>JAZKJV010004799.1:0-600000 GCA_037367405.1 Ottelia alismoides | reverse complement strand
TAATTTAAAAATAACAAAAAATTAGAAAACCCAATAATCAAGGTATTCTATGTACATGGGATACCCCAAAAATTCACTTTGTGCATTTGATCGATTTTGGATCAAAACGAGTAATTTTCGTGAAGAAACTTTTTTGATCAGAGGTCGTTTACTATTTATTTTTGATTTTACAAAATAATTCTTTTTCGATTTTTCTGGAGCTGACACGTGGCCGCCCTTGGGGCCGCCACGTGTCAGCGTTTTTTAACCCTTTTATTTATTCATTATTTTAAAAAAATATTAAAATAACTGTACGTGTGTCGCACGTGCCCCCAGGAACGTGCGTCGCACGTGCCCCACTCCCTCTCCCTTTCAGCCACCACGTGGCGCCTTCATGGTCGTTTGATCTCGCTTGATCGAACGACGCCTGCTCACCTTCAACCTCCCGCCTTCACCGCCGCAAACCTCGCAACCGCCGCCACGCTCATCTCGCAACAACCTACTCCGCCTATCTCGCACCAGCCACTCAATCTGTCTCCCCTATTTAAGAGCCTCGACAACCCTCCGACTCGCTTATCCACCATAGGCACCACAGCAACCCGGTGGTGACAGCACTGGGGCGCCGCCATCGACGAGATCCGGTCGTCTTCCCCGACACCATTGCAGACGCGGTGCTCCGCCACCCCTGCCTTGCTCCGACTGCCTTCAACGCCGTTGAGACAACACAAACGCCTCCGCCTACATCCGCAACTCCATCTCCGATAAGCTACACCTCCGCAACGCCATCCTCGACCTTCAACAACTCCATCATTCACCAACACCCAGTTAACCTTCAATGAAGTTCATCCACGACTCTGCCGTCTCCACCATCGCCTGTGACTCCGCCTACATCTTCTCCGACTTTGCCTTCAACACCTCCAGGAGCTTCGAGCTTCATCAACGATGACTATCACTACGCCTACGCCAACCTCGACGCTCATCTCCAGCTCCTTCATTGGCCATGCCTCGACAGCAGCCAACGCTGGCGGTCGCATCAACGCCCCTCAGAGCCACCTGTAGCCGATCGTCAACGGTCGGCCACCCCTCCGCTTTTGTCGGCCCGCCTCTGTTACTCCTCACCGTCGGGACTAGCCCCGAGGCCCTAGCCTCACGTACGTGGCACAAGGCAAGGGAATGTCAGCACCTACATCATCCCTCGGGTCATGTGCTCCGTACGTGACCGCGAGGTTATTTGCAAGAGCCCCCTGGAGGTTCTGCCATATTGCGTTAAAGTCCAAGACCCCAATGGCACGTGCTACTTTGGGAATTTTGCATCTGAGGCTCCCGAACGATTGGTAATTACAATTAGGTCCCCCCCATTTCATTTATTTTTCTTTAGCTTATTTATTTATTACAGAAAGACCCATGTGTTCTCCTTCATTTTTAGACATCTACAGTACATTATTTTATCATTCAAAATAAAGCTTGATGTTCCTCACTTATTTCTCTACATTTTGACATATTGTGGACATTTTTATAATCATTGGTTAATTAATAATTAATTGTTTTGTAGAAATTTCCGAACTTTGCCCATTTTATGCTATTAAATTTACCATTGATTAACCATTGCTCTAAAATTTTCCCAAAAATCATATATTGTAGAGTTAATTTTGCTTGACATTGTGCCCAAAAAGATTTGTATTTGCATGTATAAATTTCCCTGTAAAAACCATTTTGTATATTTCAATATTTAATTTTTAATAGATATTAACCCCACATTTTCGAAGTATAGGATTTTTCTTAGCTCCATCACCTAGTGATAGATCTTAAATAATTTTATCTCTTGAAAACAAGTAGGTTTAATATTTATTATAATTAAATAGTGAAATTCATTTTGTTTGTATTTAAAAATTCATAAAAAAATTCATATTGCATCCAAAAATTCCAAAAAAAATTACATTGCATTCATTTTCCATAATTATCGTCTCGGCCAAGTTTCGTATTTTTCGGACATCGTTTGATAAATTTTTACTTTTAGTCCCTAAAATAGGCCGAAATTGCATCTTGCATCCCGTATTGCATTTAAAATTTCCAAAAAAGACCACCTCGAGAACCTTCACGAATCTTGATAGAAACAACTCTAGGTTGTTCCTTTACCTCCTTGTGTTCGACCTTGGGACTTGTCCAAGTAAAATAAACATAAAACCACTTGATTAAAAAATAATATTTGTGGTTATTTCTTGACCGATTTCGATTTCCGCCTACAACGAATGACACTTTAATTTTTATGACGAACAAATTATAACACATCTCTTTTAAAGATGCAATTCTGGAACCATCACCCAACCTCAATTGCTGCTTAGGCGACTGCAATCTCCTACTACTCCTGAGATGAATGGCATCAGATAAATATGTAAAATCAAGGGACATGCCTATCTCGGGGGTGGGTGGGCTATTGGCTACCAGCTCCTTGCATCTGAAGTTGTTAGGTTGGCTTCGATCTGTGCTGGAATCAGTGTCTTGGTGGTGGTTAGGCCGTCGATTCGCTGAGTCAGTTAATTCATGTTCTTCATGAGCAATTCAAGTTGGTCCAATGCTGGATTGACTGAAGGGCCTCAAGTTGCTCATTGACTTGTTGTCGTTGATGCTGATAGTACGGAGGTTGTTGGTACCCATACGAATTCTGATAATGAGGAGGAGGAGGATATTGTCCATGATATGCAGTCTGTTGATGGGTAGGATGAGGAAAATACATA
Source organism: Ottelia alismoides (assembly GCA_037367405.1). Taxonomy (NCBI): domain Eukaryota; kingdom Viridiplantae; phylum Streptophyta; class Magnoliopsida; order Alismatales; family Hydrocharitaceae; genus Ottelia; species Ottelia alismoides. Next base: position 597,286 of record JAZKJV010004799.1, on the reverse strand, counting down.
GACTGCTTTTGTGGCTGGCCTTGTCTCTAGTTTTGGAACTGTGGTGGAGACTGATACTGGTGCTGGCACTGGTACTGCTGTTGTCTGCCTCCCTGAAACTGGTGGGCGGGTCTCTGACCCTACTGTAAACCCAACGGGCCTTGCCCTGATGGACGGGACTGGTTTTGCTCACGGTCAAACCAGATACCATTCACCTCCTAAATACCAGGTGGAGGTGGAGAATGCTGCTCAGGAATGTAGGCTACATCATGTTGGTACAGAACTATCTGATGTGAATGTTGCTGAACCTAATCAGGTGTCTGCATGTAGTAGACATGCTGAACTGTAGATGGTCCTATGCTACTCTGGTTGGTGGAAGAAGTCTGCTCCCTAGTAGAGGTATTAGCTGTTGCACTCGTACTATGGACTGCACCGATTGTACTCACAAGAAGCTCCGGGTGCTTTGTTATCTCATCCAGCTTATCCAGCTTTTTGTCCTCTGCTCGATCACATGAATCTTCTTACGCTCCTTGGATCTTTCTCAATAATGTCCACTTTGGATAGGTGATTTCCAATAATGGTCAGATCAGAATTATCCACTCTATCCACTTCATGTGATGCTATCATATTGACATCCTTGTGGGGTACTATAGGGGCGGTGACGGGTTCCTTCTGAAAAGCACGTAAAGAAGAAAGAGCTGTTGAACTTTCCGTCATCTCCTCAAAAATTTGATAAAGGACATCCTCATCCTTGTTGAAGTGGCTCCCCCCACAAGCAACATCTACCAGCTTCTAATTCGAAATGCTTAAACCCCCAAAGAAATTGTATACAAGGCTGGTCTTTGGAATATCATGATGGGGGCATTTCTCCTTCGGATCTTTGAATCTTTCTTACACCTCGTGAATAGGCTCTTGGGGCATCTGGGAGAAATTAGCAATCAAGGATCGCATTTGGTTGAGTCGTCTAAGTGGATAATACTTGTTCAGAAATGCGGACCTTAACTCTTCCAAAGTAGTGACAACCTTCCCCAAGTGATTTAACCAATACAAAGCTTTGCCCATCAGACTGAATGGAGAGGCGGTCAGCTGCACTACCTCTAATGGGACATTTGAGTAGTGTACTATTCCACAATGCGATCGAACTACTGGAGGTGTATATAAGGTTCTTCATTAATATTTCCATGGAATATTGGGAGAAGAAGTAAAATAGTAGGCTTAAGTTCAAAATGGCCATGAACCGTAGGGATTTGTATCCAATAATTTGTCTGTCCTACCCCTGGATTATAAGCATCCTTTAATGTAGTCTTAGCTCCAGGTTCTATGTGAGGTTCTTCACCCCCATTCCCACCTCTAGGGTTGTTTCTATCCTCCTCTCTCCTATCTTCTCTTTCTTGTCTCAGCTCGAGAATCATGTCTCTCAGTGCGGTTTGAAAATTAGCCTGCTCTATTATCTGGGCTTGAATTGTCTGGATGGAGGCTAACAGGGTGTTGTTTATCTTGCTCTGCTCTGACATGGTTACCTTTCCCTTTGGTGGCATCAAGTGTCCGGTATCTGACTCTGAAAATGTGCATGGCACTCGAATAGTGCTCAGAATTGATGGAGTCTCATATATTAATTCGAGATTAAAGCCAATCTCAAATAGTGGGTTTATGGATGTCATGAAAGTTGAAGTGGAGAAAGAGGAATATTCAGGAAGTGAGTCTCCCTGAATAGAAGGTGAACGGCTCGGAGTGTAGAATGAGTCACCTTCCTTGTTTAACCACCCATTTCCAAGGCAAAAGAACATTAAATATGTTGGGTAGTTATTTTCCAATCCTAAAATAGGAGGGTCATTGGACAATTATCCCTTTGGGGATCTATTTCAAAAAGGAATAGGAGAGAGATAGGAGATGATATAAATAAGGATCCCATATAAGGCAAAGGAGATCCTCTCACTCATACATCTCACCCCCCTCCCCCACCTCTTTTAGCTATCTCTCCCCACGTAAGGAGAGAAGTAGCTCATGCAAGTGATGAATCTGTGATTCATCATCTTTATTAATTTATTTTAGCTTAAAATCACTTATAAAACACTTGTATATAACATTAACTCCATATTCTTACTAACTTGCATCTATGTGTAAATATTGAACACTTCTTACCATTTAACCTAAAATAAATAAATAAATAAATAAATAAAGGAAAAATAAATAAAAGAAAATAAAAAAGGAAGATTGTATCTAATAGATACATGCTGACTCGAACCCCGAGAGAAGGTCAAGTCCGGACCTGATCGATCAGGAATAAAGTAGGGGAGATAGGCTCCTTAATCAGAAAATCCAAAAAATTTGTATGTTGTGTATATTTGTATACTACACTATTTTATTTGTCATAAATTGACCTCAAAAAAATAATTTTCAAAACAAAAGTTGTTAATAAAAATAATTGCACACTCAAATCTTGTGCAAAATAAAAGCAACCACACTTGGAAAAAGCCACTAAGAGATAATTGAATGATCAATTCTAGCTCCACATAAATTCAAGTTAAACCAAACTCACTTCCATTGTATTCTAAATTAAATTATCCTTAAATTGGCGGTGATTTTATAATTTTTGGAGTTACATTTGAAAAGTTAGTTTTTTGGGGTGGTTTGTGTAATTTTTCCCATTTATTTGTACATAATATATTTTGTAAAGATTTATAAATATTTTTACTAATTATTTAAACTAAAAATAAAAAATTAAAACAAACAAAAAAACTAATTTGCTTATTTAACCATGTATATAATGATATATGTATATAGCATATGTATATAGTTAATTTTCTTAACTACTTATCATAAAAAATAAAAAATTCACATTTAATTTTCAAATAAATTAAGTGACAAAAATACAAAAAATAGTTAGTTTTTATAAATATTTTTAATCACTAATTGTTTTTATCTTTATCTAATTTTAAATTTTTTTGTCTTATCTCTTATCTACATCCAAAAATTTTAAAATTCAAACTTCATTCTATCTATTAATATGGCTCCTCGTCCCTCTTTTCAACTTGATCAATCTTTGGTGAGAGGAGCCCGATCTCCGAGAGTCTTCTTATCGAAGAAGGGTACCTAGCCTCCATGTCATCCGGTGACAGCGAGTCGGCCTTCGTCGAGGTGATCAAGGTCTTTTCCGCTCCTAAGGTGAGATCCACACTTTTCTTCTCTTATTTTTATCCTAGGTTAATCGTAGTTTTATTTTCTCGCATTTGTTCTTCATTGTCATTTTCTATTTTATTTAGATCTTAAAATCCATCATGATTTGATCCGCCACCAACTTGATATTTCATCTCACTTTCTCGATCTCTACGCGTTCTTTTCTACCTATCACGACCTCTCAACTTCAGCTATGCATGGTGGTCGGAGACTTGAATCCATTCCTCATTTTTCGTCGGATCCCCACTCACGTCTTCCATTTTGATTTTGGGACTGAGCCGTCGTGCTCATATACTCATTTGTTTATGAATAAAAAAATAAAATAAAAAATTATATTTGTTTCTTTCTCTCTAACATTTGTTTTGCAGGATCATCTAAAAAATAAATAAATAATAAAAAAACATTTTTTCTATTTTCTGTTTTTAATTTCTCTATTTCAGATTTACAAAAAAATAAAAAACAGTTTTTTTATGATTACTATTCATAGTTGAAAAAAAACTTCCATGCGGGATGCCCGTGCTACCGCGCAGGCATCCCCATGCCACCCACCGCGGTAGTCTTAGCCCCCAGCCTTCGGCCGGCCGTGCCGCCATCCTTCCGTCAGTGCCTCCGCTGCCACGAGAGCGACACCCTCCATTACTCTCTTCCACCGACAGCCGTCGCGGTAGCGCCGCCAGCCCGCACAAAGGAGTCGTCCTCCACCAAAACCGCTCAGCACGGACGTCGCTACACCGCTTGGACCGCTTCCTAAAGCGCCCGACCGCCAGATCCTTCCTTCGCCATGACGCACCGCTCACCAGCCCACCGCTGATCAGCAGCGGAGGAGGGGACCACTGCCGACCACCTGCAGATCTGAAGGGGATGCGACACTCCATCGACTCCCTCTTGATTGACTTGGGCAAGAAGAAATAATGGCAGTGCCCCTTGTGCGTTTGCTTGAGAAAGGTGGAAGCCCCCTTGAATTGCTTGAGTTGAAGAAACATAGAAAACCCTAGGTGGGGGTCTTAAAATAAAAAATTGAAAAAATTACAGTTGAGCCCCCACATTTCTTGAATATTGCAACAAAGTTCAGATTAAGAGTTCAAGCATTGAGCAAACTACGTAAGACCCCTGAAGAATTTTGAAATTGCAACAAAGCCATGTTCTAGAGACAAATCACGTGCTTTGCACGTACATTTGGGTAAACTGTGATATTTCTCTCGTATTTTATTTTTATTATTTTTTTATGAAAACAATAAACTATTTGCAGTCGAGTCCCTGACTTCCATACCTTTATTTTGCTTGCTTTTCTTACTGAAATAAATATTTTCTCTGGTCAATAAAATTCTCATAATCCATGCTATGCTTTTGATGTGCTTATCTTTCTAGCATAAATTTTTCATTGCATTTTGTTATCATTTCTTATTATTTAAAAATCAAAATCATGTCATTTTTCCCTGTTTGAAATTTAAAAAATTCATAATTATTTTAATATTGCTCTAAGAATTCCAAAAAATTAGAGTAATTTTATTTTATTGTCTTTTATTTCTATCCAAATTTCACGCATTAATTCTTTTCAAAACCTTAAAAAATTGAAAAATATCAAAAATCTTATAAAATTCACAGAAAATTCCAAAAAAAATCTAAAAATTGTGATTTCAGTTTCTATTTGTAGATATTTGCATATATTTCATCATAAAATTTATTACAAGGACTTTTAGATAATTAAAATATTTTTAAATTGTCAATTACTCCAGGTTGTATTGTTTTTCATTTTTTCCACTGTTTGATTTTTAGAAAATACAAAAACATCTGAAAATTCTACAAAAATTTTCAAAAATATTTCAAAACCCTTAAAACACAAAAATATTTTCTCTGGATTTTTCTAAGCATTTTTGATATAATTGAAAAATATAAAAAGAGTTTTGTGTGCGTATTTCATATCTTCTGCATATTGTCTATTATTTGAAAATTAAAAAAATTAAAATCACTAGAAATTTGAAAATCAGACAATTAAAAAAATAGAAATAGAAAAATAAAAAATTAAAAAGAGAAAAATCCATAAAAATGAAGGATAGTTTGCCTTTGAGATTCCATCTTTTCTCTTAATTGAATTTTCGTTGATTATTGGAATAACCCTCGGGAATTGTAGCCTCTCTGAGTTCGATCATGTCCGCTATAACGGTAAATAAGTAGCAAAAATTTCTCTTGCTCCACATTATTCTTAATAATTGTTTTACAGCGAGAGAAGAAAAAATTTTGTTTGTTTGATCCAGGATTTTTTAGGGATAACAATGTCTTTCATATCCATTAATAACCAAACCTCAAAGATTTCCCATAGCAACAAAATAACACCGTTGCCGGGGAGGCACAGCGAGGGTAGTTAGGTTTCTCTTTTGACCTGATATTCTTTGTTGTAAAAATCTATTTATATTTTACCATATTCACTTCATTGTTCATATTCACTATTTCATTTCATTTTTTTCTGCTTATATTTCATAATTGTGTTTCTTATACATTCTCTTTTCTTTTTCTTGCGACAGCCCGCGGAGCGAAGGTTGCGATCCTAAGAGAGCCGAAGGACCCAAGCGAATCGGAGACGGCTTCATTCTTTACCAAGCTGCATGATAGCGTCAGAGGAGGAGAAGAAGAATTGAAGGAGACCAGAGAGAGTATTTTTTATTTATTTTTAGCATTTGAACCATTGTAAACAGTCATTCATTTATTACGGGATCTGTTTCGCCAAGTGCTGGAGCACTTGGGGGAGCTCACCGAATTTATTTTCATTGCCTTTATTTTCTTTGTTTCACGAGGATTTCATGATCTACTTATTGATTCTTTAATTAATTTTCTTGAACCAGGTAATTAATTAGGTCCAAATACGCTAAACAAGAATTTCTATACCTATAGAGTAGAACATAATTTGGACTTAGTCAAATTAACTTGTTCTTTCCCGTTAATAGAAGCTATCATCTAAGATGGTTCACTTGCATCATATAGGTTAGTAAATTTTTCTATATTTCAATTCTGCGCGGATCACTTGCATGTAGAGTACTGGCGACAAGGTACGCATCTCTAACCCTTCCATGCATCATTGTTTTTAACCGTACATTGGCATTTCCAATCTTCGTCCTTGTTTTCACTCAACTAAGTTAAAAAGGAAATTGGACACTCGGTAGGTGATTCTTTGAAAATATTTTAACCAAGTGACAACTGCCTAAAATGCGGGACTGCTAAAGAAAACTCGATCCTAAAATAAACACAAGGAAAATTCATTGTTTTGGGGAGAGTAACCCCCTCATTGTTTGGTTTGTATGTAGCGAGAGAGCGACCCGCACACTAGGATAGAACCATGCCCGAACTCTTTTCAGACTACTATCTTGGATTAGTCATTCTCCAGTGAGGATCTCTCCGGTACCTGGTAAAGCGACTCGCGACGTCCTTAACATATTGAATTGATCGGGTAGCCGGTAAATGGTACGCAATTCATACTAGATGGGAAAGATCTAATTTTGAGATCCTGAGAGCATTGGGTTCCTAACAACTCGCTTTAACCGCTCTGATAGATTGTATTCTCATCAAACTCTAAAATTGTTAAGATAATTGACCGAACCTTCACGGTCTTGACATTGAGTTGAGTTGGTGAACTTGGGGGTTTGTATTGTGTTTGATTGCTAGTGATAGAGATCCTTCTGCGCAATTTGTACCTTCATTCACTTTCACTCTTGCATTGACCTTCGTGCTCTCGCATCCTGTCTATTGATTTCGAAGATGTCGGACCGGAATATAAATGTTAAATATTACAGTTTCTCTGCGAGCACTCTTTTGTTCCAAGAGTTCCGTTTTCTTGAGTTCTTTTGTCTATTTACTTAATTTTATTTCCCTAAACTTCCATCATTTAATTATAAGCAAACGTAGCAAATGTTGTGCCTCTTAATCAGTATTATAATGTTGTTTAACATGCCCTCTTCTTGTGGAACAAAGCAATCATGTTCCTTTTAGCATGCATGGACTTTTGCAACGTGCATTTTATGACCATCGAATTTTTGATGTTGTGTATAGGATGGCGTAACTGATTGATTGTAAATACTTTTCTTTGACTTCGTTATTATAATAATCGCTGACTATCTACATATCCTTCGTTCTTTCAGTTGATTATGAGTATATCAAACAGAGGTTCATGTACGGAGGTCGAGACTCGGAAATCCCTGTGCGTTTGGTTGGCATGTTAAAGCGGATTAAACTGGTAGAGGGTAACCCGTTTTTGGATTTTGGTGTTTGGATATAGGGTTAAACTGGGGGTGGGTTAGAAGTGGGTTTAAGATGATATAATTGTATTGAAGTTTGAAAAAGTGAGTAGTTATTGTGATGTGGTTGTATTGAAGTTTGGAAAAGTGAGTAGAAGTGGAGTAGTTTATAATTTTTATATGATATGATGGTATAATATGTTATTTTTTGTTAGGATTGATGATGTAAAATTGATTTATTTAATTTTTTAAAAAAGGAATAAAGTGGGGCCCACGGGGAGAGAGGGGGATGTGGGTTAAGGGGGTTAAACTCCCCTAACCCGCAGGTAACCCGTCAATCAAACGGTACGGTGCATACCAGCCTTGTCACTTATCTGGCAGTAATCCATACCGTTGACAAATCCACGGGTTCCAGTTGGCTTTGTGGTATGAGCATCCGGGCATGCCTGATGAAGTCTTCAACAATCCTGAGAGCAAGGACTGTGTTAAGAAATTGAACTACACTGCTGTCAAATACTGGGATCTGTACTCGAGTGAGAATTATGCGCAGGATCTCCCGGGGCGTCTACTCAGTTGCCCAATTGGACTATCCCCTGATGGCCTGAGTTGGCCGGATCAGAGTTCTTTCACGACACGAAAGCTCGTGTCCTGGGCACTAAGTCTGACCATCTGCCACCAATTCTAACTACCGGAGTTGCTTGCATCACTCTCATGGTTCTCTGGTTTCCTTTTCTCAGACTCTCTTTGCTTGGAATAAGTTGGTGTTAGTGCTTCTTGCTGCACCTGCCAGCTACGGAAATCATCAGAGGATTTCGAACTTCAGATGCCACTTTCTGCTTACTTTTCATGCAATTTTTAATTCAAAAATTGATCTTGCTTATATAATGATTATTTTTTGCCACTCATGTGTTATCTCATTGTTGTGATTAATGACAATGAATGATAATCAACAAATTGAAATGAATGAGTTATACTGTGCTCACATTTCGTCACAAACTGTTGGGAATCAATCTGTACATAGAAAGAATTGAGAGAGCAAATACCAAAAATGAATTTACATGGCAAAATCCATCTAGAGAAGTAAGAAAAGCAACACAAGCAAGAGAGAGATTCCTCTATAAAGAGGAAAGAGTTATAACACATGCAAAATTCTAGGAAATGATGTTCGGTGTTCCAAAAGAAAGTGGAATACTTCCGATTCCTTTTAGTATGTCAGATTATTATTTTCTCATCGAATTTGTAATCATATCCCTGCTCAATGTGCTGACTTAAACCATTTTTAATATGTCAGATCTCAAATGGATTGTAGATGTAAGTTTAATCAGAAAATTTCCCCCCTTAACTAGGACTTCATATATAGATCATATCTCTTCTTTCCGTGTTAAGGCTCTTATAGCTTGAACGTTTGAACCAAGTTTATGAGGGCCGGTGAACTTGGTCAATGGTTGGCTTGGTGCGCTGTTTATTCAAGGAGAGTTCCCTGGGCTACGGTGATGGACTTCTATTTCGATCTTTGTTTATTTGTATCCATGAGCTTAGAATCGGTTTTTTGTAAATTATATTATGCATAAATGTTTATATATAAGTATGCTTTCATAATCCATATGCATGGATTGGTTCTAACATATGTTTGCAGTAAAAGACTGCTAGGCTTAAGGACTTCGGATTAATTGCTCATAGAGGATTTTCTAGCTCGTTGGATTTCTGAATGCAAGGAATTCTTTCTCCATTTCAGGGAATTAAGTGGTTTCAGGAAATTATTGGTACAAGATTGTCCTTGCCATCAAGAATGCGAAATTCTAATTTTTATCGTGTAGGATCCGTTTATCAACTTTGGTAAATTTCCATGATTCGATTTATACGGGAATCCATTCCTAACAAGTAGTATAAGAGCTATGTAGTTGATAAGATGGAGTAAAGAAGTAGTAGGATGATAACCATGAATGGGATCGACTATAGTTCCTGGAAAAATAAGATGAAAGATCTTTTATATGTGAAGTCCATGCATCTTCCGATTTTCTTCTTCCAAAAGCCCGATGCGAAATTGGATGAAGAGTGGGAGTTCGAGCACGAACAAATTTGTGGTTTTATTAGACAATTTGTGGATGAAAATATCTACAACCACACCCAGGAAAAAAAACATGCACAAAGTCTATGGTTGAAACTCGAGAGTTTGTATTCCTCCAAGACGGGAAGCAATAAGTTGTTTCTTCTCAAGAAACTTGTGAACTTGAGATTCAAGGAGGGAAGTTCCATGCTGGATTTTTTGAATGTTTACCAAGGCATAATTAATTAGTTGACAGGCATGGGGATCAAGTTTGAGGAAGAAGTTTTGGGTTGGTTATTGCTTGCTACTTTACCTGATTCTTGGGAAACATTCAAGGTTTCGCTTACCAATTGTACAACAGAAGGGAAGATCTCTTTGGAAATTGTGAAGTCAACCATTCTCAATGAGGAGATACACATGAACATTCAAGGAAGCTCTTCGCATGTAGATGTTCTTATCACGGAGAACAGGTGGAGAAGCAAATTTAAGAATGGCAAGGGGAGAGACAGTTGTTGGACATGCGAGCCTACGGTAAGACATTATGCAGTAAATGTTATTGCAAATTCATTCTCTGATCTGAAATGAAGAATAATTAATTTGCATAATAGGTCCCTTAGTACAATTAGTATTATGTACCATGGTCATCTTAATGATCATACAATTATGATTCAATTGTTGAATCATAGAGGCTGGTGCTTGGATGAATATCTAAAGAGTTCGATTGAGGACTCATAAAGTACCGTTAAATGATTATTAAGAGATGATTTCTAGCCTGAGTAAAAGATGTCATTCCTTTCTCTTTTGGTTGATATCTGACCGACCTCTTGATGCAGGTCCTCTGCATAGGAATAGATATTCGAAAGTGTCAGATAAGTTAGGTCAAAGAGTGACCTATCAAGATCAAGATACCTAAGTCCTATGTCGTATACTGTCAAGATATAGGCATGCATCCTCTAACCGGAGGTAGGTGTATTGCTATATGTCTAAGTATGTACATTTGGTAGACCGATATGAGATGGTGTACATAGATGGGCATATGAGTAATGCGATCTCTCAAAGGGATCATACAGGTTCACTTGTGAATCGGAAGACATGAGCTCATTAATGAGGTATTGGGACCGATAAAATTCCATGCATGGTCGTTTTGCTTCGAAAGCATGACAAGAATTTATAGGTATGTTATATGCTTTTGGAAAGCATATGATCGACACCAACTCCTAATGAACGAATGAGAAACTTAATGATAAAACCCTGAAGGAGATAGTTTAAAAAAGATTTTAGACTTCAGGTTTATTATAGGTCTTCCAGTACGCAGGATGTACAAATATTAGGAATACCTAAGGGTCATGTGATCATAAACAATTGTATATTCATGATGCTTCCATTCCGAGGGAGTGATGAAACAACTATGGATTTTAGTGACTCCTCTTACTAGAGAAGTAATTTGATCTTAGTCCAAATGTCGGACCTTGTACTGAATGTTATTCAGATGCAATGAGAATATTAGATTTAGAGTTTTGATTTAATCAAACATCTATGGAAGGTCTCTGAGATCTAGATTTGAGATATGATCTCAATATTCAAGTCAATACATAGAACATACGATCACCATGTCCTTATCTCCAAGTGTACATGGAGAAAGTATATTATTCTTGAAAGAGTTCAAGAATAATTCCATTGATGAATTGTGTATTTGAGCATTGAGATAATTAATTGTGATTTCAATATCGTAAATAATTTAAATGTGATTCATAATATTTAGGTACATGAGAAGAGTTATATTGTATATTCAAATGTGATTTAATTATCAAATATATGATTAATGTGGATATCACTATCCATAATAATCATAGATATTATAAATATGATTTATAATATGTAGGAGAGATTTAGTTGTAAATATAATTACAAACTATATGTTGTTGTGAATTAGATTCACAATAACAATTAATTGTAAATCTAATTTACATACTACGTTGGATATATGAATATGATTCGTATTTGTCAATGACATAATTGATATTTTCACAAATTTAATTTGGATTTTTTCTGTGAAGATGAATGCAATAATAGTTATTGCATTTTAATATAATATAATATAATATATTGAGGAAGGCAACTAAGCACCTAAAAGGTAGTCATCCATCTTGAACCATTCAAGGGGGACGACCGCCCGATTTTTAAGGATGGCGGTTGCCTCCCTTAATTATCTACATATTATAACTAAATTAAAATGAATTAGTTGTTATATTGATAAAGGGATATAATTAATTTATTTTAACTATTTGATTGTTGCAAATTTGTAGCAACAAATCATGATCATTGATTAATAACTTCTTAATCTAAACTGTTGGATTAAGAGAGCATATGGATTGAGATCCATGTGTATCCAACTAGTATAAAAGAAAGTATAGCCCTTAACTTTTAGACAACTTCAATTCCAAGAGGAATTAAACTCTCTCTATCTCTCTATCTATAGCCTTATGCTCTCTCTATATCAATATGGTGGTCGTCCACTTATTGACTTAGAAAATCTCGTAGTCACCATGATGTTGTTGTGCTGCCGGATCGACTACTCGTGGATCTCCATCTTTTTTGGAGCCATTTGATTGTGAAGAAGATGTTTGATTTTGTGAGACAAAATCAGGAGATTCGAGGCTCGTATAATCATCTTAGATTGTGAAAAGCCAATGTTTCATCAACGTGCCTGCAAGTGTCTCCTCCGTCGGGTCTGACTTGAGATAGGAGGTCTCTTACTTTAGAGACACGATCGCAATCATGCTTCAAGAGGTATTCTGAATATATACTTTGTGGTTTAGATGAAACGATCCGAGAAGTGTTCTTGGATTATGTGGTTTCATCGCTTTTATTTTTTTAAATTCTGTTGCATCGAGCAACTAGTACGACTAGTTGCTCCGGATCGTATATGATGCAATTTTCATACTTCTAAAATACGCTGAAGGTTCTTCCCATACTCTTCATGTGGTATCAGATCCAAGTTGAGGTCTTGGATATGATACGAAGATCTAGGCGATCGAGGTTCAAGTTTCAAATGTGTGGTAATAATTCTTTTTGCATTGGTAGCAAGATTCAAATCGGTTTTTTCGCTAAAATAAAACCGACTATTTATGCACTATTTGGACATGTTTTTTGTTATTAAAATATATTTATAATCTATAAATATGTCCCAAAAATAGTATCCTAATGTTTGTACCAAAAGTGCATGAAAATAATTCGAACAGTTCCTGCCAAGAAAGTTATTTTGGATTTATTCACGGATCTGTAAAAAAATGTTTTTGCTTACTATTTTCCCATCATGAAACATGATAAAAACTTGAATTAAGTATAGAATCAGACCAACAAACTTCTTGAATTTTTTTCACGTGATTCCGGCTCTGTTTGCCCTAGATATTCCATATTTAGTGGAGATGGGTCAGAAGGGGATTAGATCATCAAATCTCTTTGCTTATGTGTTTATAACTCAATGGAAATCATGAAAATTATGAATTTGTCTTGATTATTATGATGCCTATTAATTATGAAAATAATTGATTAATCATCATTGGCCATTGAATGGATGTTTCATGAAAAATCCTAGTTTTTCCAACAATTGTTGTAGGACAATCTCTACATCAAAACATTGTTACTTGAATAGGATTGGAGATTTGTTTATAAAATATCCTTATAATATTAATCAAAACAGTTTAGATAAATATTATATGGTATAACTTTGGAATATCATCTCAAATATGAAATGATCAGATCACATTATCCTGACATGAGGCTGATATGGTGTCCAGTCGGGGATCATTTGGGTAGCAGGTTGCTCCATGAGCGTTCTGTTACACATCCTGTGTGCACTAGATATGACAACATGTAAGGAAAGATAATGATTGAAATGATCATGATGTATTTTTATAATTATTAAATTTTGAATAATACATATTTTGAGATTAAATCGTCCTTCAAGTAACAATCAAGATTATTTATTGGTTCATTAAATTGGATTGATAAATGATTTAATTTGATTAAATAAATTATATCTAATTAAAACACTCTATTATGAATAGAGTAGTGTTTCCATTGGAAGAATTAATTATGTGAATATAATTCATAATAATTAATTAAATTTTAAACATGATATAGGGGATCATATGGATGACATCCATGGTCTCCCGTCAAGGCGAAGGATTCCGTCAACATGGATCGTATGTAAGAGACGCATATCCAAATTGACAACTCCTGCATATAAGCGCACATGGATCAGGTTCTTTACTTCTCAAAAGAGTAAGGTTGTATGCATAGTGACCCCAATATCGGTTCCTCATATTATTGGGGTGATAATTAGAATGCGCATAACGGGTTATAATCCTACTAATAGTTGGTTCAATTAACAACGAATCAACATCGCCTTAGGGGTGGTGGGCTCCGGTGTTAAAGATTAAATTGAGAAATGCAAGTTGGACTTGCAAGGTGGAATGAGTTCCCGCTTCTTTTTATTTAAGTTACAGTTTCTCATATTATTGAGACGTAACAAAGGTAAGAAAGGAGATCCCATATCTTGCTTGAGATATAACAGTAAGTGTGTCACTTACTTTGAAAGTGATTAACGAAATGGACTTTCAGAATTGACAAGGCAAGACAACTTTGATATAAAATCCTTAATCAAAGTAAAATATGCATTTATGCAAATATTCCTTATTTCAGATAACTTACATTAAATCATTGTAAAGTATACTCAATAATTACCAATGAAATATCATGGATTGGATCCATGATCAATATATTGTACTTGCAGTTGGACCCACAATGTATGTGATTGCAATGTGCAAGTTTCCTCATAATAATGAGGAATATAATTAAATAGAAAATAGGACAACAACCTTGGGTTTGTATGTCTCTATAGTCTTGATCTCTCATCGAATGTGCATTGGAAGTATCATGTCGATGATGATCGCATTTATCAAATAATCCTTATAAAACCTAAGAAGGTGTTTTAACATTCATATATACTCTCAACATTTAATGATAAATGGCATGGTTCACTGCAACATGCAGAATGGTAGCTTGTTAAGAGAATACATACTCAAAATGTTTGAGTACCTATATGAACCAAAGTCTTTAAGAGTTAAGAAAGATATAGATATGATGAGTGTCATCATTATACCATCTATACTCTAGTCGTTCATGAAGCTTCATAATATTCATATTGTATGAATTTATGAAGCATCTATAAATGTTGAAATATTCTTATATTGAAATCTTTTGAATTCAACATAAGAGATCCTTTGTCTTAAGCAATGGTTATTTATATATGAAGGAAGCATAGTAGAAGCATGGGTCTGACCTAAATAAGAAGGAAAGTCAAAAAGTTGACTATACTTTTGTGACTTCCATACATTTGGCATCCAAAGAGTTGGATGAATGCTGATGTTGCAACAAGCCAATGCACTAATAGTATGACTATCTAGTCTATTTGAAATCCTTTAGAAAGGGATCCGGATAATGCATCGAGATATTACACTTCTATAATCATTGAAGTTTGCTTGCTTATTAGATAAGATCAAAGTCTAATAATTGTATCTCTTTCCTCTAATAACACTTGCAATCGGTTGTATATGTTTTAGAAGACTGAAAATTTGCACTTAATATTTAATAGTCATCCATATGGGAGTTGATGCAATTGTTGAGGCAATCTACAGTGGATAGATGGACTATATATTTTCAGTGAGAGAGCCCTTCATCTTAGAGAATGTCTCTATGACCGAGATATTACAATACATTCATTCTTTATTTGTAGATGTTGGAAATAAACAATGCATTCTGGAATAGACCCATCATAAAGAGTTATGATGGATGTATTTCTCATAAAAATCTAACATTTAGAAGACTCTACTAAATTAGAATATTGACGAATGGTTCATTAACATTTCTAAATACTGAAAATTTAAATCTTCAAAGATCAATAGGAGGATGAAGATCATTTAACAATGATCTGGAATAAAGCCTTGGACATATGTCTGTTGATGAGATCAATAGGCTAGTAAGAGATAAAACTTTAGAATGTCTGAAATTTCAAATCTTACACACTTGTAAATAATGCATTCAAAATGAAAAGTGTCCAATGCACCTTTCTCTAGGAATGATGTAAGATGCCAAGGTATTCAAGATTTCATACATATTGATGTATGTGGATCATCTATATTATAACAAATATTGATGATATGTGATAGCATTCGATGATTATTTGTGACATAATATTTATTTCCTCTACCTTAGAAACCTTTGAAATGTTCAAAGATTTCATAATTTTGGTTTAGAATCAAAGTTAGAAGAAAGATGAAATGAATTTGATCTAACCTAGGTAGCAAGTACCTATTTGATGAATTCAAAGAATACCTTATAGAGAAGGGAGTACCATTCCTATCTCACTCCTCCTAATACACCTAAACTCAATAGAGTTGCAGGGAGATACAATTGATCAGGTGTGATACGATTTTATCAATGATGAATATTAGTAAAATTACCTCTTAGTTTCTTAGTATATATGTGGTAGAGACTACAGTAAGATTCCATGTGAATCTAAACCCGAAAACCCACATAAGTTATGGTTTGTAACCTAACCTTGTGTTGGACACTTCAGGATTCAGGGTTGCTTGGACTATAACTTTGTCATGGATGCAAGTAAGCTGGAATCTAGCATCAGAGAGTGCTATTTAATTATGAATATAAAGGATGGTATTGGATACCTACTTTATGACCTCGAGATTCTAGATTTCATCTCTAAGGATATGATTCTTAGTGGATGAATTTCTTGAGAATCTGTGAAAATGAAGTAAAGGAACTCATTGAATCTTGAGAAGATAATGAGGCTCCTGAAATCGAAAACTAATAGGAAAATTAACAATGAAACACTCATATCTCTTCAAATTAGTTTGAGGGTAGTGAAACTACCTAAAGGATATGAATTCCATGTGTTAGTTAAGTCTATCAAATATCTGTTTTCATATGATGAAGCTTCTAAGGATCATGACATGGAGAGATGGATGTTAAACTTCATATACAAGTGTTGTATATGAACCCTCGAGGATACACCTATAAGGGTAAAACATGTTTGGTGTAAATGGATCTTCAAGAGAAGGAGGGAAGCTGATGAGAAGGTAGAGACCTTTAGAGCTGGCTCGTATCCACAAGATACACATGAAGAGAAGACATCGTTTGTGATGAGACTTGCTCCTATGTAACCATGCTTAAGCCCATCAGAATATTGCTAGCTATAGCTACACAACTTGACTATGCCATCCACAAGATGGGAGTCAAGATTGCATTCCTCTATGAATACCTCATCGAGGATATTCATATGAAGTAGCTCCATGGCTTCATGGATGAGAAATGCAAGGTGCTCAAGCCTAAGGAATTCCATCTATGGACTAAAATAAGCTTCCTGTAGTTGGAACACTAGATTTGGTGAAATTGTAAATGTTATGATTTCAAATAAAATCTTGATAAACCATGCGAAGCTTAGTGGGAGTATCATTATGTTCATAGTGCTAAATGTAGATAATATCCTAATCATTTGGAATGATATAAGGATTATAACAAATGTTTTATAATATGGTTGTTCCATACCTTGAGATAGGATCTCAAGGATGCCTGATGAATCTCCATTTCATCACCTTTATTCTATCATTTTGGCCTCAAAAACCGTAGCTAATGCATGTAAATAACGTTATTTTGCATATATTAACATTCATTATTTGTTCTAGTTATTGTATATAAAACAAGGTTTTTAATGCCAAAATTTTAGAATAAAGACAATAAAAGAAAAATAAAAGACCAAAAGTATTTTATGATCTTAAACCCTGAGAACACGTCAAGAGTTGAATTGGTCGAAAAGGAATAAAGTAGGGGCGATAAGGGCCAATAATACTATAAAAATTCCACTTATTCATTCATCACTTGTTCATTTTTGGGACCTATTTATTTACCACTTTTTATACCTCAAACAAAGAAATTTTGTACATGAAAGTTGTAGGTAGTAATATGTATAAAAATACAAAATTGATTTCATAAGAAAATAATATGCAATGCACTTTCTATACACAGAATAAAAAGTCAAAACCCAAAATTCCTAGACCCATATCTCTCAAATAAAAAACAAAATATATCAAAATGACCATTAATTTATATAATTTTTAATAATCTATTTAATGAAGGTGGTTTCATATTTTTCGGAGTTAATATATTAAAGTTAGGTTTTGGACCCCTATTGTCCTATATACTAAATAAAATATTCATTTTATTTATTCTTTATTATTTTTATAATCTTATATTTCTATAATATTGTAACTATTTTTTAGATCATATGAACATATTAAAACTAGAATAAAACCATAAATAAAAATTTGAAATAAAATAATGTACACAATTACGTAGACTAAATACCTAACTTATACCTATATAATGTATACCCTTATTTATTTAAGTATACAAATAACATCACAAAAATACAATAAAAATATATTTATACACCTAAAAATAAGTTGTAAATATATAAAATAAGACAATAAAATAATAAAATCAAAATACAAAATAAAAATAAAATAACCAAAACATAGATGAATATACCTATGAATACATCCCCAAAAATTAACTTGTAGTAACGAAAATCAAATAAATAAATAAATATCATATTAAAATACTGCATAAAATAATAAATATTTTTTTTATTTTATAATCAATAATTAATGAAATCAATTACAATTTTCAATTATTTATTTTTAAATAAAAGGACCTATTTTGTCCTGTAACGGTCCGCGTCGACCAATAAGGGCCCAGGGATTGTTGACCTCTGGTCAACTGCTCCTGGCACTTCTGACTCCCACCTGACCTATTGAGTTTGAAGATTCCAACCTTTTTCATGGGCTTCTCATACATCCTTTTCGTTGATTAATCACGTAAAGATTACCCTCAAACGTCATTGATCCACGCCAAAGCCCTAAATCCCATGTACATATCTTTGATTCATCCCTAAGCACCAGTCAATAAGGGTCCTTGGCATTGTTTATAAATAAGCCCCTCCGCTTCCTCGCTCGATTATGATCATTCTCCAAGCCTGGAAGTCCTCCATAAAGAGTGCGAGCGTGCTCTTGGTGACAGCTGGAGCATCCCCTAGCTTTGGCGAGCTGCTTGGGCAAGGCGAAGCTATCCACGATGGCCCTCCGACCACCTCTACTCTCTGAGCAATCCTCATGTATGAGCTCCATCTTTTAGTATTAATAGTTAGTTGTAGCTTGTAGCTTTCCATTTACGCCTTTTATTCCTTCCTTTAATCACTTAAGTTGTATAGATTAGGGTAATCACACACCGAAGCTCTAGAGCTCTGACCATGTTCTCACTGTGAACCACATGATCTCCGATCCGCCTTTCCACCCCATTATCTTTCCCTTTCGTTTCTCTATGACTTCCCGTACTTCAGTCATCCAGATCACCCCTATGATCTGGAAATCTGTGTTCTTCCTTCGTCGTGTGTCAGAGCATCACCATTCCATCCATCCTAAGCGCATCCTAGCTTCACAATTGGACGAGGTGACTCTCCCAGAGCCAGAGAACCTCTTTGTGCAGGTGCCAAGGTGAAAGGAGTCTGTCTCAAGCTCAATCGCACCTGGACGAGGGTCCCTAGGTGCTTCTTCGTTCCTGGCGTGTCAGGACCCCATTGCTAGGTCCTGGATCTTCTGGAGTACCTTGATCGACGTGGACGAGTTTCCCAGAGGAAGAGCCAAAGAAATCCATCAGAAGCTGTCGATGGAAGGAGAAATCACGACGCTAAGTCCAGGGAAGGTCACCTTCTTCCTTGTTCTTCACGCGAAGCAGTTACCGTCCGATGAAGGGGGCGGTCCCAGTTTTAATATTAGTCGTCCTGCCCCACCTCCCTCGACCGTTGATGGTCAAGAGATCAGATCATGGGCATCAATCGGTAAAGGGGCATCAAGAAACGACAACGTGCCACGTGTATAAGTGGAATTCATCCGGCCGACCATCTCTGTGCGTATTAGGGGCAATTTACCCATCTTCCCCCATAATTTTTGGTATTTATTTATTATTTCTATAAATAAAATATATAGTGTAAATAAATGTGCACATTTTGTTGATCAACCCTTGTGTTTATTGTAAATTGCCTCTGGATCCAGTCCATGTCACCTCACGTGTCGTAACACGTGAGGTGGCGAATTTGCATGAGTACCCTTGTGGGTCCTTGTATTTGTATTTGGAATAAGTTTAAATATACGTTGTATATTTTTAGAAAAATTGCATGTACATCCCTGGTGTTTATTTTATTTGCAACTATACCCTTGCTAGTACATGTATTTTTGTAAGTTTGTTGTCTTTATTAAATATATCATTTGTGCTCCAAAAATAACCAAAAAATAGATGTAGGTTCCTGATTGCACACACTTTCACATCTTAATTTTATTTTTGCTAGTTAAGACATCGTAATATTTATTCAAAATAAAAAAGAGCACGAATATTCCCTGTTTATCTTGAAAACCCCATAAAAATATAAAATCATTTTATAAAATTCTCAAAAATATATATTGATTATTTATGTATTTTTAACCTTCTGACCAAAAATTCATAAAAATAGAAAAATAAAACTCATAAAATTGAAAAACCCAGATATTCTTATAAAAATCTAAAAAAACTTAAAACCCCCAAAATATTGTTTTCTATTTTATAATTTTCTTTATATTATTACCTACATAATAAAAATGATTTCAAGAATTTTGGACCTATTTTTCTATTTTTAATCTTCATACATTTCAGGCATTTATTTAATCGCTATTTTGCGGTATTTTTGACTTTAATTGTATATATAAGTAGCTAAATTCACTAAAAAACAAAAAAATAATTAAAAATTTTTAAAACCCCAAAATCTTTAATTCTACTATTTTTAGATAGTTATAGTTATTTTCAGTTATATCTATATCTATATTACCCTTTAGTGTATATATAATTTTATATACTCTTATATTAAATATTTAAAAGAAAAAGAAATTAAAAAATCTAAAAATATAAAAAAAAATACAAAAAATTAAAATCCAATATATATAATAATAAATATATAATTCAAATTTTAAGTATATATAATTAAAAACCCATAAATAATATATATAAAGGACATGTTGGTACATAATCTACATCGATTACAAATAATCATAGGCTACCAATTTTGCTCTCTGTGATTCGACCTCTACATGCTTACACCTTTACACATTTGCTATAGAGTTATAATAAATTTAAACTCCCCTTTTTCTATTCATTGCATGATATATCTAGTGGGGTTAATTGTTGATTGATCATGGGTTTCTTGAGTGGTCAATGCATCGACTTGATCTCTCGACTTGTGAGATTTCTAGACCCTCGCTAAATCCATGTAATCAAATGGTGTTTGTTGCCGGGGAGCAATGTGTGTAGCATATCTTTAATTTATTTTGTACATTCATTTGTTATTCATTGATGTAATTAGTGACTCGTTTTTTTTCTTGCATATATTTATTTGATTATTCTTTGTATATAATTCATTTAATGATATTTGATTATCTGTGATCATATATATATATATATATATATATTTGTAAATTTGTTGTGAGGGCTCGCTACGTGAGGATGGCTTCTTAGGAGATCGATGCAACTAATCTTGGTGGAGACTGGTCTTCACCCTTTGACCAGTTGGAGAGGCAGAAAGTAAAGCAAGGAGAGAAGACTTAGCATAGAAGTATATTAGAATTATTCATTGATATATTTCTTGGTGAGAGAGACTTATTAATTTGTAGAAATTAAGACTTGGACACTACTCCCCACAACGAGGTCCAGTACCCGGGTGTCTGTTCACCTGGGGGTCTCTTCGCAGTTTTCGTGTTTTACTACCTTCTTTTATTTTGTTTCCCGCAGTTTTAAGTTTTCTGCCTTCTTTTTATTTATTTTTTGTGCATGGAGCTCCTAGACATAGGTTGCTTGCCTCGGTAATTAGGTCCAAACTCTAATAAGAATGCATGTACCTATAGTCTCTTATGTTTGGATCTAGTCAAACTAATAAATGTTAGTTATTTGGACTTGAGACTATGTACCGAGAGAGGTTGCATACAGCGGGTGCAGCACCCATTGGGGTGGGCAACGAGTGGCATCGAAGATCGGACTTGGTCTCATTTCTGAATAATTAACATATGTCTTTACGATTAATTGCAGCTACTGTTTAGGGTGATTTTGTCGATTGTACACAGCCATGTACATAGGTTTAAAAATTATGTTTTGCATACCGTATGGAGAGAGATGGGAAGCACTGTAAGTCCTATAACTTAGCATGCATCATTAGATTCAATGGTGAGATTTCCATCCTCGAATCAAGTTACACAGCTTTTTCACTATCTCCCTCTGATTTTGAGCACCTATGACTTAAATGAAAATCTAAAAAAATGTTAGGCGCTTGTATGCAAAAAGATCCAAAAAATGAAAACCCAAAATTAAAACAAGGGGACTACTAAATAAACTTTGACCTTAATTAAAATTTGTAATGGACTATAATTTTTTTGGATTCATAAAGCCTTCATTATTTTCAAGTACCTTAGGAGGGGACCAAAACCTCTCCCACGAGCGAGGCACTACTCACTAAGGATTAGAGAAAAAATCCAGTCTGTAACTGCCTTGTGTATCACCTGGATTTCTGAAGTAATGGTGCATCTATCGTATGTGACCAAGTAGGGCCTTGTCAGCGATGGTGTTCCCTCCTTGTGTGGAACATCGAGTTGGTCCGAAGTACTGATCTTAGGCCACGCCCTCACAGGTGTGTCTGTCTCATCGGTTTTCATCCGAGTAGGTCCTTGCACGGTCACGGGTGATTCCGTTGCGAGCGAGATCTGAAGTAGTGGTTTCGCCTATCAGCTTCCTCTCTCTATTTCTTTGACTGAGTAGAGATCTAGGAAGGGTTACAAGGACCTCAAAAAGTGCATACTATAGGTTACAAAGGAGGACGACAAGTACAGGATACTTTTTTGGCAGTACTCTCTCTCCTATAGAATTAGTGTGCTAAGGACTTGCTAAAAGATATGCCTGAAATAACAACTCTAAAAATGAAAAGATAATAAATAGCTAATCCTTCATGGCTTTACATGGCATGAGTTGGTGAACCCAGTTTTGTATTGTGTTAGTATGGATCTAGGTTACGGCTCAAAAATAAAGTCCCGTGCATTTATGCAAATTTTATGATATTCGTCTTCTTCTTTGACCCCCCGCTCTGTTCGAGCCTTTCTATTGTTGCACACTCATTTTTTATTCCTCGTTGGCCACCGTATTTTCATCTTACTCCAATCTCTTTTTGCTCCACAATGAAGATCCATGGATGGTTTAGTCAGGACTACGCTGACACCAACATCGATTCCACGAACTCGGCACTGCCAATAATTCGAGCTGATATCCAAGAACCCAGTTTGAACTTTACGAGATGATCTTCAGACTCCTTGTCTTCTTTCCACACCTTTGACCATCTAATAAACCGGGACCACTCTTGTCACTCCTTCGTCGTTGTGAATGGGGGCTGATTTCAGTCTACATCTTGTCTCCATTCACAACAGTCTGGGATTGACCCTAATCTCATATTCATCTTGTTAGTCAGAATTTAATTTCAAGTGATCTGATTAGGATTCTTTCGTTTTTTAGATAAAAGCAGTCCCAGTCCTGGATCTCAATATGGAATTCATCTCCTCTAACTCAGACCTAGAGATGGCACCTCAAGGGAAAGGGAAAGGACAATAGCCTCCACAGATAGAGCAAAGTCAGGGAACCGACCAGAACTAAGTCAACACTCAGTTGTTGGCTTCCATACAGGCCTTACAACACCATCTGATAGAGCAGGCTCCTTTTTAGACTGCATTTCAAGACATGTGGAATGATCTACGAAATAGACCAACAGGATGAGGATGAGGAGGAGACAGACCCCGTGATGACCCTGACGAAGAAGAGCATGAACCTGAGAGGCAAAAACCCACACTAAAGGAGACATACAATCCTGGAGACATCCAGATGACTGAGTGGATCCTCATTCCACTGGCACATGCTCACTTTGAGCTCAAGCCTCAGCTCCTCGCTCTTCTACCATCATTTCACAAGAATACCAATGAGGAGCTATACATTAACCTGCAGTAGTTCTTGTGCATCTATCAGACCACCACTACCCCAATAACCCACTGGACGTAGTGAAGATAATGGTGTTCTCCTTCAGCCTGCAAGACAAGGCCCTTTACTAGGTCAATCATTTGGGTGAAGGTTGTGACGACCTGGGAGGAACATAAGTATGCATTCCTTCACAAGTTCTAACCTCTCGATCGGCTCAACCAGATGCGAGCCAGGATTAGCAACTTCTCCCAGGTCACCCACGAAACTATAGGAAGCCTGGGAGCGATTCACAGAACTGCATAAGAAGTGCTCCCATCATGAGATACCAAAGACCATCCTTGTCCAACACTTTTTTGGGGGTCCTGAATGTATAAAGCCAAAGGCTAGTAGATGTTGCATGCGGAGGATCTCATTTCAACAAGGATAAAGATGTGGTATGGCAAATTTTCAAGGAAATGGTCGAAGGAGAGGCCACCCTCTCTTCATCACGTGCATATCAGAGACAACGACAGGTCTTCCAAAAGCCAGTGTACATGGTAGTAGCTCGAGAGACAGAGAAAGATGAGAGCTCCAACCTCAGCATAATTGGGGGCCATCTTTCAAAGGTTGGCATTATTGAGAAGCGGGTACAGGATCTTGAGAAGCTCGATGTGATTGAACAAAGGAATCAAAACCTGGATAAGATGGACCAGATTACCAAGCAGTTGGAGCTACTGGTGGGCACCATTAGTGTTGTTCAATCGGCGATACCATCTTCAGAGACTCATGCTGAGAAGAAAGACGAGCCATCACCGCCACATCAGCCTTAGATGAGTCAGCAATCACCGACCATCCAACACGTATACTACGTGCAGGCACCCGAGCAGGGCCCGCTGTAGCAGCAAATGATGGTTTACCAGCCAGACTTCCTTCCCTCTTCAAATACAGCATTTCCACCTCCACCACCGATTCAGAAAGTCAATGGTGTATGGAACAATGATACACAGTCGACCCGTCCTTCGAGGCCACACCAGGGTTAGCCACCGGCCAATCAGCCTTACCACCAACTGGTGAATGGTCGTTTTGGACAATCCTTCCAACCTCAGCCTCAGTTCCAGAATCACCAGTCTCCACATTATCAAGGCAACTATAGACAGTCCTTTCAGCCTCAGCCATAGTATCGCCATCAGCAGTCATATCATCAGTACGTGGTTGGTCAGCAACAATATTCCCCTCCACGTATCAACAATATCAACTTCCTCCTCCTCCTCCACAACACAATCAGTCATCTCAGCCTCAGCCTCCCAACAGTCAATAACAACGTGGTCTGCAAGTTGAAACCTTTGAGGTAACTCTAGTAAACCCAACCTTGGATTGCTTGGCCCAACTTGTAAAGGGTCTAGCAGAAATGACGAAGAAGCTTGGCGACCTGACTACCACCAAAACTCCTATTCTGGCGTAGGTCAAAGCAAACCCTAATAATTTTAAAAGAAAAGAGCAGGAAGAATGTGAGGTCCCATCTGTGCCTGTAGAATTAGATAATAATTATGTTGTTTTATCTAGCCGATACTCTCAGGAGCGGTAGAAATTTGCATCCATCTGCTGCAAATCAAGGGAAAAATAAAGCTTTGACAGGTGAATTGTCATCTTCTACAACAGTCGTGCCAGCCACAGGTTTGGGTGAGGAAGAAGAAGAAGGAGGAGCCATACTAGCCGCCATCCAACCCCATCCCCACCAAGAAAACAACAAAAAATCAGAAAAGCCAAAAAGACCAAAAAATGATCACCGTCAAAGTGAAGCCACGCAAACCACAGAGAAGCCAACACCAGCAGCCGATCCAAGGCCGACCGATGGAGCAGATATCGTGCTTTTCACTTGTCCACCTACATCATCCTCTTCTCCAACTTGTATTCCTTTTTATGAGCCGGACATACATAATATTGTGGACAAGAATTTAGTTGTAAATAAGAACACTGCTTTTGATTTTGGTTATGTAAATATTCCTTTTCCTAATGCAATAGAAAAATCCAAAAAAAGTGCAAAAAGAAAAAGTGCATTGTCTGATCCAGGAGTTGTGGATATTCTCTAAAATTTAACTGTTGAGCTACAATAGCTAAAAGCCATGGAATACATGCCTGCTGTGAAGAAAGGTTTGAAGGAGGCATGTAGAAACAAGCGTTGGTCAATTCATAACAACAGGCGCAAGTAAGTAGAGAAGCACGTCTTCAACATGGTCACAGTCGTAGCCACCAGCAATCTCCCACAAAAGAACCTGGACAAAGGAGAACCTTTGATCAGATACGAGATATTTGACCAAGTCTTCGAGAGAACTCTTCTTAACAGTGGTTCTTTGATGAATCTCGACTTCATCACCTTTATTCTATCATTTTGGCCTTAAAAACCCTATCTAATGCATGTAAATAGCATCAATTTGTATAAAAATAGCAATTATCATTTATTGCATTTATTATGTAAATAATGTGGTTTTTAATGCCAAAATTATAGAATAAAGAGAAGAAAAGAAAAAGAATAAAATATCGAAGATGTTTTGTGACCCTAAACCCCGTGACCAAGTCAAGAAGTGAGTTGGTCGACAAGGAATAAAGTAGGGGGGATAAGGGCCAAAAATAGAATAAAAATCCAATTCTTTTATTCATTATTTATTCATTTTTACACCTATTTTATTATTTATTATGTATTCATCAAATAAAGAAACTTTGTACATGAAAGTTGTAGATAATAATGTAAATAAAAATACAAAATTAAGTTTGTACAAAAATAATAAACAATGTGCATTTTATACACAAAATAAAAAGCCAAAATCCCAACTTCACAGACCCGTATCTTTCAAATAAAACTCAAAATATACAAAATCACATGTAATTGTATATAACTTTTCATAAGCTATTAATGGAGGTAGTTTCATAATTTTTTTGAGTTATTGTGTGAAAGTTAAGTTTTGGATCCTCATTGTACATTATATGAGATTAAAATATTCAATTTAATCATCCTTCATTATTTTTACAAATTCACATCTTAATAATTTTATAATTATTATTTATAGCTTATGCACATAGTAAAACCAAAACAAAACCCAATAAAATACATTAAAATAAAATGATGTATAGAAAACATAGAAGAAATACCAATAAGTATACTTGTATAATTTACATACCTATTTATTTAAGTGTACAAATAACATCATAAAAATAAAATAAAAATATATTTATAAATATAAAAATAATTTATAAATATATAAAATAAAAGGATAAAATAAAAAAATAAAATATACAAAGTAAAAATAAAATAGTCAAAATATAGGCAAATATACCTATAAATAAACACTTAAAAATTAACTACTAATGAATAAAATCAAAAAATAAATAAATATCATAATAAAATAGTACCTTAAATAACGAACATTTTTTTTTATTTTATAATCAAATATCATGAAATAATTTATTATTTTTTATTATCTGTTCTTTAATAAAACCTGTTATTTTGTCTTTATTCGATTTGTGTGGACCAATCCCATCAAAGGGAATGTTGACCGCAGGTCCACCGTCCCATCCAAGCATCTGAACGCTGGCGCCTGTCTTCTCCCTGATCTTCCGCCATTTTTCTCGCATGATACATACTTCAGTTGCGACACCTCCTTAACATGAAATGATCATTGATAATTGTACATACACGTCGAGTGTTCAAACCCCTTGTACATACGCTTGATCCATTGATTTCGGTCGGTTAATAAGGGTGTGTCTCATGTTCTATAGTTAAGGCCTTCGTCCTCCATTGATATTTTGGCCACTAATCCGAGTCTAGGAGTCTTGTTCTTTCATCGAGGGAACTTCCTCATGATAGGAGGAGCTTCCACGCGGTTGGAACCAGCTCCGGGAGGACAAAGGTGCGCCCATGGCCGCCCTCAATGATGACCTTATCCCTGGCCAACCCTAGTATAAAAGCTACCTTTTATCATTTCTTTTAGTTGCATTTCGTCGCAGGTTTGATTTCTCGTACTTAGTTTAAGGTTCTGGCTAGTTAAATTAGGGGAATTAGGGATTCACGTAGTTCACCAGAGTTGAAATCCGGCGAGCTCCTTTGTGTAAGATCATATGCTCCTCATCCCTCTGATCACCCTCACTTCGTTCCCCTATGCCTTCTGAACGCCCCACACATCTTCGCTCACCTACTTCGACACCTGATCTGGACATCAGCTCCTCCACCTCCGGCGCTCGTTGGAGAAGCTTCGTCACACCCTACTTCCACTCCTCGCCATCGAATAAGGCTGTCAGACCTTCGTTTTTCTTCCATGTATCTTCTCTACAGATTTGATGGGCTAAAGGACTCTAATGGAGTCGATTTCCAAAGGAAGAACACCTGCAGCCCCCCTTGCTTCCTCGACGTCGTCTGACCACGTCGGAGCTCCAAGTGCTTAGATGAGACTACCTACCGACGTGGAGGACTTCCAGGAATGCCTAGAGACACTTCGTGGTGACGGAGATGGCCGAAAGAGCCCACTAATCCAGATCCAAACTTACCCCAAGCGAGTTCTTCCTGTGTTCTTCTGGATCCCTCCTTTGTCGTCTGATCAAGATCCACTCCTCCAGTCAAAGAAGACGTCGTTGGATCATGCAACGTTCCATATGTCAATCTCCTCGAGTGATCTAATCTCTGTCGTGCATCTGTGAAGCATCATCGCCTCTCCAAAGCGTGTCGCGTGTCATGTGAAGAAAGGACAACAGTTGGATGATGCGCTACTTTGGGGGTTAATAACATTTTTGCCCCATATTTTTGCATATTTATTAAATAGTTTTGTAAATAAAGTATAGTGTTATAAATAATTGGAAATTTTGCGTGTGACCCCTTGTAGTTTTTGTAAATTACATTTTTGGTCCTTCCTAGGCATGCCTTGTATAGTCCCACGTGAAGGCAAATTTGCATATATGACCCTGATGTATTCTGTAATTGTGAAATAGTACAATATAATATTAATTCAGTTGTATATTTTTAGCATATTTGTACTAAACTCCCCTGTATTTATTTTAATTGCAAAAATGCCCCTACTATGACATACAATCTTATGTTTTTGTCTATTTTTTATGAATAGATAATGTGCTCCGAAAAATACATAAAAATAGGGTTAAATGCCTCAAGTCATGTACTTTCACCCACATGTTCAGTTTGCATTTTTGGGCATTTTAATCATTTAATAAAAATGAAACGGAGCCTATTTATTCCCTGTTTAACATAGAAAATACCAAAAAAATATGAAAACGTGTCTAAAAATTCCAAAAATATTATATATAGTATATTTTGTCATATTTTAATTACAAACCAAAAATCACTAAAAATATAAAAACAAAAACCTTAAAAATCGAAAAAAAAACCCCAAAATCATTAATAAAAATCTAAAACAATCATATAAAAATCCAAAATATGTTTTTCTATTTTATAATTTTATTTATATACATATTTATGTATTAAAACTGATTTGCATAATTGTGGGACTTCTTTCCTATTTTAAAAATCCAATTCAATTCCGTCCTATTTATTTAGACCCTTATATGGGGTATTTTTGACTTTCAAACTACATAAAAATTAGCAAAAGTTACTGAAAAGTAGCAAAAATAGAAAAATATAAGTCACAAAACTATTATATTAATTGTATTTTGTCTATTTATACATATTTATATATATAGTATCTATATATACACCTTATATTGTATATACACATATATTTTTATCTTCTATATATTTAAATGAAAAATAAATGTAAAAATTCTTAAATATAAAAATAAAATAAAATAATAAATAATAAATAATAAATATATAAAATTAAAAACCCACAAAAAGATCTATGTAGATACATGATGAATGACGTGGATGTGAATAAATAACCATAGGCTGCATGTTTTGCTCTCTGTGGTTCGACCTCTACATGCTTACTAGATACATTTTATGTTAGAGAAAAATAAATCTTAACCTCACATTTTTTATCATTCACAACTTATGTATAATGTGGGTTAATTGTTGATCAATCAGGGTTTTTGTTTGGGGTCGCTTCGACAGCTATCGGTCTGCCTTGTGGATTGACAAGACCTCTGCAAAAAATCCGTTTATCAGATGGCACCGTTGTTGGGGATCAATGAGCATAGCCTAGTTTTGTCATTCATATTTTTGTATAGTCAGTTATTTGATTTATTTGTGTATTTAATTATTGATTCATTTATTCATTTTCATTCATTTATTCTTTGTATATAGCTCAATCGATTTAAATTGATTAATTGTGCTAATACCATTTTTTGTGACTTTGATGCGAGGGCCCGCCATGCGAGG
This sequence comes from Ottelia alismoides, assembly GCA_037367405.1. Classification (NCBI taxonomy): domain Eukaryota; kingdom Viridiplantae; phylum Streptophyta; class Magnoliopsida; order Alismatales; family Hydrocharitaceae; genus Ottelia; species Ottelia alismoides. Next base: position 567,372 of record JAZKJV010004799.1, on the reverse strand, counting down.
ATGGTTTTTAAAGAGGCCGATGTAACCAAGCTTGGAGGAGGTTGGTCTTCTCTCTTTGACCAGCTGGAGAGGGTATCAAGGAAACAAAGAGAGGGATTTAGCTTAGAAATAGATTATATTTCTTTTATGTATATATTGAGAGAGAGACAAATTTTGGCATGTAATAATTAAATTGGACTCTACTCTCCACAATGAGGTCCAGTGCCCGGGTGTCTATTCACCTGGGGGCCTCGTCGCAATTTTCCGAGTTTTTCTCTCCTTTTATTTTGTTTTCCACTATTTTGAGTTTTCCGCCTTATTTTATTTTGTTTTGTGTGCATGGAGCCCCTAGACATAGGTTGCTTGACTCGATAACTAGTTCCAAACCCTAATAAGAATGCATGTTCCTATAGTCTTTTATGTTTGGATCTAGTCAAATTAATAATGTTAGTAATTCAGACTTGAGACCACATGCCGAGAGAGGTCGTATACAACACATGCAGGACCCGTCGTGGAGGGCACTGATCGACATCAGAGACCGGACCTTGGTCTCATTTCTGAATGACTAACAACTGGTTCTTCACGATTAATAGTAGCTACTGTTTAGGGTGATTTTATCGATTGCACACCACCTTGTAGAATAGTTTTAAAAATTATGTTTTGCATACTGCATGGAGAGAGTAAGTCCTCTAACTAAGCATGCATCATTAGATTCAATGGTGAGATTTCCATCATTAAATCGACTTGCATGGCTTTTTCGCTATCTCCCTCTGATTTTGAGCACCTAGTACATAAATAAAAATCTACAAAAATGTTAAGCGCTTGTATGAAAATAGATTCAAAAAAAAGTGAAAACCCAAACAAAATTAAAACAAGGAGACTACTAAATAAACTTCGACCTTAATTAAAATCTGTGATGGACTATCATTGCCGTGGGTTCATAAAGCCCTCATTGTTTTCAGGTACCTTCGGAGGGGACCAAAACCTCTCCCATGAGCGAGGCACGACCCGCTAAGTATTAGAGCCCAAAACCCAGTCTGTAACTGCCTTGTATATCACCTGGATTTCCGAAGTAATGGCGCTTTAATCGTACATGACTGAGTTGGGCCTTGTCAACGATGTTGTTCCCGCATTGTATGGAACATCAACATGGTCTGAAGTACTGAGCATAGGCCACACCTTCACGGCGGTGTTTGTCTCATCAGTTTGCATTCGAGTAGTTTCTTACACACTCATGGGTGATTCCGTTGCGAGCGAGGATTGAAGTAGCAGCTTCGCCTTTCGGCTTCCTCTCTCTATTTCTTTGGCTGAGTAGGGATCCAGAAAAGGTTACAAGGATCTCAAAAAGTGCAAACTACATGTTACAATAGAGGAGGACAAGTACGGGATATTTTTCTGGCAGTACTCTCTCTCATATAGGGTTAGTGTACTAAGGACTTGTTACAAGATATGCTTAAAAATAACAACTCTAAAATTGAAAAGATAATAAATAGACAAACCTTCACAGCTTCACATGGCATGAGTTAGTGAACCCAATTTTGTAATGTTTTTGTATGGATCTAGATTAAGGTTCAAATATTAAAGTCTCGCGCATTTGCGCAAATTTTATCATGTGTCTTCCTCTTGACCTGCTTGATCTGAGCCTTTCTACTATTTTACATTCTATTTTTTTCCAGCATTGACCACCGTATCTTTCCTCATGCATCTATCTCCTTGTTGCTTCACGATTTCGATCATGGATGGCTTAGTCGGAACCCCACCGGCATCTACATCGATTCCATTGACTCGACTTCGTCAATAATTCGAGGTAATTCCTGAGAACCCGGTCCAAACCTTGCGGGTCGATCTCTAGACTCCTCATCTTTTATCTGTCCTTCTTGACTACCCAATAAACAGGGATCACCTTTGTCTCATCTTCGTCATTGTGAATGAGAGTCGATTACATCCCATATCTTTTTCATTCACAACACTCTGAAATTGACCTAATTCCATATCCATCTTGGCAGCTGAAGATTCAATTGCAAGTGGTCTGATTGGAGATTATTCACACTGTAGATAGAAGACACTCATAGTCTTAGATCTGGACATGGAATTCATCTCTTCGGACTCAGACCCCGAAATTGATCCTTAAGGAAAGGGCAAGGGTCAGCAGCCACCTTCACAGCCAGAGCAGGAACAGATGCCTGATTAGAATCAGGTGAACGCTCAGTTGTTGGCATTTATCTAGGCCATTCAACAGCTGACAGAGCAAGCCCTAGTATTGACTGCATTTTAAGATATGTTGAATGATGTCATAAAAAGATAAGGAGGAGGAGGAGGAGGAGGAGAAAGACCAGGAGGAGGAGGACGAGGACCCCGTAAGAACCCCAATGAAGAAGAGCCAGAACAAGGGAGGCCAAAACCTACATTGAAAGAATCATATAACCCTGGAGACAACCAGATGACTGAGTGGATCATCATACCACCGGTGCATGAACACTTCAAGATGAAGCCTCAGTTCCATGCTCTTCTCCCTTCTTTCAACGGGAACACCAACAAAGAGTCGTACATTCACCTGCAATAATTTTCACGCATCTGTCGTACTACCCACTACCCCAATGTTTCGTTGGATGTAGTAAAGATGATGGTGTTCCCCTTCAGTCTACAAGATAAGGTCTTGTATTGGGTCAATCATTTGGGAAAGTTCAGGATGACATGGGAGGGGTTGAAGTCTGCTTTCTTGCGTAAGTTCTACCCTCTCTGTCATCTCAACCAGATGCGAGCCAGAATTACCAACTTCTCCCAGGAGACACATGAGAGCATTCATGAAGCCTGAGAGAGATTCATAGATCTGGAGGAGAAATGCACCCACCATGAAATTCCCAGGACCAGCTTGGTCCAACACTTATTCAGGGGCCTGAACGTAGAGAGCCAGTGGCTCATTGACGTAGCATGTGGGGGATCCCATTTCAACAAGGATGAAGATGTGGTCTGGCAGATTTTTGAGAAAATGGATGAAGGAGAGGCTGCCCTTTCTTCATTCAAGGCATATCTGAAGAAACCACAGATTCTCCAGAAGCAAGTCCATATGGCAGCATCTCGTGAGGCGGAGAGAGATGAGAGCTCCAACCTCAACATCATCAGGGGACATTTCTCAAAGATGGATATCATTGAGAAGCGATAACAGGCTAGCTTTATGTGATTGAAAAGAGGACGTAGAATCTCGACAAGCTGGATCAGATCACTAAGTAGTTGGAGCTGCTGGTAGGCACCATCAGTGCGGTTCAGTCGGCGACACCATCCACCGAAGCTCCAGCAGAGAAGAAAGATGAACCATCACTGCCACAACAACCTCAGCCGAGCCAGCAGCCACCAGCAGTCTAGCACATGTACTACGTGCAGGCGCCCGATCAGGGTCCGCTGTAACAACAGATGGTTGTCTACCAGGCAGACTACCTTCCATCATCAGATCCAGCCTTCTCACCACCACCCTTGATTCAAGAAGTCAATGGTGTTTGGAGTAATGATGCACAGCTGGCCCATCCTACCGGACATCCTCAGGTCCAGCAACAAGTCAACCAGCAATACCACTAACCCCAGGGTGGTCGTTTTGGGCAATCCTCAAACCCCCGCCACAGTATCACCATCCTCGTAGTACAGCAACCAATGGAGGCAACACCAGTAATATCTATAGCCGCAATACTGTCAGCCACAACCATACCACCAGTATACGGTTGCCCCACCTCTACAATACCAGAACAATCCTCCTCCTGCTTACCATAAATATCATCTTTCTCCCCCACATCAGCACCACCAGCAGTCACTGCCTCAGCCCATGCACTCTCAGCATCAGCATGGTCCGCCTGTTGAACCTTCTGAGGAGAATCCTGTGAACCCAACCCTTGATTGCTTGGCCTAGTTGTCAAAGGCCTAACGGATATGACAAGGAAGTTATATGACCTAACCACCACGAAAACCACCATACCGGCTCAGGTCAAAGCCAACCCCAATAGCTTCAAGAAAAGAGAGCAGGTAGAATGTGATGTCTCGTCTATACCCGCAGAGTCAGATGATTGTGCCATTATTTTATTTAATGTTGTCACTCTCAGGAGTAGTAGGGCCTTGTTTCTGCCTGCCACAAACAGGGGGAAGAATAAAGCTTCAGGTGAATCGTCATCTTCTATGTCAACCGTGCCAGCTACAGGGGTGGGTGAGGAAGAAGGAGGAGCCATTCCAGCTACCATCCACCAACATCTCCATCACCAAAAATATCAAAAAAATCAGAAAAAGCAAAAGGACCATAAAGATGATCGTCAACAAAGTGAAGTCATACCAACCATGGAGGAGCAGCCAACCGCAACCGATCCTGCTCCAATCGATAGAGCAGAGGCCCCACTTTTTGCATTTCCACAAGTAGTAGCATCTGAGCTTCCAGATTGTACTCCATTTTGTGATCCGGATGTCCAACACATTGTGGACAAGGATTTTGTTGTAAATAAAAACTTTGTTTCTAATTTCAGTTATCTAGATATTCCTTTTCTTGATGCAAAAGAAAAATCCAAAAAAATACAAAAAGAAAAAGTGTGTTATCCGATCCTGGAGTTGTGGACATTTTGAATAACTTGACTGTTGAGATTCCATTGATGAAGGCCATGGAGTATATGCTAGTTGTAAAGAAAGGTTTGAAAGAGTCATATACAAGCAAGCATCAAACAACACAAAATTACAGAAACTGACAAGTCAAGAAGCTCGTTCTCACAATGGCCACAGTTGTAGTCATCAGCAATCTCCCACAGAAGAAGAAAGACAAAGGAGCACCTCTAATCAGTTGCGAGATTTTCTATCAAGTCTTCGAGCAAACTCTGCTGGACAGCGATTCTTCCATCAACCCCCTGCCTCGTCATTACTGCAAGAATTTGGGACAAGTCCTCTCAAGCAAACACGTATGATCCTTTAGTTCACGGATCTATTAAGCGACCTCGAGGTCTGTTGGAAGATGTTGTGGTGAATGTGTGGGAGATGCAATTCCCGAATGATTTTGTAGTCCTTGATATGGACCCACCTGTACCCTTACTCGAGACCCCTATAATCCTAGGCCGGTCAATCCTGCGCATTTCAGAAGTCGTGGTTGATTATGGGTCTGGCAAGATCACCATCAGCTCGGGCAACAACAGAATTACCATAGACATGATCAGCAAGTCCAAAGTCATAACCGATAAGGGACATGCAACTACAGACTGTGACTTCATTACGTAAATTGGAGATTCTCAACTCTCGTTGAATGATCCATGGACTCAGGAAATCCTCTCTCTCTAGGAGGACATAGAAAGCACAGTCGAAGAAAGCTCTAAGGATAATTGGGAGACATAGTCAAACTTGCTGATGCATCTTTTTGACTCTAGTGATGCACTCCATCCCGAACATTGTGATCCCATCACAGATCAGTTCAACACATTATCAGAATCTCAACAGAACATTGAGGCTGGCAACCCTGCAAAAATCCAAACAATACATCCCACCACCAGCACTGTCTTAGAAGTAAACGATAAGTTGGCTAGATCAAAACCAGAACTCAAGCCACTCCCTGCAGGCCTAAAGTATGCTTTTCTTGCCAGTGCAGACAACATGTATTCGATCATCATCAGCAGCAGGTTGACCCTAAAGCAAGAATCTCGGCTTCTCAAGGTTCTAGAGAAAAACTGCAAGGCACTTGGTTGGCATGTCTCAGATCTCCACGGAATAAATCATGTGTTGTGTTCACATGACATTTACCTAGAAGAAGATACCAAACCATATCGTGAATTTCAAAGGAGACTGAATTCGAACCTGAGGGACGTAGTCATGAAGGAAATAACGAAATAGTGTGACACGGGCTTTATTTATCCCATCTCCGACTCAAAATGGGTGAGCCCTCTGCATGTAATTCTAAAAAAGTCAGGTCTTACTATGGTTATAAATAACATAGGAGAGGAGATATCTACTCGTGTACCGACATCCTGGTGCATATCTGTTGATTACCATTGTCTTAATGCAGCAATAAAGAAGTACCACTTTCCCTTGCCTTTCATTGATCATGTTTTGAAAAGATTGGCTGGTAAGGAGCTATTCTGCTTTCTGGATGGGCACTCCGGGTACAACCATGTGGCCATAGCCCTAGAGGACCAAGAGAAGACAACCTTCACTTTTCTATTCGACGCCTATGCTTTCAGCAGAATGCCATTTGGATTGTTCAACGCACCAGCGACATTCTAGAGATGCATGCTTGTAGTTTTCGCTAAGATGGTAGGCAGTTTTCTCGAGGTGTTTATGGATGATTTCTCTGTCTATGGTGACAACTTTGATTATTGTCTTCAGCACCTGGACAGAGTACTTCAGAAGTGATGGGAAGTCAATCTTGTATTGTCATGGGAAAAGAGCCACTTCATGGTTACAGAAGGGATTGTGTTAGGTCAAATCATCTCCAAACGTGGCATGGAGGTCAACCTGGAAAAGGTGGATGTGATTGCTAATCTGGATCCTCCTCATACAGTGAAGAATGTGAGATCATTCCTGGGGCATGTGGGATTCTACAGAAGGTTAATCCATGATTTCAGATGCATTGCCCACCCTCTTATAGAATTACTGTGTAAGGAGACCAAGTTTTATGTTGATCAACAAGTTCTCCTTTCATTCAATCAGCTGAAGAAGCAAATCACTCAAGCTCCATTCCTACAGCCACCGGGTTGGTCTCTTCCCTTTGAGATCATGACGGATGTGTAAGACTTTGCAGTTGGGGATGTGATAGGACAAAGGAAAGACAAGGTGCCCTACGCCATTCACTATGCCAGCAAAACATTAGATGAAGCTCAGAGAAATTATACTGTGAAAGAAAAAGAATTGCTAGCTGTGGTATTCACACTTGAGAAGTTCAAATCATATTTGCTTGGATCAAAAGTCACCATCTTTACCGACCACTCTGTTACCCGGTACTTACAGCAGAAGAAAGATGCCAAACCCAGACTGATCACATGGATCCTTCTCTTCCAGAAGTTTGATTTGGAAATCAAGGACAAGCCTAGAGTTCATAATGTGGTAACAAACCACCTCTCTAGAATTGAGTAGCAAGAGCCTCCTCAGAGCAGTGCACCCATCACAGATACCTTTCTAGACAAATCGATTTTAGCCGTGGATTCGCTCCCTTGGTATGCCGATATTGTAAACTACCTTGTATCTGGTATGGTTCCACAAGATTAGATTAAAATCAAGGACAAGTTCTTGTCCACTATTCATTTTTACCAATGTGAAGACCCACTTCTATTCATAGAAGGAGCGGATTGCATTTGGAGAAGGTGTATTCCTCAGGAGGAGCGCATCATAGTGTCCTCGAGCATTGTCACTGGCTTGAATCTGGTAGACATCACTTTGAAGACAGAATGGCAGCAAAAGTACTCCAGTGTGGCCTCTGGTGGATCACACTATTTATGGATGCAGCAACCTTTGTTAAAAGATGTGCTGACTGTCAGAGATTGAAAGGCACCCTCACAGCCAAAGATTCAATGCACCTAAAGATCATTCAGATAGCGAACATATTCAATGCTTGGGGCATCGATTTCATGGAACCTTTCCCCAACAGTCAGGGATATGAGCACATCCTTCTTGCCGTTGATTATGTGAGTTGATGGGTTGAAGCTATCCCCGCTCGAGCCGTAGACGATCGTACCGTTTGTCGGTTTTTGAAAGAGAACATCATTTCACGGTTCAGGATTTCGAAGGTATTGATATCAGATGGGGGTAGTCATTTCATAAATAGAGAGGTCAAGAAGCTCATGAAGGAGTACGGCATCGAGCACCGTGTCGCATCTCCGTACCATCCTCATACCAATGGCATGGTAAAGTTATCAAACAGAGAAATCAAGATGATCCTTCAAAAGCCTGTAAAGCTAGACAGAAAGAACTAGTCCCAACATTTGGACTCCGTCCTATGGGCATACAAAATCGCTTACAAGTCTCCCTTGGGCATGTCGCCCTACCGTCTTGTATATGGGAAACCATTCCATCTGCCCATGGAATTTATTCACAAATCTTTATGGGCTATCAACAGTTACAATATGGACTCACAAAGAAGTGATCAGAAAAGAAAAGATGATCTAAATAGGCTCCTGGAATTTCGAGACTATGCATATGATAAGACCTTGATGTACAAGGAAAAGGTGAAACAATGGCACGACCAGCACATCAGACGAAAGAACTTCAAAGTTGGACAGAAAGTGTGGCTATTCAATGCAAAGCTGAAGATGTTGCCAGGTAAATTAAAAAGCAAATGGACAGGGTCGTTTCAAGTTCAAGAAGTGTGTAACAATGGAAACATTTCAATATCAGAATTGCCTCCTAACGCACAACCATTTGTCGCCAATGGTCAACTCCTGAAGCCTTACTTCTAGCATCACACTTTCTTGGTTGTCGTCGACTCTATCTAAGTACTGCGCTTTGGTGACACATCCACAACAGTAGCCGCATCAAAAGATTCAGATAATGCAACTCATAAACTTTTCCTTTAGGTCTTTTTAAGAATAGGGGGTGTGCACTCTGTGTAGTTTCACTCTTTGATCCTCTCCCCTGCCTCCTTTTCTTCTCTATACTTAGGGATATCTGACCCTAAGTATAAGGGGAGACAACCTGAGTATGATATGTTCATTCTCACCCTTGACCCTCCCTACTTCGAGTATAGTCTGCTATACTTAAGATTATTTGATCCTAATTATGGGGGGAAGGTCGACTTCTCATTCAGTTATTCCTTCATTTGTTATTTGTAGGCTTTTCTATACTCAGTCCGAGTTATGTCTTCTCTTTTTCTCTTCGATTTATGAGGATATAGCTCAGGCTAAGAAAAGGGGTTCGTACATACTATGTATATACTTTAGCCATAACTCGTACTTTTGTATTTTAAATAATACTCATGATTAAAAATACTGTTAAAGTCTTTTACAATCTTCTAATAAAAAGATGCTTATAGCTCCTCAAACTCTTTTTGTACATACTGATTAATAAATCCGGCAAAAATACTTTTGCAAAATGTTTGAAAAATAGTTTGAATACCTTTTTGGAAAATCTTTTGAAAACTGTTTGGAAAACATTTTGTAAAAAGTGTTCAACCTTTGTAAAAAGATTTCATCTACAAAATTTATTTTCTTCGTGTGAAATAAAAATGTTTGAAAAACAATTTGCAAATAGTTTGAAAAATGGTTATAAAAATGTTTGAAAGCCTATATATACTGTTTGAAAAAAAAAACCTTTACAAAATAATTTTCAAAAGTGTGTAAATATTTGTAAAATTGTTTGTAAAAATTATTTTGGACTATAGTTTGCAAAAATTTTGTAAAATGATTTTCAAATAAGTTTGAGGAGTATACACACCATATTAAAATTCTTTGCATATATGTCTACAAAAGTAATCATTTACCCCATGTAAATTCCTTAAAACTGAACTCGTATAAATGTAAGAGGCACCCTTGCGTAAATATTTGTACCTATTTTCTTAGCCAAAATCCTTTTATTTCAAAAATCACAAAAACATCTACAAAACTAAAAATACCGAAAACATTTTTGGAAATTTATTAACAAAAGGCATTCTTATTCCTCAAATTCTTTTTGTATATGCTGAGTAATAGTCATGTTAAAAATATTTTTTTACAAAATGACTTGAAAAAATGGTTTGACCCATTTGGAAAACTTTTTGTGAAATGTTTTAAACATTTGTAAAAATATTTTGATTTGTAAAAATTCTTTTCTTTGTGTAAAATAAAAGATTTTGAAAACCTATTTGCAATTGATTTTGAAAATGATTGTAATAACATTTTGAAAAATCTATATATATATATATATATATATATATATATTGTTACAAAAAAATTTACAAAATGGCTTTCAAATGTATGTAAATATTTGCAAAAAATATTTTGTATTATAGATTCAAAACTGTTTTCAAATAAGTTTGAGGAATAAATGCATCATTAAATAAAAATATGTATATATATAAATATAAATAAAATTCTTTACTAATTATACACAAATACCTAAATAAAATCACTTTGTGTGAACCTATAAAACTTTATATTCTTGACCCTTGTTAATAAACAAAAAGAAGCATGCCCGTGTAAATAGTTGTACATATTTTATACTTTTTGTACCAAAACATTTTTTTCTTTAAAAAATTTATTTTGTTTTCAAATTCTTTTTGAAAAATTGCATTATTCTTTCTGCATTATACATAGCATTTGCATGATATTCACATTCTTTCGGATTGAGCTTGATGATTGAACTAGTCCAATATTGCACTGGAACCTTATGGGAACTAGATTGGAGCTTGGTTGGACCTTACTGCACCTAAATGCACTGGAACCTTATGGGAACTAGATTTAAGGTACTTCAGGTCCATTGGGACATAAGTTTTTGAGAGTCAGGGCTGGGTTCAAGTCATCTCAACTGACTAAATAGAACTTTTCGAGAGGCACGCATGACTCTTGTCGGTCGTGACCTAACTTGGATACTTGCACCTTTCACTTGGCTCAACTCAATTGGAGTGGTGAGGGGAGGGGATTTTCCAGTCTGAGATGCACACGAGTGGAAACATTCATCCTCGTATAGGGAGGGAAGTGCACCTCAACCCGATCTAGTTACCATGAGGTCTAAAGACAGAAGAGTGTGGGTTGCAATAATGCTTCAAAAGAGGGATAGTGTTCTTGCTCAATAGGAAAATCTCCTTATGTAAATGTTGCTGTAAAAATATGTTTAAAAAAAAACTCCAAAAAAGTGGACATGCCTGATCGAAAATAAAATGCCTACCGGAGTATGTATATATTTTGTATAGAAAATAAGCAAGCTTGAGGATCAAAGTTATACCATAAGGGCTTGCAGCTAGATGACTTAACTACACTAGTCATGCATCCTGAGATAGGTAGCTACACTGGCTACCATCCATTCTTTACTTCACTCCCTCCGCTTGAGTCGGATGCCACTTGAACTTAGAAGGGAATACCCCTCTCCTCGTGGAAAGAGTTATTGGATTGGGAGATCATTGGGTTGTCATGCCCGAGAAGTCAGTTCCTTTGTCATTTCAGTTGGGAAGAGCCACTATCACTTACACTATACAAGTCAGCTTCATAGTTTTGCGTATGATGTTAGTTCTGACATAGCTATTGAGGTGGTTTGAACTGAGTTCTGTGACTCTCGAAGGTTGTTGTATTTTAAATTTGGTTCTCGACCAGGTTCCACATACAATCTCACATCAAGGTCTAACATGAGCTCCAAACTTTGATTTTGTAAATACAAGTTTAATAATTAAAATCAATTCTATTCCATCTTTCTTTTTCTTTTCTTCTTTAATTCTTTTTATACTTATTGCATAAGTGTTTGCTAGAGACTAGCAAAGGCAAGTATGGGGGGTGATGAATCTCCATTTCATCACCTTTATTCTATCATTTTGGCCTTAAAAACCCTAGCTAATACATGTAAATAGCATCAATTTGTATAAAATAGCATTTATTATTTATTGTATTTATTGTGTAAATAATGTGGTTTTTAATGCCAAAATTATAGAATAAAGATAAGAAAAGAAAAAGAATAAAATATTGAAGATATTTATGACCCTAAACCCTGAGACCAAGTCAAGAAGTGAGTTGGTCGACAAGGAATAAAGTAGGTGGAGATGAGGGCCAAAAATAGAATAAAACCCATTCTTTTATTCATTTTTGACACCTATTTTATTTTTTTATTAATTATTCATCAAATAAAGAAACTTTGCACATAAAAGTTGTAGATAATAATGTAAATAAAAATACAAAATTGAGTTTGTATAAAAATAATACATAGTGAGCATTTTATACACAAAATAAAAAGCCAAAATCCCAACTTGATAGACCCATATCTTTCAATTAAAAATTCAAAGTGTACAAAAGTCACTATTATTGTATATAACTTTTCATAAGATATTTAATGGTGTAGTTTCATATTTTTTTGGAGTTACTATGTGAAAGTTAGGTTTTGGACTCTCATTATACATTATATCGGATTAGAATATTCAATTTAATCATCCTTCATTATTTTTACAAATTCATATTTTAATAATTTTATAATTATTTTTTACAGATTATGTACATATTAAAACCAAAACAAAACCCAATAAAATATATTAAAATAAAATGATGTATAGAAAACATTGACGAAATACCTATAAGTATACATGTATAACTTACATACCTATTTATTTAAGTGTACAAATAAAATCATAAAAATAAATAAAAAATATATTTATACACATAAAAATAAGTTATGAAAATATAAAATAAAAGGATAAAAATAAAATAAAATATACAAAATAAAATTTAAATAATCAAAATATAGGCAAATATACCTATAAATAAATAGTTAAAAATTAACTACTAATAAATAAAGTCAATAATAAATAAAAATCATAATAAAATAGTACATTAAAATATAAACTTTTTCATTTTATAATAAAAAATAATAAAATCATTTATTATTTTTAATTATTTATATTTTGATAAAACTCGTTGTTTTGTCTTTATTCGGTCTGTGTGGACCAATCCAATCACAGGGATTGTTGATCGCAAGTCAACTGTCCTATCCAAGCATCTGAACATTAACGCATGTCTTCCCCGATCTTCCCCCATTTTTCCTGCATGATACATACTTCAATGGCGGTCTCCTCCTTAACACGAAATGATCATTGATCATTGTACATACACACCGAGCCTTCAAACCCCTTGTACATATGCCCGATCCATTGATTTCGGTCGGTCAATAAGGTTGCGTCTCATGTTCTATAAATAAGGCCTTTGTCCTTTTTGGCCACTAATCCGAGTCTAGGAGTCATGTTCTTTCATCTAGGGAACTTCCTCATGACAGGAGGAGCTTTCAGGAGGTTGGAACCAGCTTCAAGAGGACAGAGGTGCGCCCACAGCTGCCCTCACTAGCGACCCTGCTCCCGTGCCAACAACAAGTATAAGAGTTTCCTTTAATCATTTCTTTTAGTAGCATTTCATCGTAGGTTTGATTTCTCAAACTTAGTTTAAGGTCCTAACTAGTAAAATAAGGGGAATTAGGGATTCGTGTAGTTTGCCGGAGTTGAGCTCTGACGAGATCCTTAGTGTAAGATCATCTGCTCCCCATCACTCTGATCGCCCTCACTTCATTCCCCTATGCCTTCTGAACGCACCACACATCTTCGCTCACCCAGATCGACACCCGATCTAGAGAATCGGCTCCTCCACCTCTGCCGCTCGTTGGAGGAGCTCCGCCACGCCCCACTTCCATTACTCGCCATCGAATAAGGCCGTCAGACCTTCATTTTGCTTGCACGTATCTTCTCTGCATGTTTGATGGTCCAAAGGACTCCAAATGGAGTCGATTTCCTAAGGAAGAACACTTGGAGCCCCCCTTGCTACCTCGATGTCATCTGACCATGTTGGAGCTCCAAGTGCTTTGATGAGACTACCTACTGATGCAGAGGACTTCCAGGAACGAATAGAGCCACTTGGCGGCGATTGATGAATCTGTGATTCGTCATCTTTATTCATTTATTTTAGCTTAAATCCCTTATAAAACACATGCATATAACACTAACTCCATATTCTTACTAACTTGCATCTGTGTGTAAATATTGTACACTTCTTACTAATTTTAACCTAAAATAAATAAATAAATAAATAAATAAAGGAAAAATAAAGAAAAGAAAATTTAAAAAAGGAAGACTGTATACAGGCTGACCCAAACCCCGAGAGAAGATCAAGACTTGACCTGATCGACCAGGAATAAAGTAGGGGAAGATAGGGTCCTAAGCAGAAAATCGAAAAAATGTGTGTGTGTTGTTGTAAATACTTCTCACTTATTTTGTAGATATCTATATAAAATTGACACTAATTTATTCATTCATTAATTGACCTCAAATTAAATAACTTTCAAAACCAAAGTTGTAAATAATAATGTGTTCTAATTAATAAAAATAATTGCTGAATTAAATCATGTACAAAATAAAAGTAGCCATACTTGGAAAAAGCTATTAAGCATTAATTGAAAGACCAATTCTAGCTCCATATGAGATCAATTTGAATAAATCTCACTTCTATTGGATTTGAAATTAAATTATCTTTAAAATGGCCATATTTTCATAATTTTTGGTGTTACGGTTGAAAAGTCAGTTTTTTTGGGGTGGTTTGTGCAATTTTCCCATGTATTTTGTGCATATTGTATTTGTATATATTTGTAAATTAGTCTTACTAATTATTTTAAATAAAAATAAAAAGAAAAAAGAAAAAAATAAATTCTTAAAATGAAAAAAAGGCCAATTTCCTCATTTACCCTTGTATATAATGTCATATATGTATATAGTATATGTATATAATTGCTATTTTTAATTAATCACCATAACAAAATAAAAAAATAATATTTTTTAATTCAAATAAATAACGTGACGAAAATTCGAAAAAATAGATAATTTTATCTCTTTTATTTTATCTCATTTCATCTCTCTTATCTCCTCCACCAAAAAAATCAAAAATTCATTTCAATTTTCATCTCTCTTTATCCAAAAAAAATCAAAAATTCAAATTTCATTCTATATTTTCTATTTATATGGCTCCTTCTCCTCATTTAAACTTGATCAATCTTTAGAGAGATGAGCCCGATCTCTGAGAGAAAATTTCGTCGAGAATAGTGCCTAGCCTCTGAGCCGTCCGGTGACAGCGAGTCGGCATTGTCGAGGCGATAATGGTCCATTTCTGCTCCTAAGGTGAGATCCACATTTTTCTTATTTCTTATCGTAGGTTAATCGTAGTTTATTTCATCGCATTTTTATTTCCATCGTCATTTCGTTTTTTACATCTTTAAATAAAATCCATCACATTTTTGATTCGACACCGATCTCAAGTTTTCACCTTATTCTCTTGATCTCTCCACGTTCTATTTTTATCGTCCACGACCTCTCAACTCCGACCGCGTAAGGTGGCCAGAGATTGGATTCGAATCTCTCATTTCCGTCGAATCCTCGTTCATTTTCTGATTTGTAAATAAATAAAAATAATAATAATAAATTATTTGTTTCTTTTTCTCTAACATTTGTTTTGTAGGATCATTAATAAAAAAACAACAAAAAATAAAAAAAGAATTTCTTTATCCTATTTTTTCTTAATTCCTATTTTTCGAAATTACAAAAAAATAATAAAAAAATCTTTTTATTACTATTTACATTACAATAAAAAATATAAAAAACAAAAAAGGGGAACGACTGCCCTCTAGGCGCAGCCGCCCCCCCTTCTTCCTCAGCCTCCATCGCCGCCCGTCGTACCCCTCTGCCTTTGGCCGAGCGGTCTGGTGCCACCCGAGCTCCACTGCCACCGGTCGTGCCTCGTCCTTCCTCCGCGCTCCTCCGCCCGTACGTGGGCCACCACGCAAGCCCGAGTCCCCGGCCGCTTCTCCTTCGCGCGACATGTGTGCGGTCCCACCGTCTCCCTCGAGGGCGGCAGAGCCACCATCCTCCACGCTGGCCCCTGTTGCACCGCCCGGTTACGCCCACAACCGCATCCTCCTATGCGGGCACCTCCCGCACGATGCCGCATGACAGCAGCGTGCGGCTCTGTCACCTCGTTTTGCCGCCAGCCGCGCACGGTCCCGCCGTCTCCCATTGGCGGCGGTGCCCCCCTGCTTGAAGAAAGACGAAGGCACCAACCACACAGGAACCCTAGGGTGTATTTTGATTTAAAAAATTGGAGAAATTACAGAGAATCCCCTGAAGGTTTTAAATTGTAGAAACACCCCTGCCAACTATTCCCTGAACATTGAACTATTTGCAAACTATTCTCTGAAATTCAGACATTGATTTGCATGATTCTATTGAAATAAATGTTTTTATTAGTCCAAAAATTCTGAGAAAATTATGCTATGTTCCTGATGTGCATATCCATCTAGTGTAATATTTTCATTGCATTTTGATTTCCTTTGTTATTCTTAAAAAATCAAAAACATGTCATTTTTCCTTGTTTGAAATTCAAAAATTCATAAAATTCGAAAATAACTCCGAAAATTACAAAAAAATTAGGGTTGTTTTATTTCATTATCTTTTAATTTCACGCGTTGATTCTTTATAAAACCATAAAAAATTGAAAAATACTAAAAATCTTATAAAAATCACAGAAAATTCTATAAAAATCCAAAAAATGTGATTTTAGATTCTGTTTGTAGATAATTTCTTCTATTTTGTTATAAAAATAATTGCCAGGAGTTTTGGGCATTAAAATATTTTTAATTTGTAAATTGCGCCAGGTTGTGCATCACTTTGCATTTTCTCACTGTTTGATTTTTATAAAATCACAAAACATCAGAAAAGTCTAAAACATTATCAAAAATATTTCCAAACTTTTAAAACTCGAAAATATTTTCTCTGAATTTTTCTGAGCATTTTTTGTATAATTGAAAATTACAAAAAAAATTGGTGTGCATATTTCTGATCTTGTGAATATTTCTTTGTGTTATTTTTTAAAATTAAAAAAAATCAAAATCAAAATCACTAAAAATTTAGAAATCAGGAAATAAAAAAAATATAAATAAAAATATTTAAAAATTAAAAAAGATAAAAAAAATCACAAAAACTAAGGATAGTTGTCCTTTGAGATTCCTGTTTTCTCTTAATTGATTTTCGATTAATTGAATAACCCTCAGGAATTGTAGCCTCCCTGAGTTTGACCGTGTCCGCTATACAGGTTAATAAGTAGCAAAATAAAAAAATATTAGTTTGTCGTGGGATTTTTAGGGATAACGACATATTTACCAATAATTTCCGTCCCTTCAAAATTCATGAGTCAACAACGACAGAGATGGTCGGAAGAGTGCGCTAATCCAGATCCAAACTCGCCCCAAGGGAGTTCTTTCCATGTTCTTCTGGATCACTCCTTTGCCATCCGATCAAGATCCACCCTCCAGTCGAAGCAGCCATCGTTGGATCACGAAACGTTCCAGTCGTTGATCGCCTCGAGCGATCTAATCTCTGTCGTGCATCCGTGAAGCGGCATTGTCTCTCTAGAGCATGTCGTGTGTCAAGTGACGAAAGGACAACCGTTTGATAGTGCGCTACTTTGGGGTAAATTACATTTTCGCACCACATTTTTATGTATTTTAAATAGTTTTATAAATAAAGTATAGCGTTATAAATAATTGGAAATTTTTCATACAACCCACTATAGTTATTGCAAATTACATTTTGATCCTTCCCGGGCGTGTCACATGTAGTCCCACGTGATGGAAAATTTGCATATATGATCATGACATATTTTGTAATCATGAAATAGTCCAATAAAATATTAATTGCAATTTATATTTTTTTGTATATTTGCACTGTACTCCCTTGCATTTTTTAATTGCAAAAATGCCCCTACCACGACATATAATCTTATGTTTTTTGTCTATTTTTTATAAATATCTAATGTGCTCCGAAAAATACACAAAATAGGGTTAAATGCCTCATGTCATGTATTTTCACGCCACATGTTCACTTTGCATTTTTGGGCATTTTAATCATTTATTAAAAATAAAATGGGGCCTATTTATTCCATGTTCAACTTAGAAAATACCAAAAAAATATGAAAATGTGTCTAAAAATTAAAAAAATATATATAGTATATTTTGTCCTATTTTAATTACAGACCAAGAATCACTAAAATTATAAAAACAAAAGGCTTAAATATCCAAAACCCCAAAATCATTTATAAAAATCTAAAAAATCGTATAAAAATCGAAAAACATGTTTTTCTATTTTATAATTTTGTTTATATAATTATTTATATAGTAAAATTATTTTGGATAATTTTGGGACTTATTTCCTATTTTTAAAATCCAATTCAATTTCAACCTATTTATTTAAACCCTTATATGGGGTATTTTTTACTTTCAAACTACATAAAAATTAGCAAAAATTAAAGAAAATGGCAAAAAATAGAAAAAAAATAAAAGCATAAAACTATTATATTAATTGTATTTTGACTATTTATACATATTTATATATAGTATCTATTTATACACCTCATATTGTATATACACGTGTATATATCTCTTCTATATATTTAAATGAAAAAGGAATATAAAAATTGGAAAATATAAATAGAAAATACATAAAGATATAAAAAAATTAAAAATATAAATATAAAAAATAAAAACCACACAAAAAGATCTATGTAGATACTAGATGAATGACTTGGTTGTAAATAAATAATCATAGGCTACTTGTTTTGCTCTGTGGTTCGACCTCTACATGCTTACTAGCTATGTGTTTTATGGTAGAGAAAAATAAATCTTAACCTCACATTTTTATTATTCATGACTTATGTATACTGTGGGTTAATTGTTGATCAATCAGGGTTTTTGTTTTGGGTCGCTTCGACGACTGTCGTTCCACCTTTTGGATTGACAAGATCTCTGTGAAATATCTGGTTATCATTCTTCCATCAACCTCTTACCCACGTCATTACTTCAGGAATTCGGACCAGGTCCTTTGAAGCAAACACACATGGTGCTGTAGTTCGCAGATCGATCCGTCAAATGACCTCAAGGTTTGTTGGAAAGATGTTGTGGTAAAGGTGCATGATATACAGTTTCTCGTAGATTTTGTGGTCCTTGATATGGACTCTTTTGCACCCTTACTCCGGACCCCCATTATCATTGGGCGGCCATTCCTACGTACTACATCGGTCGTAGTTGATTACGGGTTTGGAAAGATCATGTTCAGCTCGAGCAATCACAGAATTACAATAGGCATCATCAGCGAGCCTAAAGTCGAGTTTGATGAAAGTCATGCAGCACTGCCTGAAGTAGACTGTGATTTCATTGTAGATATACGCGATACACACCTCACTATGAATAACACTTGCACCCTAGAAATCCTCTCTTTTGAGGATGACTAGGAAAGCACAGTCGAGACAAGCTCTGATGGCACTTGGGAGACAGAATCTAACTCATTGATGCATGTCTTTGACATGGATGATTCATTCCAGCCCAAACATGATGAATTCATTACAGATCTATTCATCACATTGTCAGTTGAGTGACAACTAACTGAGGTGAGCATCACTTCCTCCAAGAATCAGACAGATCATCCCCCAACCAATACTATTTTCAAAGTGACCGAGAAGCTGGCTAGATCAGAACCTGAATTAACGCCATTTCTATCAGGACTTGAGTATGCTTTCCTCGCTAGTACATAGAACATGTATCCGATCATCATCAGCAGCAAGCTAACCCCGGATAAAAAATATCGACTTCTCGAGGTTCTAGAGAAAAATCGCAAGGCACTTGATTGGCACGTCTCAGATCTCCGTAGGATAAATCCTGCTCTGTGCTCACACCATATGTTTTTGGAAGAAGATGCCAAGCCATCCCAAAAGTATCAAAGAAGACTGAATCCAAATTCATGGGGCATTGTTATGAAAGAGATCACAAAGTGGTGTGGTGCAGGCTTCATTTATCCCATCTCCGATTCAAAATGGGTGAGCCCTCTACATGTAGTTCCGAAGAAATCAGGACTCAGTGTGGTTACATATGAATTAGGAGAGGAGATCTCTACTCAGGCACCAACATCCTGATGTGTATATGTTGACTACTATCGTCTTAATGCATCAATCAAGAAGGACCACTTCCCCTTGACGTTCATTGATCAAGTATTGGAAAGACTAGACAGCAAGGAGTTCTTCTGCTTTCTAGATGGGTACTCCAGGTACAACAAAGTGGCAATCGCTCATGAGGACCAAGAGAAGACTACCTTCACTTGCCCATTTGGCACCTATGCTTTTCGAAGAATGCCCTTTGGTTTGTAAAATGCACCTGCTACATTCCAAAGATGCATGCTTGCAGTTTTTGCCAAGATGGTGGGGAGTTTTCTCGAGGTGTTTATGGATGACTTCTCCATC
The DNA here is from genome assembly GCA_037367405.1 of Ottelia alismoides. Classification (NCBI taxonomy): domain Eukaryota; kingdom Viridiplantae; phylum Streptophyta; class Magnoliopsida; order Alismatales; family Hydrocharitaceae; genus Ottelia; species Ottelia alismoides. The sequence continues at coordinate 547,468 of JAZKJV010004799.1, read as the reverse complement.
TACGGTGATAGTTTCGATTCTTGTCTTGAGCACTTAGATAGAGTACTTCAGAAATGACATGAAGTCAATATGGTGTTATCATGGGAAAAGAGCCACTTCATGGTCACAGAGGGGATTGTGATGGGTCACGTCGTTTCCAAGAGTGACATGGAAGTTGACCGACAAAGGTGGATGTGATTGCCAAATTAGAGCCACCTCAGTCAGTCAAATGTGAGGTCATTTCTGGAGCATGTGGGATTCTACAGGAGATTCATTCGTGATTTTAGTCGCATTGCCCGACCTCTTATGGAATTGCTATGCAAAGAGACTGAGATCAAAGTTGATCAGCAAGTTCTCCTTTCTTTTAATCAGCTAGAGGGGCTCATCACTCAAGCTCCAGTCCTACAGCCACTAGATTGGTCTCTCCCTTTTGAGATCATGACGGATGCGTCAGACTTTGCGGTCGGGGTTGTTTTAGGACAAAGTAAAGACAAGGTGCCTTATGACGTTCACTATGCCAACAAAACATTAGTTGAGACTCAAAGAAATTACATGGTAACAGAGAAAGAATTGTTGGATGTGATTTTCACCCTTGAGAAGTTCATATCCTATTTGCTTGGATCTAAAGTCACCATATACACTAACCACTCTGCTATTCGATACTTGCAGTAGAAGAAGGAGGCCAAGCTTAGACTGATCAGTTCATCCTTCTCCTCCAGGAGTTCAATTTAGAAATCAAGGATGAGCCTGAGGTTCAAATGTGGTATCACCTCTCCAGTATTGAGAAACAAGAGACTCCACTGAGCAGTGCACACATCATAGACACCTTTCCTGACGAGTCAATTCTAGTCGTTGATTCACTCCCTTGGTATGACGATATTGTGAACTACCTCATCTAGGGTGTAGTTCCACAATCTTGGACAAAAATCAAGAAGGACAAATTATTGTCTACTATCCACTTCTACTAATGGGAAGACCTACTTTTATTCGATGAAGGAGCATATTGCATTTGGTGCAGGTGTTTTCCTCATGAGGAGCATCATAATGTTCTCGAGCAGTGTCATTCGCTCAAATCTGGTGGACATCACTCTAGAGATAGAACGATAACAAAAATATTGTAGTGTGGCCTCTTGTGGCCTACACTACTTAAGGATGCCACAACATTCGTCAAGCGTTGCACTGACAATAAGAAACTAAAAGGAAACCTTACAACTAAAGATTTTATGCCTCTAACGTTCATTCAGATAGCAGATGTATTCGATGCTTGGGGCATTGACTTCATGGGGCCTTTCCCAAACAATTAGGGATATGAGCACATCCTTCTTATGGTTGATTATGTGAGATATTGGGTCAAATCTTTCCCTGCTCGAACCACAAGCAAACGTACAGTCTGCCACTTTTTGAAAGAAAACACCATCTCGTAGTTTGGGATTCCGAAGATACTTAAATTTGATGAGGGTAGTCACTCCATCAACAGAGAGGTCAAGAAATTAATGAAGGAATACAACATCGAGCATCGAGTCGTATCTCCTTAACATCCTCAGACCAACATCATGGCTGAATTATCAAACAAAGAAATCAAGACGATCCTCCAGAAGCTTGTCAAGTTGTGGATAGGAAAAATTGGTCCCAAATCTTGGACTTAGTCCTTTGGGCATACAGAACTGCTTACAAGTTTCCATTGGGCATGTCGCCCTACCATCTTATATATGGAAATCCATGCCATCTACTAGTGGAATTGATTCATAATATTGTGAGCAGACAACATTTGTAATTTAGACTCACAACAAGGTGGTCAGAAGAGAAAAGATGATATGAACAAGCTCTTAGAATTCCGAGACTATGCATATGATAACACATTGATGTACAAGGAGAAGGTTAAACGCTGGCTTGACCGGCACATCAGACGAAAGACCTTCGAGACGTGAAAGAAAGTATGGTTATTTGATGCAAATTTAAAGATCTTCTCAGACAAATTAATGAGTAAATGGATAGGGCCATTCAGAGTTCAAGAAGTGTGTGACAACATAAGCATTGTGATATCAGAATTGTCTCCTAACGTACAACCATTTGTCGTCAATGGTCAGTTGCTGAAGCCTTACCTCGAACATGACACTTTCATGGTCGTTGTACACGCTGTTCAAGAGATATCTACCATAGGCACCTCCACAACTGTAGCATCAGAAGAATCAGATAATGTCACTCAAAAACTCTTCCTTTAAGTTTACAATATTTTCTTCTTTTCTTCTTTTTGTTTCATTTTTCTGTTTTTACCAAAAGGTGTTGCCCCTTTCTGTCAGTTCCCTATACTTAGGACGTACTCGGTCTTAAGTATAGGGGGTGTGCACCCCGAGTTCGTTCATTCTATGATCCCCTCCACTATCTCCTCTTCTTTCCTGTACTTAGGGATATCTTACCATAAGTATAAGGGGAGATGATCCGAGTTGTGATTTTTCATTCCTACCCTTGACCCTCCCTACTTGTATACATCCTACTATACTTAGGATTATTCGATCCTAAGTATATGGGGGACGGTTGACTTCTCATTCATTTATTAACAAATTCATTCATTTGTTCTTTAGACTTTTCTGTACTTAGTACGAGTTATGTCTTCTCTTTTTCTTTTGATCTATGGTGGCATAGCTAAAGATAAGTATAGGGGGATTGTATATACTCTGTATATACTTTAGCCATAACTGGTACTTTCATATTTTTAATAAGCATAGATAAATTACTATTCATATATACAATCTAATTAAATCACTTAATAAAAAGATGTGTATTATTCATCAAACTATTTTGTATAACAAATCAGGTAAAAAGGTTTTGTAAAATATTTGAAAAATAGTTTGAAAATTTGTTTGTAAAATCTTTTGAAAACTGTTTGAAAACTATTTTGCAAAATATTTTCAACCTTTGTAAAAAATATGTTTCTTGTAAAAACTTCTTTTCTTTGTGCGAAATAAAAATGTTTTGAAAAACTATTTGCAAACGATTTTGAAAATGGTTGCAAAAATATTTGAGAATCTATATATATTATTTGAAAAACCTTTGCAAAATAATTTTCAAATGCTTGCTGATGTTAGTAAAAATTAATTGCTAAAAGTTATTTTGGACTATAGTTCTCAAAATTTCTTGTAAAATGATTTTCAAATAAATTTGAGGAATATATACATCACACTAAAATTCTTTGTTAAATGTATATACATATCTATAAAAGTAATCACATATCCCTTGAAAATTCATAAAACCCGACTCTTGTAAATATAATATACATTCCCGTGTAAACATTGTACCAATTTTCATAGCCAAAAATCTGTTGTTTTACAAAAATCACAAAAATAACTCTTTTTTAAAAATTGCATAAAAGTTTCCAAAATCCTTTTTCAAAAAAATCCATAAAAAAACTAAAAAATTAAATATTTCATCACAAAAATATTTTCTGCATTATACATAGCATTTGCATGACATTCACATTTTCTCGGATTAAGTTTGATAATTGAACAAGTCTAAGTAAAATCGGAGGATTGAAGCTTGGTTGGACCTTGAATCTACCTAATCACAAGAACCTTATATGAACTGGAATTGAGGTACTTCAGGTCTGGTTGACTTGATTCTTTGAGAATCATGAGACTTGGTTCAATGGATCATTGACTGTCTAAGTAGAGTATTCCTTGGAATACGCACGGCTTTTGTAAATAATGACCTAACTTGGACACTTGCACCTTTCACTTGGCTCAACTAAGTTGGAGTGGTGAGCGGATTGGATTTGCAGGTCTGAGATGCACACGAGTGGATACATTCATCCTCCTCTAGGGAAGGAAGTGCACCCCAACCCATCAAGTGGCATCGACTTCTAAAGACAAGAGAGTGTGGGTTGCAATAATGCTTCAAAAGAGGGATAGTCTACTGGCTCAAGAGGAAAAACTCCTTATGTAAATGTTGATGTATATAATATTTAAAAAAACTCCAAAAAGTGGACAGGCCTGATTGAAAATAAAATTCCTGCAGGAGTGTATATATGTGTACAGTCAATAAGCAAGCTTGAGCTTCAAAGTCATATCATGTGAGCATGCAGCTGAATTACTTGACTACATTGGTCAAGCACCCTAGGATAGGTTGCTACACTGGCTACCGTCCATTCTTCTCTTCACATCCTCTTCTTGATCCAGTTGTCACTTGAACTTAGAAGGTAATACCCTGCTCCTCGAGGAAAGAGCTGCTAGATTGGGGAATCATTGGGTTGTTATGCTGGAGAAGTTCATCTCTTTATCATTTCAGTTGAGGGGAGCCACCATCACACACACTGTACAAGTCATATTCATAATCGTAGGGGTTTGTGTATGAGTTGAAGTACTCTAACATGGCTATTGAGGAGACATGAGCAGAGTTTTGAGTGTCTCAAAGGTTGTTGTGATTCAAATCCAATTCCCAATAAGATTCCGACCACACAAAAATTCCAAAGGATAGTCTTAAGCTCCGAACTTATATTTTATAAAGACAAGTTCGATAATTAAATTTAAGCCACTTTCTTTCTTTTTCTTTTCTTTGTTTTTACTTTTTTCTGCACTTATTGCATAAGTGTTTACTAAGGACTAGAAGAGGCAAGTATAGGGGGTGATGAATCTCCATTTCATCACCTTTATTCTATTATTTTAGCCTTAAAAACCCTACCTAATGCATATAAATAGCATTATTTTGTGCATATTAACATTCATTATTTGTTCCAATTATTGTATATAAGATAAGGGTTTTATTGCCAAAAATATAGAATAAACAAAAGAAAAGAAAAATAATAAAATAGCAACAGTATTTCATGATCCTAAACCCGAAGATCAAGTCAAGAATTGAATTGGTTGACAAGAACTAAAGTAAGGGGAGATAAGGGCCAATAATACAATTAAATTTCCATTTATTCATTTATAACTTATTCATTTTTTAGACCTATTTTATTTTTCAATTTTTATACCTCAAATAAAGAAAACTTTTACATGAAATTTGTAGATAGTAATATGTAGAAAAATATAAAATTGATTTCATAAGAGAATAATATACAACGTGCTTTCTATACACAACATAAAAAGCCAAAACTCAAACTTCCTAGACCCATATCTCTCACATAAAAAATCATAATATATCAAAATCACCTTTAATTGTATGTAATTTTTAATAATCTATTTAATGAAGATAGTTTCATATTTTTTGGAGTTAATATGTGAAAATTAGGTTTTGGACCCCTATTATACTATATACCCGAATAAAATATTCATTTTATTTATTTATTATTATTTTTATAATCTTATATTTCTATAATGTTGTAAATATTATTTGGATTATATGAACATATTAAAACTAGAATAAAACTATAAATAAAACAATAAAATAAAATAATGTACAAAAATACATAGATAAAATACTTATACTTATACATATATAATGAATACCCCTATTTATTTAAGTGTACAAATAACATCACAAAAATACAATAAAAATATATTTATACACCTTAAAATAAGTTGTAAATATATAAAATAAGAGAATAAAATAATAAAATAAAAAAATACAAAATAAAAACAAAATAACCAAAACATAGATCAATATACCTATAAATACACCCCTAAAAATTAACTTGTAATAAATAACACCCAATAAATAAATAAAAAGCATATTAAAATACTACATAAAATAATAGACATTTTTTTATTTTATAATAAAAAATAATAAAATCAATTACTATTTTTAATTATTTATTTTTGAATAAAAGGACCTATTTTTTCCTGTAGCGATCTGCGTGGACTAATTAGGGCCCAGGGATTGTTTATCACCGGTCAACTGCCCCTGGCACCTTTGACTCCCACCAAACCCGTCGAGTCCCGTGATTTATTCCCTTTTTCCTAGGCTTCTCATCCATCGTTTTCGTCGATTAATCACGCAAAGATCGCCCTCAAATATCATTGATCCACGCCAAAGCCCTAAATCCCTTGTACATATCTTTGATTTATCCCTAAGCACTGGTTAATAAGGGTCCTTAGCTTTGTTTATAAATAAGCCTTGCCGCTTCCTCACTCGATTTTGATCCCTCTCCAAGCTTTGAAGTCCTCCATAGCAAGTGTGAGTGTGCTTGTGGTGACAGCTAGAGCATCCCCTAGCTTAGGGCAAGCTTCTTGGGAGAGGCTGAGCGATTCATGGCAGCTCTCCAACCACCTCTACTCCATGAGCAATCCTCAGGTATGAGTTGTGTCTTTTAGTATCAGTAGTTAGTTGTATCTTGTAGCTTTCCATTTAAATCTTTTATTTCTGCCTTTAGTCGCTTCAGTAGTATATATTAGGGCTAATCTGCTTATTGGAGCTCTAGAGCTCCGTCCATGTTCTCACCGTGAACCACATGATCTACGACCCGCCTTTCCACCCCCATTATATTTCCCTTTCATTTCTCCATGACTTCCCATACTCCAATCAACCAGATCACCTCTGTGATCTAGAAATCGATGTTCCTCCTCTGTCGTATACTGTAGCATCACCATTCCATCCATCGTGAGTGCATCCCAACTTCACAACCGATCGAGGTAATTTACTCCGAGCTAGAGAACCTCTTCATGCATGTGCCAAGGTGAAAGGACTCCTTCTGGAGCTCAATCGTACCTGGACGAGGGTACCCAGGTGCTTCTTCGTCCACGGCGTGCCAGGACCCCATCGTTGGGTCATGGATCTTCTGGAGTACCTTGATTGAGGCGGATGAGTTCCCTAGAGGTATAGAACCAAAGAAATTCATCAGAAGCCGTCGGTAGAAGGAGGAATCGTGGCGGAATTCCAGGGACGACCACCTTCTTTCCTGTTCTTCGCACGAAGCAGCTACCATCCGATGAAGGGGGAGGTCCTAGTTTTAATCTCAGTCATCCACACCCCGCCTCCCTTGGTCATTGATGCGGAGTCAACAGCAGGTCATGGGCGTCAATTGGCGAAGGGGTATCGAGAAACAACAGTGCGCCGTGTATATAAGTGGAGTTCATTCGGTCCTCCATCTCCGCTTGTGTTGGGGGTAATTTACGCATCTTCCCCTGTAATTTTTGGCATTTATTTATTAGTTCTATAAATAAAATATGTAGTGTAAATAAATGTGGACATTTTGCTTATTGGCACATGTGATTATTGTTAATTGCACCTGGATCCAATCCATGTCACCTCACATGTCGTCCCAGGTGAGGAGGCGAATTTGCACGAGTATCCTTGTCAGTTATTGTATTTATATTTAGTTAAATAAGTTTAAATATAAGTTATTTTTTTCTAGAAAAATTGCATGTACGTCCCTGTTGTTTATTTTATTTGCAACTATACCCCTACTAGTACATGTATTTTTGTATGTTGTTGTATTTATTAAGTATATCATTTGTGCTCCAAAAATCACCAAAAACTAGGTATCGGTTCCTAATTGCACAGACTTTCACGCCTTAATTTTATTTTTTTTCCAGGTAGAATGTTGTAATTTTTATTAAAATAAAAAAGAGCACGAATATTCCCTGTTTATCTTGAAAACCCATAAAAATATAAAATCATTTTGAAAATTCCAAAAAAATATATTTTATTTATTTATGTATATTGAGCCTTCAGAAAATCCATAAAAATAGAGAAAGAAAACTCTTAAAAATTGAAAACCCCCAAAAATCCTTATAAAAATTTAAAACATTCCTAAAACCCCAAAAAATTATTTTCTATTTTATAATTTTCTTTATATTATTATCTATATATTAAATTTATTTGACGAATTTTAAACCTATTTTGCTATTTTTAATCTTCGTCTAAATTTTGGGTATTTATTAAATCCCAATTTTGGGGTATTTTTTACTAACTCTCAAATATATAAAAATTAGCAAAATTCACTAAAAATCGCAAAAAAATAGTAAAAACTTGTTTAAAACCCAAAAATAATAAATTCTTTAATTTTATTTATTTTTAGTTATATTATATCTATATTTCCCTATAGCGTGTATATAATCTTATATAGTCTTATATTATATATTTAAAAGAAAAAGGAATTAAAAAATATAAAAATATAAAAAGAAAATATAAAATATAAAATCCAAATGTATATATATATATTAAAATATATATAAATTAAAAATTCAAAAAACATTTATAATTAAAAACCTACAATAAATAATATATATGTATAAAGGACATGTTGGCAAATAATCTACATCGATTAGCAGTAATCATAGGCTACCACTTTTGCTCTCTGTGGTTCGACCGCTACATGCTTACACCTATACACATTTGTTGTATACTTATATTAAATTTTAACTCCACTTTTTGTTATTCATTGCTTGGTATATGGAGTGGGGTAAATTGTTGGTTGAACATGGGTTTTTTTAGTGGTCAATGCATCGACTTGATTTCTCACCTTGTGAGATTTCTAGACCCTCGCTAAATCTGTGTAATCAATGCCTCTTATATCTTAATTCTGAAGATGTTAAGAAGTAAAGAGAATAGGGTATTGGGACCATCACATTAGTGGTACACCTTGGACTTTTTCCATTCTTAGAAAATCCCAAGAAAGGCTTCCTTCCCTTAAGATATGGTACTGACCTATCTAAAGGGATAACACCTCAAAGAGTTGAGGAAGTGAATGATAAAACTGCTTGCCATTGCGCATCAGTTATGATAAGCCTGGTGTATGCTAGATGTGTACAAAAGTCAGATGTCTACCACGCAGTGGGAGTAGTAAATTGTTACTAATCCTACTGTGAAGATAAAACGCTTGATTGCAGTAATAACAATATCTTCAAAGATGGCAAGACTCTTGAGATAGTGATCTCAAGGTTTTATCTTCCAGAGCTTAAGACTTTATAGATTATGATCTGAAAGATCTTAAAGGCATATGCCTTATAAGATATAAGACCGGGTCATAGTCTTAGGAGATAGAGATCTCTAGGAATAAGGGCATTCTGATAATGATAATAGAAATTACATGCTGGTTATAATAATTATTGAACTATAATGTCAAGGATACTATAACTGCTTTAACAAAATTGAGTATTGGTTACATAAGATGCAACATTTATATTGGATGTGAGTACTTTTAATAGGGATATGCAAGTACCAAAAAAGGGCTTAGCATAGTCTCTTAGGAACAGAGAGACTAGTCAGCTTACCTAGCTATTTTTCTAAATATCTTACTATTAGCACATGAGTGTGGGTTTAAGTTTAGCCCATTAATGGCTCTTTGGACTAGTGGGAGATTGTTGGACATGCGAGCCCACGAAGAGCCATTATGCAATAAATGTTATTACAAACTCATTCCCTGGTCTGAATTAAGAATAATTAATTTACATAATAGGTCCCTTAGTACAATTAGGGTTATATACCATGGACATCTTAATGATCATATAACTGTTGATTTAATAGATTCAACGGTGCTTGGATGAATATCTAAAGAGTTAGATTGAGGACTCATCAAGCATCGTCAAATGATTATTAAGAGATGATCTCCATCCTGGTAGGAGATGACAATCCTTTCTCTTTTCGTTGATATCTAACCGACCTCTTGATGCAAGTACTCTGCATAGGAATAGTGTTTGGAGGTGTTAGATAAGTGAGGTCAAGGAGTTGACTTAGCAAGATCGAGATAACCAAGTCCTAGGTTGTATACTGTCACGATATAGGCATGCATCCTCTAACCAGAGACAGATGTATTGTTATATGTCTAAGTATGCACATTTGGCAAACTGATAGGTTGATGGCCTAATCAAGGTCTATACACCGGTAATCTAGTGTACATACAAGATATATGAGTATTGTGATCTCTCAAAGGGATTATATAGGTTCACTTCTGAATCGGAAGACATGAGCTCATTCATGAGGTATTGGGACAGATAAATTCCATGATGGTTGTTCTGTTTTGGAAGCATGACAAGAATTTGTACGTTATGATATATGATTTTGGAAAGCATATGATAGATACCAACTCCCAATGACCGAATGAGAAACTTAATGATAAAAATCCCTAAGGAAACAGTCTAAAAGACATCTTACACTTCGGGTTTATTGTAGGTCTTCCAATATGCAAGATGTACATGTATTAGGAATACCTAAGGGTGATGTGATTATAAATGAGTGTATGACCGCGAAGCTCCATTCCGAGGGAGTGATGAAACATGTCTGGATTTTAGTGACTCCTTTCAGTAAAGAAGTAATCTGATCTTAGTCTAAATGTTGGACATTGATCTAAATATGATTAAAATGTAATGAGAAGATTAGAGTTACGACTTTGATTTAATCAAACATCTATGAGAGGTCCTCAAGATATGGATTTGAGATATGATCTCAATATCCAAGTCACTATACGTGGAACATACAATCGCCATGTCCTTATCTACAAGTATAGTATACACGAAGAAAGCGGATTATTCTTGAAAGAGTTCAAGAATTTCCATTATTGAATTGTGTATCTGTGCATTGAGAAAATTAAATGCTATTTAATTATCATAAATAATTTGAATATGATTCATATTATTTGGGCACATGAGAAGAATTATCTTGTATAATTAAATGTGATTTAATTATCAAAGATATGATTAATATAGATATCACTATCCATAATAATCATAGATATTGTACATATGATTTATAATATGTTGGAGAGATTTAATTGTAAATAGAATTACAATTATATGTTGTTGTGAATCACAGTAAACAATTATTGTAAATCTAATTAAATATTATGTTGGATATATGAATATGATTCATATTTGTCAATGGCATGATTGATATTTTACAAATTTAATTTGGAATTCTGTTTATGAAGATAAATGCAATAATAGTCATTGCATTTTAATATAATATATATAATAAGAAAGGCAACTAACCATCTAAAAGGTGATCGTCCACCTTGAACCATTTAAGGTGAGACGACCTCCCTAATTTAAGGGATGGTGGTTGCCTCCTTTAATTATCTATATATTATAAATAAATAAAAATGAATTAGTTGTTATCTTGATAAATGGAATTATTTAATTTATTATAATTATTTGGTTATTGCAAATTTGTATCAACAAATCATGACCATTGATTAATAACTTCTTAATCTAAATCGTTGGATTAAGAGAGGACATGGATTGAGATCCATGTGCATCCAACTAGTATAAAAGGAAGGGTAGCCCTTGCCTTTTTGACTAATTCAATTCCAAGAGGGATTAAACTCTCTCTATCTCTCTTTCTCTATAGCTGTCCCCCTCTTTATATCAATATAGTGGTCGTCCACTTATTGACTTAGAAAATTTCGTAGTCACCGCAACGTCGTTGTGCTGCTGGATCGACTACTCGTGGATCTCCATCTTCTTCGAAGCTCCTTGCTCATGAAGAAGATGTTTGATTTCATGAGAAGAAATTAGGAGATTCGAGGCTTGGATGATCATCTTGGATTGCGAGAAGCCTACGTTTCATCAATGTGCTCGCAAGCATTTTCTCCGTCGGGTTGGACTTGAGACAGGAGGTCTCTTGCTTTAGAAACACGATCGCAACCATGCTTCAAAAGGTATTCCGAATATATACTTTGTGGTTTTGATGAAATGATCCGAGAAATGTTCTTGTATTATGTGGTTTCATCGCTTTTAAATTTTTTTAAATCCCACTGCATCGAGCAACTAATACGACTAATTACTCCCGATCGCATATGATGCGATCTTTACGCTTCTGTGATGCTCTTAAGGTTCTTCTCATAATCTTCATTAGTAGGAAAAGCAAATCAACTTCTAAATATCAGAATAAGGAATGTCATTATTGCTAGAAAAAGTGGCACGTTAAGAAGTATTGCTATCAGCTTAAGAGAGATAACAGGAATGGAGGCGACAAACAAGAAAAGAAGAATGAATAGGTTGCTACATCCGCAAAACATGAACTCCTCATTGTCTGTGATGAGGAGATGGTGAATGTCATCCATGATGCTACTTCTTGGCTTATTGATAGTGGCTCCACTCTTCATGTTGCTTCACGCATGGAGTTCTTCTTAATATATACATCGGGTGATTTTGGCACATTGAAGATGGGGAATGGTCCTGTATCCCCTGTTATTGGCATTGGAAATATCGTATTGTAGAATGCCAATGGAGGTACGCTTATGCTCAATGACAATGCTGGAAGGTCAAGGAAGTCAGTGACCTAATGATAGGGGAGCCAGGATCAGAGTTCTTTCCCTACACGAAAGCTCGTGTCCTGGGCACTAAGACCATCTACCACCAATTCTACCTACCTGAGTTGCTTGCTTCACCCTCATAGTGATCTCTGGTTTCCTTTTCACACATTCTCTCTTTGCTTGGAATAAGTTGGTGTTAGTGTTTCTTGCTGCACCTGCCAGCTATGGAATTCATCAAAGGATTTCGGACTTCAGATGCCACTTTCTGCTTAATTTTCATGCAGTTTTTAATTTAAAATTGATCTTGTTTATATATATGATTATTTATTGCCACTCACGTCTTCTCTCATTGTTGTGATTAAGGACAATGGATGATAATCAACAAATTGAAATGAACAAGAGTTATACTGTGCTCACATTTCGTCATAAACTGTTGGGAATCAACCTGTACATAGAAAGAATTGAGAAAGCAAATACCAGAATGAATTTACATGGCAAAATCCATCTAGAGAAGTAAGAAAAGGAACACAAGAAAGAGAGAGATTCCTCTATAAAGAGGAAAGAGTATAACACATGCAAAACTCTAGGAAATGCTGTTCAGTTTTCCAAAAGAAAGTGGAATACTTCCGATTCCTTTTATTATGTCAGATTATTATTTTCTCATCCGATGTGTAATCATATGCCTACTCAATGTGCTGACTTAATCCATTTTAATATGTCAGATCTCAATTGGATTGTGGGTGTAAGTTTAATCAGAAATTTTAAATTTAATCAGAAAATTCCCCCCTTAACTAGGAGTCTAGGACATCATATATAGATCATATCTCTTCTTTCCGTGTTAAGGCTCTTATAGCTTGAACATTCGAACCAAGTTTATTAGGGCCGGTGAACTTGGTCAATGGTTGCCTTGGTGCACTGTTTATTCAAGGAGAGTTCTCTGTGAAGGCTATGGTGATGGATTTCTATTTCGATTTTTGTTTATTTGTATCCATGAGCTTAGACTTGTTTCTTGCAAATTATGTTATGCACGAATGCTTAACTATGGGCTGAATGGTGTGTATAAGATTAATATTGTCATAAATTTATTCATACGTATGCTTTCATAATCCATGTAGTACATGGATTGGTTCTGGCACTATGTTAGCAGTAAAAACCTGTGAGGCCTAAGGACTTTGGATTAGTGGCTCGTAGAGGCTTTTCCCTTGGAAATATAGCTCGCTGGATTTCTGAATGCGAGGAATTCTTTCTCCATCTCAGTGAATTAAATGGTTTCCGGAAATTATTGGTACAAGATTGTCCTTGCCATCAAGACTGCGAAATACTAATTTTTGGCTGCAACATCCAGTCAAACGGTTTTGAATTTTCAGCATATTGGCTTGTGTTCTAAGGACCAGTTTCAAATTTTAGACAATGCTCAATAAAAATATCGACAGCAAAGATGCCTCTATCTCCAGTGCCAGAAAATAAACTGCACGAAACAAAAAAGTTGCCAACTGTTGCCTGTGTAGATGCAGAAATATATTTCACAGCAGTTAAACTCATCTTACTTAAAGCAGTTTCTTATTTTAGATGTTGTGAAATCTGAAAGATGTTATTGCTTTTTATCCCATAATAATTATCAAAATTCTTCTCCCTGTTGCCTGTCAAGTTTTCTTTTCCTCCTTTCTAAATCATACGCAGCGATGTTTATCATTTGGCACGATGCAATATCTTCCATTTTCATTCCAGTTTCCTCCTCATCCATGAATACAGTGCAGTATGGGAGGGTCATCTTAATTATAACTACAATACTATTTACAGATATTGAATCTATCCATACCAATTTACATTTTCCTATAATTGTAGTCCATATTAAACTACATATCCATAAATAGAATAGATAGTGTAAAAATGCATATATCGATGTGGTCAGGAATTGATCATCTGGAGTATCTCTGCTGAGAATTTGAAAGATCTCTCCGTTTCTTCCAGGCAGCGAGCCTTCTCCTCTTGTGACCAGCTCTGAGAGGAGAAGCTTCTATGAACATGTTAAATTTGTGTAAAAAACTCATAGTGGCAAGTACATATTGCATCTTATGAGCAACTCACTTTAGTGATCAAGTTTAGTTTCTCTCTAACTCCCTGCAGGAGCTGGGGGAGGTTGCCCTCCCACTCATAAAACGTGAGCTTCGTACCCTCCAGTATTTTCTTTGATACCTATGAAATCAACAGATACAATCAAAGTCAAGTTTTTTCCATATTGAATATGCCATGTATGAATCAAGATGCTTTAAATTTCATGAACTTTAATCTGTCTAATGTTTGGATCGAAGTTCGAACTCTTTTAGATAAGAAAGAATTGAACTCCAACTGTTTATGTTAGTATGTACACATTCGCAAGTCGATGTGGATCTTGTTATGCATTCATGTAACTTGTTAACTGATGGACAATGTGAGGAGGAGAAGAAACCATTCTGCCAATCATCCTGCCACCTGCGCTGTGCGCAAAGTAGATGTTGTAGAAGTGGCAGAGGAATGCTTGTGGATCTTTTTGGGAGAGGTCTTCCAGGTAAAGGGCGTAGCAGGACCCTGAAGAAGATGGCTGAGGGATGGCATGCCCTTTCTGCTCTTCCAACCAATTCAGGTCTTTCTCTAGATTCTTTGACCTTTCCAGACCTGTGTTCCTCAACTCCCCATCTGCACCAAAATGCCAAGTCATATCATGTAACATATAGCCACAAGGGAATCTACTGTCGAACCTAAATTCGAATAAGTGGTACATCATATAGTAAACGAAATCCATTTCTTTTTCATCTTTTCATGACATGACTAATTGTCTATAGAATTAAAAAAGTGATAACAATCAATTGCGTGTGAAACTCATGTCAGGACCATTTACATCCTCGAATTCATACAGAAATCATGAAAAGGTGCAGATATGTGCTCCCAAATCCATAAGATATATCCACGCTCCCTGGATAGGCATGGATAAACATATTGCTGAAGCATATAAACATTTTATCCTTTATCTGGAGAATTGTGCAATTGAAATTATGATTTCTCAGAGCATATAAACTATACATGCCACACCAGTATTTAATATTATCTCTATATCAATATCTATATCTAATATATAATTGTGGGATGGGAAAAAGAAAAGGCCTTACACCAAGGGCAGGTATCTTTGTTAACAATTGTTTCTAGCGTATGGAATAATATCTTGCTGTCCATCAAGAACCTGAGGTATCCTTCCATGGAGGGCTCCCACTTGTGGAAGGGCTCTGGGTCCTCCTCCCTCCCTCCGTCCTTTGCTTGGTCTCTTGTGTGCAGCTTCATGGCTGCCAATTTCATCTCGTCGACGAACCCGCATGTCGTCAGTCGCGGGATGGCTTTTGCAGAGGGCATGAGGATGGGAGATGAGTGCTTGAGAGGAAGATGATGGAGGGACGTTGGACATATATAGAAGCATGAGTAGCAACGTAGTTGAGAAGAAGAAGGCAGACGGTGACAGCAGCGTAATTGAGAAGAATTAGGTAGATGGTGATGTGTTGGGACAAGGGATGTAAGATACGGATTTATTCATACTATCCGTTTTTAAGAGAGCATAGATATATATTTTGATTTTGATGGCAATGAATATCAACTAGGGCTTGCCCCGTGCTTTGCACGGGAGAGAAAACCATACTATTAATTACACATATATTGATCAAATTATTACGCAACGTCGAATGTGTTTTACATCTTAAATCAGTAACAAATATTAGTTCCAATTGTAACAATCTATATAAGGACTATTCATTGAACTGCAATTTTATCATTAGACTATATGAAATCGATTCATCTAATGATTTATATGGCAATAATTGTCCGTTGAAATCTTTCCCATCACAAGAAAAAAAAAGATAACAATGAATTGTCAGATTTCTCGTTGATATAGCTTATTGTGTCGAAATTTTAAAGATCATAAATTTGATATGTATCTTGAATCCATGCTTCATAAAGTAAATATACAAACTATATTGAAATACAGATATTTTATGATGTAAGCATGTTTAATTGTATTCATATCTGATCTACAATCGTTTTCCTTTATACAAATGTTATTATTGCTCACCTTTGTTTATGAATTTGTATTCATATACATGGTTTAAAAAACTGGATCGGACCAGCTGGTCGGATCAGTTGGATCGGGAATCGGCCCAAACCTGTAGGTTCGAGCGGTTTTGTGTAACTAATTTCAAAAAAAAAGAGAAAAATAAAAAACGTTGACCCAGATGGTTGGATCAGGTTGATCCGGATTGATCCCGTTTTGATGATTTGGTAAATTTTCAATAAAATAAAGATTTAAATAATGAAATAATAGGATTTTTATCACTTGTGTCCTTCTTAACTTATGCGGTATTAGTTATGTCCCTCTTTTTTGGAATGTAAGTTGTGCCAATACTTTCTTAAAGTATTTTTTAGAAGCAATATAAATAAATGATTACAATAATATATTCATATATAATGCTAGAATTGTCACTAACTTTTGTAGATTTTTACTTGAATTAGACAATCATGTTATTCTATTGAAAGATTTGACATTTTAAATGATTATTTCACTGATATATAAATACATACTTACATATATGTGTCCTATTGTATTGGTTCAAAAAATCGGTTCGACCGATCTGACTAGTGAATTAAGTCCGCTCCAATTTTTTCTGAATCGATAGGAATGATGATGTCATGCTGACATCATCACCGATCTGATCGGTTTGGACCGACGGTCCGATCCGATTAGATCAAACCAAAGATTGACCGGTTCAATGTTCGATCCGATTTTTAAAAACATTGCTCATATATTGTCACTTCATATTTGTCAATAGTAGTATTCAAATTCATATGGTTATTATAATATATACATGTAATTACGAATTCAATTGCAACTATATGCCACATAATTCAATGTAGTTTTTCATAATATTAAATATTTCTTTCATGGAGAAGTTATGAAATTCGGATATACTTAAGGTAATCTACATATAAATAACATATTATTCAAGTTACATCGTATATTCATTTTAAACCTATATATGCTTGAATGACTTAGTCTACATGTTTTAATATCCATCAATATCTCTATCCGAATTCTGAATTCAAAGTAATATTTTTGAAGCTATAATGAAAAGGTTACGTTTGGATTTTTTGTGAGAATTTGCAGCTATAGGATATAAGCTAACAAATCAATATTAAGAGGTGGATGATTGAGATGGAATCGTACCTAGGAGTGTGCATGGAGCAGGTATCCGACCCGTTGAACCATGAACCATCCCGATCCATCATCAACGGATCAACGGATCGACCCGAACCATTCCAACGGGTACCCATTCTAGCGGGTACCCGAATTAGTTGGATGGGTAATGGGTACCCGCGGGTACCCGCGGATCACTACAATAAAAAGATAACCTATGGAACATATAAATTAACATTGGACATATATCTCAGTTGCCCCTCCATTGGAACATATAAAATAACATATAAAAATATAACCTCTGAAACATATAAAATAATGGGCAAACATGTAAATAAGAACCATATGCTTTAAATAGACAAGAGAAGATATCAGCAATATAAACTACAGAACTGCTTTGTTGCCTATTCTGGCTAAAATAGTCGATATCAATATGGGTGGATTTAGATCCGCACTTCTCTAGTTTAGATATAACTTCTGTAGTTTATTTAGATATCACTCTGTGTGGCTAAAATAGAAGCACATTGTGTGCAATATGAACTGGCTATAAAACTGGATTTAGATAACATGTAGCTTAACTTTGGCCTATCGTCACATTAAACAGTAAGCACATGAGAAATGTCTTGTTATATCTAAATGCATATAATAGGAACATCATACCTGTAACTAATACCATGCAATCAAAAGATCAGTTTCCTGTATGAGAATACAAGATTGCTAGAATTTCGAACTATGATTAATGTGGATATTTCCCTGTTTGGTTTGTGGGCAACAGAAAAGGGATTCTCATTCGCACTTGTACTTGACCTAATGGATGAACTGAGTAAAATTTTGAGACACGTCTATAAAGCAAACTGCAACAGAAGTTATTGCATCACTAGCCGCATTGAATACTCTCTTGATTCAACATTGAAAACTAACAAAAATCCAACTCAGACGACACTAAATCCAAATCAGAAGAAAAAACATCTGTAAAGGTAAATCATGGAAATAGAACTATCTCATCGGAAACTCCAAGATCATATCCAAAAAAACCTTTTTCAAGTTACACTAGAGAATAGTCTAAGTTATCAACTGACGATAAAATATCAATCATAAGAAGAAAAGAGAGAATAAAGCTTCATGAGATGGTTAAAACTTGGTCGCAACTCTGCTTCAAAGATTGTGTTGATTCTCTAGACTTCACTATTGTTGTATTATCCATTGTCACCAACACACTAGATAGCACGGAGGAAGCAAGAGTGAATGGAGCCTAATCGTGGATATTCATGGAAATGTCGTTTGCATTTACACATGCCATCTCTACAAAATAACAAAAATACAAGTTACAACATAATTACATTAAAAGTATAAATGTAAAATACTATTAATTAACATATAAAAGAGGTTACCTGATTCCATCATTTGAAGATCTTCAGGAGTTTCCTCAACTACAATTGAGCTATTTGATTTTTGAAACCAATCTCTCCTGCAAATAAGAGCCTCAACCATTCTTGGAGTTAGAGAGCTACGGAATGAATCTAGAGCACGACCACCTGTACGAAAAGCTGACTCAGATGCAACTGTTGAAGTTGGCATTGCTAGTAAATCTCGAGCCATTGAAGATAAGATGTGAAATCTAGAAGAATTCACTTTCCACCAAGTTAATATTTCAAAGGCTTTATTGCGATCTTCACAGTCTTCTCCCAAATATTTATCCAATTCACTCTTGTTGTCCATTCCTCTTTGACTTATGTATTCTTGATCATATAACATTGTCATGAATTCTTCAATATTATGTACATCATCAATTTCTTCACCAACTTCACGTACCATGGTAGAAGATTGCACATTTGAGAAAGGCACGATTGAGGCATATACCTCATACATCGAAGATAAAACGCTTTGCACCTTTTCCTTTAGGATTGTGGCCATATCATAATCATATGATTGTCAATTATCCAGTTCACATAAGCCAACTTATAGCGAGGATCAATAACAATGGTAAGAAATAACATAATGTTTATGTTTTCAACATTTCCCCAATATTTGTCATACTTTGCCTTCATCTTAGAAGCCATCAACTGAGTATGTGGATCGTTACTTCTGCATCTTCTTGAAAGAATTAGGCCAATACCAAGCATCACTTGCATGTACTCATTGCCAGTTACATACTTTGTGCCAGATAATTTCAATGTAGCATCGTAAAAGATTTTCAAAAATGGCAATAAGGTGCGAGCATGCTCCCAGTCATGTATTCCTGGTAAACCTCTGTTTTTAGAAGATGTAAGATCAACTACATACTTGATGTCGATTGTCTCTAGCAAATCAAATGCTTTCTCAAATTTTACGGAAGATTCCAACATCAAGTATGTGGAATTCCATCTAGTCTCTACATCTAAAGATATAAGACTCTTTGAAAGTATTTTTTCCTTCTCGATGCTAGATCTAAATTTTTGTTCTCGATTTGGAGAAGACTTCACATAATTCACAGCTGAACGGATTCTGAAAATTGAGTCATCCACATCTGTCAACCCTTCTCTAACAGTCAGATTTAAAATATGCACCGCACACCTCAAATGCAAATATTCACCATTCAGAATTGTTCCCTTCCAATTATTACGTCTTTTCTTCAAATATTGAATACCTACGTCATTGGAGCTTGCATTGTCCACGGTAATGGCCATAATTCTTTCTATTCCCCAATCAAGAAGGCAATTCTCCACAACTTTGCCTATGGCTTCACCAGAGTGGCTAGATATGGGACAAAAATTAATTATCTTCTTGTGTAAAAGGAAATCATTATCAACAAAATGAACTGTTAGACACATATAACTTAAGTTTTGACATGATGTCCATGTAACTATTGTAAGAGAGATCCTAGAAGAAAGCTTCGCAATAGAATTCTTTATATCTCCCTTTTCTTTCACATACTCATCAAAAGCATCTCGGCAGACTGTAAAACGAGAAGGCACATTTAGTTGAGGTAGTGCAACACTACAAAAATGACGAAATCCCTCATTTTCTACACTTCTAAATGGCATCTCATCAATGATGATCATTTTTACTAGAGCTTTTACGATAGCATCCTGATCGAATCTAGTAGATTTTTGTAAATTGGATGAAGCACCTCCTGCATCTTTCACTGCTCTTTTTTGTAACATTTCTAGCTTCTCAAGCTTATCATTTCCAACAAACTTGTCGCATCGTAGTAAATGATTGTTCAAACTAGTAGTTCCATGAGAAGGTGGGCATTTGATGATTTCCTGCTAATATTTGCACATTACTCGACATTCACTTGATTTTGTTAAATCATCAACAACGTAATATTTCCAGATCCATGATGATTTCTGAGAAGATGAGCTTTAACTCATTTCCTTAGAAGACTTCGTAGGATATGGGGGCATCTCCAAATGAACGGCCTCATTTTGAATTGCATTTTCATTTCCAAGACCTGCAAATCGACCCTCTGTACTAGATTCCATTGTATCGTCTATGATGGACATCTAATATTTTCAAAAAAGGAGTATATCATATAACCAAAAAAGAAGTATATCATATAACCAAGAAGTATTTCAAAAAAGAAAATATTTGATGACAATAATATACAAGACAAACTCAAAGCAAAGAATACAAATTGTTGCATGATTGGATAGTTAGGTTGTATATTTCTGACTAACTATTCGGAAAACTCACAACACCAATAGACATAAAAAACAAACTCCGTGGATCTTAAAGATGAAACAGCATTCGATTGTATCATTCAATATAATTAATCTCCTCAGGAAATTATATAGCTGAAATCACTTTAACCAAGTGACCCAATATTCAAAGGCTGACAATTATGCCCAAGCATAATGAAATGAGTAGAGTCGTGTCATACAGAGCATGTTGAAAGATAGAAAGACAAAAACTACATAAATAAGAATTCTTTAAAAGAGAGACGTCAATGTATTGTAACATGATTCCCAGCATGATTTAAAATATAAAACAAATCAGATCTATTCCTGAACAAGATATAAGTTTTAACGAGCAGACACCTGTATAGTGCAAAATGGATACCTGATCGAACACAACTATGTCCATCCCAAGATTAAACAAAAATGAAATCGACTACCAAGGTCCGGAACACAGATTGAGCCCTTTCCCGCATTAAACATGGCAAGAAAAATGAACACATCATTCGATTTTATGAGTAGAAAAAAAGAAATCAAGTAGGAGGGAGCATCTTATTGTTTGACGCAAGAGTTCCACAACAATCTAGGATTCCGTCGCTTGAAGTATCGTTGTAGCCACCCACGGAGATTGAGGTGGCAAGGTCGATGTATTTACTGATCGGAAAATGCTAGGGTTTTGTTGTCGGCACGGAAGGACGAACTATCGAATGAATGATACTGTAGGGAATCATCGAACCGAAATGGGTGGGAGGAACTAGAGAGTTAGAGACTCAGAGACCAGAGTTGGTGAGAATTCGAGAGGACCGTTCCGACGTTCCGGATACAAGTTAGTGAGGGAGAACAATGCGTGACTGGGAGGAACCGGATCGATCCACCGGGTTTCCAATCAATCCAGATGGAGCACCAAAGAAAGCCGGATCAGATGCGATGGATACCCGGATCCGAATGTCCTAATGGGTACCCAATAATCTGGGTTCAAGATTACATGGATTGGATCGGATATCCATCTGGTCCGCTAACCATGAACATCCCTAATCGTACCTATCTAAAAAGGGAAAAATCACAATTTAAATTGATGTATAAGTCAATCTAATGGATAAAGAGTTGTGAACCCTGCTACTGGTGATGAGATCAACCAGACCAAGAAATTGTCATCATTTCATTCTTCAACAATAGGACAACATGGGATTATAAGCCAAGGAAAAATTCAGTTTTATTGGACATTGGCTCCGCTTGTTTCATTTACAGAAAGAGATTTAACGCCTATTATATCATATGAACATAATAACTTTTTGTAGGATGAATAACCGATTTGGAGTTGAGGGGTTGCATTTATCGAAGAGATTGCATTTGTTTTTTTATCCCTCTTCATATTAGGTATTTCAGGATTCACTGTAATATCCTCTAGTACTTTAGCTTTCATAGTAGTGTTTTTTCCTCCACTACTAAATAGTGGCTTGTCATAAAGGTCAGATTTAACAATATTTTGTATTCCCAAACTACAGGTCTCAAAAGTTTCTATCTAACAAATGACTAAAGGTGTCTTTCGAGGTTTTGCAGAGAGGAGAGGATTTTAATCATTTGAGATGATCTAGGTTACATTTATAGGGAGGAGAGGGTTTTGATAGCATATAATTAACATATTTATTTATTTAGTATTCATATTTTATCTTTTTTTACTAACTTTGAGTATATAGATCTTTATTTTTTAAAGAAATCTTATGAGATAAAAATAAATATACATTACATGCCCTGTTTTCTTTCCAGATTGTCATTACCGTAATATTTTTGATTATTAAAATCATGTTTATCTAAAAAAAATTAAACCAAGTGATAATAGTTTCCTAAAATATTTTCATTATTGGACAACAGAGGTCAGATAAATCTATATACTGAGAACAAATTTTAATTACTGTTAGAAATATATGATCAAAATATAAAGATTTCTTTAGATTCTGATGCCAAACCATACTGAATTCATATAACATACAACATAATATATAGGCTAGATATCTGCTAATTAAACTCCAAGTCTTGTGGAATCATTGTTTAGAATTAGCACAAAGAGAAGTTGTATAACAATCTCAACTCGATATTAATGTGCCTACTTTAGCATTATTTGGAATTAGCACAAAGAGAAGTTGTATGACAACCTCAACTTGATATTAATGTGCCTACTTTAGCAAGGCAATGCCCAGCTACATGGAAACTCAATTTCTGAATATAACAAAAGCTAATGGTGAAAGTCCATATAGATACAATATTGATAACAATTAGAATTGAAATTGTTATATTTACTACTAATATGTGCAAGTTCACAGTATTCAAGCATAACCAATTATCAACATTCGGGTAACATTGCCCATCTTTTTTTATCCAGAACCCGTGCTTTTGCTAAGACAATGTAATTATGAAATTTGGATGATGCTTACTGAAGCAAGTTTCTTGGTTTCTAATGGTTATTCCTCTCAGAATTTCTTCTTCACTTTGCAAGTTGGAAGGTAAATTAGCTTTTATTCTAGATTTTAAAAATAAATCAGGAAGTCACTTTGCAAGTTGCACTATTTTTAGAAACTTAATCTCATCCTGTTTTCGATAGGACATGTAAATATTAGGCTGCTAAATTGGAGAGGTCATAAATTTTGGAGAGCTTAACCTGCACATTTAGAAGGTAAAAAGATCACAAGTATTTAAAAGACGTCTATTAGTAAACCAATACTGTAGATCAACTCCTAAACCACGGAAAATTCCATGCAAAACATGATTCAAATAATGTATACGGATGCTTAAAAAGGAGTGTTGGTTCGTTGCTAAGTTTAAGTACACCAAAAAGAAGACAAATTTTACACATATTTTATTTCAACAGAACAAAGAGGAAAAAACACATTTCACTGTCATACAAGAAGAAACATTAAATATAAAAGATGTGAAGAGAATCGATGACAATGTATGTTATGTCGGTCACCTAAGGGCTTGTTTGGTTGCAGGGATGGGCAGGGTTGGCCCAACCCTGGTCACTATTCACAAGGGTACTTCCTCCTCACAGATTACTATTCACCCAGCCCAACCCAGCCCAACTGAACCATGCCCAACCCTGCAACCAAACAGGCCCTAAAGGTTGCACGAGACGGAATGTTAGCTCACTTCGCTAGATGAGGAATGCCCTCCACCGGCCTATTGTCCAGTTGTGACGCCTACCCTGCGAACATAATTAGCAGGAACATATCCACGGTCTTCAGAACCTACTCCAGCTCCTTCGCGTCCGAGTACTGCGACATCTGCAAAGCTTCATTACTCTCACAACTGTCCAACATCCAGTGCTGGGGTTCTGCTCGGGATAATGCAATTGTGCACAACGCAAACAAAATCCAACACATCAACATGAGACCTAATCTTCAATTGGACTGGAAATTCAGATTTAAAATCCACGAAGTGAGAGAAAGTGACAACTACTAAGGCAGATTTCTGAGAAGGAACGGCTCATTTAGATCGCTTAGACAATGGAGGCGCGTCCGCCTCTCCTCTGCTCAAAGCGTGGTTGCTCGAGTTTGGGGAGTGCTTTTTTATTCCAATTGTTCGGGCTCAGATCTTTCTTTCAAGATTTGTTGTGGGGAAGAGGGAGGTGGAGCTCGAGAAGGAAAATTGAGGTGGATTAGGAGGTGAAGGGAGGGAGGTAGAGCAGAGGTCGGCGAGGAGGCAAGAGCCCAGGGATTGGACAAGGGCGATGACCTAGGGATTGCAGAAGGAAAGAAATGGGGAGAAGGCGTGGTGGCAACGGTGGAGGAACTCCTGGGAAGGGGAGCTAGTTGGAGGAGGCCTATTGGAAGGGATTGGACGGAGTCGACAATGTGGATAGAGCGGGGGTGGTGTGTGGGGGGTATAGGGTTGTCGATGTGACAGGGTTCGGTAGGGTTGGGGTTGGGGTACTATTCACAGGGGTACCTCCTCCTCACAGTTTACTATTCACCCAACCCAATCCAACCCTGCAACCAAACGAACCCTCAATATGAGCGGATGAGAGGAAAGAGAGTGCACTGGAGTAGTTCCATTCCCATTCACAAGCTAAGGGTGAAACTGGAATATGATGAAAGGGGTGTGACATGGGCAAAACTAGAATTTAAGGGCATAATTGGAAATTTTTGGACAAAATTTGATAGCGGGGTTCAAGACCCCTTTCTTAATATATAGTAAAAGTAATGGATGGATATCGACTTTTGTTTTTTTAACGTGGATATCATTTTCAATTTTTTGGAGGATACATGTATGATTATAATTTTTTTTGACAAATATGGATATAGATATCTGTATTACTAAAATCTGTATGTATCATAGATATATTTATCAGTATATGTATAAATAAATATCTAAATATACTATGGGGTTACACACAATATAATGTGTTTTAGAGTCGTTTCAAATTCAGGAAAAAAATGAATAGAGTAAATTGAAAAAAAGGCCCCAATTATAACTCAATTCCCAAGTAGGACCTTATTTTGGTAACATAACAATACGATGGTTCAAGCTTTTTCTTATCTTAAATATATGCTTCCATAAGCTTCATTTACCCTTCTATGTCAATTTTTAAAGCATAAAGTTGAAATGTTAGTATCTTTTTATAGCATTCCAAAAATGATACCTCTAATTAAGAACATAGGCATAGTTGGTTCCTTCTTCTTGGTAATTACCTAAGTATATATCTAATTACAAGAGTTTAGTTTAATATAGAATTTTATTTTTTACTTTATTGTATTTGTAGTTTATATAATTTTAACATCAAATTTAAATTTTAGGAAAAATTCACTATCCGTAGGATAATCTATATCTATTTGTAAAATATCTGTATCTGAATTATGATCATCCGTTGTCATATATGTATTCATATTTAAGGATATGATTTGGATTGTCAATATTCACAATATTGGGTTCTTTATTTGTATCCAGATTTAAAAAGAAAAATAACATGATAATACTTGTATCCGTATCCGTAAGTTTGCATCTTAGTTTGGACATAAGATGTAATTTTTCATGACACATATATAAATTGGAATTATTTTTTGGTCTAGTTTCAAAAATTTTACTCTGTAATCTCTTGTTCACTGTCTCCGGACCGAAACCAATAAGGGCTTTTTAGGCTCCGATTAAAATTGGAAAATTGTTAACCTATCCTCCCTCACACACTCCATATGGTAAAGGTAGGTAAGTTCTACAATCTTGAAACTTAGAGAAATCCATATATAAATATTTCCACCCAAATTGTGATCAAGCATACATTTCCTTGTAGAAGACTGACGTGTTTGGTTGCATGATTACTCTAGATAAACGTGTTAAATATGTATTGAATTATATATCTCCAGTGGACGTGTTTTTTGTTAAGTTGTGTGAGAACATTAAGTGTCTTCTGTTAGAAAGATTAACTGTCAAGCACAATACAAGACAGATTTATTGTGTAAAATTCTCCAAATAGGAGAGAAAACCACACCCCTATCCTCAAGTTGATGAGAGGGATTTCTCTCAAAACCTAAATCAACTTGTGGATGTGGGGTGAGTATGTAAGTATTAACTTATGCCCTCACATAGGAATCAGTGAATGAACATCCCTCATGTATGTAAAGTCCTAAGCCCCCACCCACAAGGAGGGGAAAGGTGTCAACTTAAGGCATTTGTGTTTTCTTTCTCTAAAGAAAGAGCTATTATATAATCAGTTTCAAAATCTTTCATCTTATTATATTAAGTGTTCAACTCTGTTTGGCTTGTCTAGGACTCGATCATCAGAGGAGAGAGACTTTTCTTGAAAGCAAAATAAGCAATGCATAGACATGCGGCCATAAACTGGAGATTCTTGATGGATTCGAAAGTGGTGGTTAAATCGCAAATGGTGGGTGCATGTGAAAAGCGAAATGCTCTATTTCCTAGTCCCTTTTTAGCTTCTTTTTTCTCCAAAATCCAAAAATCGAGTTCCCATTCCACATTTTTGCCATGCAAGTGTACCAACACAAATCGTCGATGAGAAGAGAAAGAGACTGTTTTTCACAACCTGGCCGGCTCAGAGGTCAACAGAACAACAAAACGCCTCAGATGCAAGCCTAAGTGCGTCCAAACCCCTATTAAATAGATCCATACTTAATATCCATTTATCGGAACACGTCTTAACACTCCCCTCAAGTTGAGCATTGTTGAGAGGCACTCTATTCATAAAAGCCTTATGGTTATATTAGTCATCTAAATGTACAAATATATATTGTAACTCTAACCCTAACGGTACGTCTCTCTACCTATATAAAGAGCCCTACAGATTCCTTTCACGCTAAGAAAAACAAAGTTAATCCTTCAACTTGGCCATCAGAGCCACCCTCCTCCCTCTCGCCTTGCCGTCACCGCCCACTCCACCTCCTGCAAAGCCCATACCCGCCCGTATCTGCACTATCCTAGCTCGAGGTGGGATCAGGGCTGCAATCCTTAGTAGGTGGGTCATTGAGGTAGGCGAGTTTTGACAAGGCGAATTCCTCAAGTTTGGAAGTCAGGAGAACTTAGGAAAATGAAATGCTAGAACGCACTTTCCAGTGTCCTCACAGTTCTGTGAAAAAGTGCAAAAGGTAGTAAGTAGTTGGTAGGAACTGACCCTTGATAGTGACTCTTGCCCTTCACCGGGGCCGGGTTTTGTCGCTTTCCTCCCTGGGTCACCAGACGTCCAACCCCCCCTCCACTACCTACCTGATGCTACCCACTAACAGAGCCCCGCCCGATCACTCCTAGCACCGCCTCACGCAGAGCCCCCCCCCCCGGCCGTTTGTGTTAACCACCCAACGCTACCCACCAGCACCTGATCGCCTCCAATAGGGTCCCGCACGATTGCCCCAGGCACCGCCTCACACAAAGCCCCACCAACCCCCCCCCCATCCCGATCGAGTAAAGCCCCTGCTACTCATCTCCAGACCCCCGCCTCCCCCTACCGCCATCTCCAATCCCTGCTCAGCCGCCTCCAGCCCCCCTCCCCATACCTCTCGTAATCATCTCCAGGCCCAACCGTGCCTCCCCTTGTCGTTTATCTCCAGGCCTCATGCCCAAAATTGGACGACACCTATTATCCCAAGTGGTCCCGCATGTTCCTCATGATCGTACGTGGATACGACAAGGAACACATTCTCTTAGAGTTAGAGCCTAATGAAAAGACTGGTAAAAATACAACTTAGACCAAAGATGACGGAATGGTCAGTTCCTGGATGATGGCCGCATCATTGACAAGATTGGAGATGATTTCATTTATTATAAAACTGCTTACGATATGTGGACCTCTCTTCAAGACACATATGGTCAAGATAAAAATTCAAGCAGAATGTATCAAATGTACTTTGACATGCTCAACGTGAAGCAAGCAGGACGCTCACTATCAGAGTACTTCTCTCTTAAAATACCTTTTTGAGCGATATAATGTTTGTATTCCATGCTGCACATGTCCTACTCAGAAACATCATCGTCAACATATGGCAGTCCTAGTATTCCTTGCCGGACTCGATTCAGGATACTCTACCGCTCGTGATCAGATGATCACAGCAGCAACTCTCCTTATTATTGAAGAAGCCTATAGTACCCTGAGTCGCCTTGCTCTTCCTCATACAAGCATTAAAAGCAATGATCAGGGAGAAGTTTCTACTCTTGTTGCCCCATCTGGACGAGGATGTTGTGGATCTTTCAGGGGCCGTGGTCGAGATACTTCACTCCATGACGAGGTCTTAGCACAACATAGTGATCTTACTACCACAAATTTGGTCACACAAAAGCTATATGTTATAGTAAGGCAGGGATACCCTACTCCTCGTGCTCGAATGGCCAATGAAGGAGATGGTCTTCCAATAGAAGTTCCTAGACAGGACTTCGACGATCTGATGCAACGTCTCAACAGGTTGTAACCGAATGAGTCCTCTACCTCATATCAGGTCGATACTACATACACCGCAGCAATGGCTCGATCAAGTATCTTTATCGTGACTACAAATAAATTGCAAAATCTGAATGGATAATTGATACAGGTGCCTCCACTCATCTATGTGGAGAATGGACCTCCTACAACATATGTGTAATGTCCCCTTGGACAGACTGTATAGGTTGTTGATGGAATTTTTCACCAATAAGAGGAAAAGGGGATGCCCATCTTACTCCTAATATCATACTCAATAATGTTTTATTTGTTATGGATTTTTCCCATCAATCTTCTTTTAGTTAGACATATTTGCAAAGAACTCAATTGTCGAGCAATATTTGACGCTATATCTTGTGTGCTTCAGGACATACTAACTGGAAGGACGATTGGTGTGGGCCGTGAAGAAGGGGTGTATACCACCTTGTCCAGTCCTCTGACACTATTGCCTACTCTTGAATCACTTTCTTTGCATCCTCTGGTGCTCTCTATCACCAACGTCTGGGTCATCCTTCCATTCACTAGCTTTGACTGGTTCTTCTCCAACTCCCTTCCACTGTCAACCTAGAGTGTGAGGCCTACCAACTGGGGAAACATCACAGGAGTTTTTTTTTCCTTCGTCGGGTACCATTTATTCTAGTAGTCTATTTGAACTTGTTCATCTTGACATATGGGGACCCAATCGTTATCCTGATTGACTAGGAATAGATATTATTTAGTTATTATAGATGATTTTTCTCGTGTGTCTTGGTTTTTCTTGATGAAAAATAAGTCTGTTGTCTTTCAAATCATTGTTCAATTCATATACGAAATAGAAAATCAATTCAGTACCACCATAAAAACCCTAAGATTTGACAATGCTAAGGACTTGATCTCGCATGGCATGCGATCATTTTTAGTGTCTCAAGGGATTATGCATCAAACCAATTGTCCTCATACATCCCCACAGATGGAGTGGTGGAGCATAAACATAGACATCTTATTGATATCGCTTGCGTAATACTCACTGGCTATCTTGTACCATCTACTTATTGGGGTGATGTCGTACTGAGTGCCATAGTTCTTATTAACCGTATGCCTTCTACTCCAAATGACAAGCAGATACCTATTGAGCTCCTTTTTCCAGGAAAAATCCATATTCCATGTCCCTCCGAAAGTCTTTGGCTATGTTGCCTTTGTTCATCTTCTTGATCCTGGGTCAAGATAAACTTTCTACTAGATCAATCAAATGTATTTGCTAGGTTATGCTCGAAATTAGAAAAGTTATAGGTTTTACGACCCACGTTCGAAGAGACACTACATAAGTTCTGATGTTACTTTCTTTGAGTCTCTCCCTTACTACTCCAGGTCTGGCACATATGTATCACCTCCCCCAATTACCATTGCTCCTCTTCATTTCCTCTTCCTCAGGTTGACCACACCCCCTCAGGCATGCACCATCTCCTTCGATATGTCCCTCGACTGCATTTTTATAATTGAAGGCACAGATACATCAATGAATGCAGATACAAGTATCTCCGCCAACCCAAGGGAAGCTCGAATGACATACCTATAGCTCTACGGAAGGAGACCAGACAATGTCCATCTCGATACAGTATGAAGCATCCAATTTTTGTTGTTGTAATCATCTCGGTACTTGGCTTTACATACAAATAATTTGCCCAAGCAATATCAAGTACAATTATCCCTTGTACTCATACAGAGGTAATTCATGACTGAAAATGGCGCTTAGCAATGGAAGAAGAGATGTCTGCCTTGATCTCTCGGAGCACCTGGATACTTGTTAATCCACTAGGAAATAATAGAATTGTTTGGTCCAAATGGGTCCTCATGGTGAAGTACAATCCAGATGGGTCTGTTTCTCGCTATGAAGCCAGCTTGTCGCAAAAGGATTTACACTGACTTGTGGTGTTGATTTCTTTGACACCTTCTCGCTAGTTGCTCGTCTATCCACCATAAGGATTCTCATGGAAGTAGCCGTACAGCTTGATTGGCCCTTGCATTAGCTAGATGTGGAAAATGCGTCCTTTTATGGTGACCTCCAAGAAATTGTGTATATGCAGCAACCACCCATGTTCGAGGTCCAAGGGGAGTGTCAGAAGGTTTGTATACTACTCAAGGCCATATATGCCCTCAAACAAAGCCCTCACGCATGATTTCAAAAATTATCAGAAGTATTAGATATATAGGCCTCATCCGATCTTCAACGGGATCATTCTTTATTCATACGGAAGAATGGAAAAGGAACTGTGGCTATGCTAGTATATGTGGATGACATTATCCTCATAGGAGATGACCATGATGGTATTATAGAAGTGAATAAACAACTAGAAGAACAATTTGTGATCAAGGACTTAAGACCTTTAAGATATTTTTCTAGGGATTGAAGTAACAAGATCCAAGCGAGGTATTGTCATGACTCAACGAAAGTAAGCTACTGACATGCTCTAAGAAATCAGGAAGCTAGGATCCAAGCCAGCTTAGATATCCATGGATCTTAAGGGACACATCTACAAGGCAGGTGATGTTGAAGATAGTGGTCGATACATATGTCTAGTGGGTAAGTTATTATATCTTACCATTACCCAACTCTCTTGTTATCAGAAAACTGAGCCAGTTCATGGACTAACCTACTTCAGCTCACTATGATGCATGCATGATGGTTCTAAGGTACATGAAATCATCTTCAGGAAAAGGACTACTATTCATCAAAGGCAACAACTTTGACCTCATGGCATATTCAGACACATATTATAGAGGAAGTCGATAGATAGAAAGTCTACTACAGGGTTGTGCACTTATCTTGTAGGAAATTTGGTCACGTGGAGAAGCAAGAAACAAGTTGTGGTTTCTCGCTCGAGCGCTGAAAGTGAATACCGAGCCATGGCTCAGGCTGCAGCAAAACTTGTATGGATCTGATCCACACTTACAGATCTTCATAGCATTCCCAGCAGTATCATGGAACTCAGGTGCGATAACCAAGCATCAATGCACATAGTCAACAATCCTATGTTCCATAAATGCACCAAACATGTGGAAATCGGCTGATACTATACTAGAGATCTGATACAGAAAGGGCTACTTTGTACTCAGAGCATACCTTCCTCGGATCAAACGGTAGATATTTTCACCAAACCACTTGCACGCATACAATTCGAAAAATGTTGTAACAAGATGAGCATGATTGATATATATGCTCCAGCTTGAAGGGGAGTGTTGAGAGGCACTCTATTCATAGGCCCTAGGGTTATATTAGTCATCTAATGTACAAATTATTTTGTAACCCTAACCCTCGGTCTCTCTACCTATATAAAGAGCCCTAGGGATTCCTTTCACAATAAGAAAAACAAAGTTAATCCTTCAACTAGCATATAGATCAAGCATTCCCAACTTGTCAACATTTTTCTTAAAGTTCGTCATGAAAAGGCCCTAGGTAAACATGTTAGCAACCTGATCACTTGTCTTGATGTATGGAAGACACAAGTCTCCACAATTAATTTGTCCTATTATAAAATGCATGTCAACTTCAACCTCTATCATGGAGAAAAGGATTACTAGCAAGGTTTATTACGACCTTGTTGTCGTAGAAGAGCTATGTGGTTAGATCAACACCAATCCCAATATCATGTAGAATGATCTTCAACCAAAGCATCTCGGTGACACCATTTGTGATCACTTGGTATTCAACTTCGTCAATGGATCTGGCATATATTGATTGCTTTTCACTTCTTAATGATCGCTAAATTACCCTGAGTCAATGTTGTGATCTTGTGTTGTATTCTTGCAATTGCAATTAAGGATCAATCAAAATGAACAACATCAACATATAAATCAAACAATCATGTTAAATGCGATGTGATTTTTATTTAATCTTGGCAACTCTTACGGCTGACTCAAGGAAAGAAAGTGATCAACTTAACATCAATTCAGATCACTTAATGCTTGATTTTCAAAGGAGTCTTTTTAGTATTTTATGCAAATAGAAAATGCAAATATGCTTGAAAATAAACTTAGCTTTTTAAGGAAAACAAGCAAACTTCACTAATTTAGTTTCAATCTAAATCAAGATAAATTAGCAAATTTTATTTTTTCTGTACACCTTATTCAATGACAAGTCCAAAACACATTTTTTGCAAATTTTACAGTAAAGATGCAACAATGAAAATTGACACTTTTTATGGATTTTGTGCAGTCTATGGAACAAACATTATGCGAAAATTGTGAAAATCGATGAGGAATTAAAACATTATGAAATGGAATTACTCTAATTTTTCTAGAATTTTATATAATGTTTGATTTTTATGATTTTTTCAAGCAAATCGAGTAAGATTTAGTAATTTAATTCCAATAAAACCATAAACTAATATCATAGAAATACAATTTTTACATACATAGATATTTCTGAGGAATCTAGGAAATCTTGAATTTTAATAAAATAAGATTTTGTGATATTAATTAAAACTCCATTACTTAGCACAACAATTTATTGAAGGAACATGGAGCATGCACTTTTAGTGAAATTTGAGCATAATGTCAAACAAAATTAGAGACACAAACCTTGAGTTTTTTAGCAATTTTGTGAGCAATGAGTTAATTAAAAATGATTTTCAAAGCTTAAAAAGCCAAGAAAAATATTAGTAAATTGCACTTTTAATTTTTTTAAAACAACCATCCTGAAAACACAAAAAATACAAACCCCAATTCAGATTATAGAGATTTAAATGGCAACCACAATGCAATTTTTACTTCTATAAAAATATTAAAACATGGAGTCCAATAAAATGATAGGGGGGTACTCAGGAAAAATAAAAAGGAATAACACAATTTGTGCTTCAATAATTACCCTTATCTACATGGGCATCCACGCAATTATCCCTATATTGCTGCGTACCCCTCGCGTGCAAGTGCCAAAGCCTTGAGTTGCATTGGACAGAGGTAGAAGGTGGTGGCTCGATGGATGTGTAGTAGAGATGGGGTTCTTCATTGCACAACGACCATGCAAGGCGTGGAGGTTGGTGATGAATATGTGATTCATCGTACTAATTAGCTAAAAATAGAGCTTCGTCTTGAGTAATTAAGTGCATTCACATGTTTATATCTCATAATAAACATTATGCACTTGTAAATAATTTGCATGAATTAGCATTTCATTCTACATCCAAATTTATTTGTAAATATTCTCCTAATTTTTACCCATTTTTAATTAATTCACACTAACTCCAATTGACATGAAACTAATTCCATAGTGTATATATCATTAACACTAATCAATGAAAAATCCTAAAAATACTAACTTGTATATATTTGAAATAAACCCAACCCTTAATTCCAGAACAAAAAACTGTAAATGTTGATATTGTCATGTATAATGTCCAATTTATCTCTACTTAATTTTAAATTTTTAAATACATTCAATTATTTACAAATTAAGATCAAATTTAAAATATTCAGAGTTCATATGTGAAACTTGGTTTTGGAACTTGATAATATTTTGTACATATCCATTGACTTCTGACTTGTTATTTAATGTACATATTTGACTCGTTTTTATTTATTTATTTTCATTTATTTATTTCATATCATGATTTACTAACTACATAAAAATAAAATTCTAAAAAAATAAAAAAAGGGTAAAGAAAAAGATAAGTTCCAATTTTAGTGCATTGACCTAATTCACATGTACATAATTGATGAATCTATGATTCATCACTCTAAAAGATGAAAATAGAGCTCTATACTCAAGTAATTAACTACATTCATTTACCTATATCATATTTTTATCATTCATGCATATGTAAATAATATCCATGTTTTAGCATGCATAATTGCATTAAATAAGAAGCCCAAGACTCTTGTACATTATCACATGTATATATTATCACAACTTTCTCTATTTTTGATTATCTTTCACTAACTCCTAATAAAGTAAAATCAACTTATTGTATACATATTACTAATATTAATCAAGGAAAAAATACAAAAAAATAATAACCTGTATATATGCCCAATAAAACTCTAACCCGAGTTTGGAGATAAAAGGCCATAAATGTAAATTCTCTCTCATACAGTCTCCTATGGACAAAACTTAATTTCAAATTAATGTACATTTAATTATCTACAAAATAAGACCAAATTCAAAAGAATCGGAGTTCATATATATAACTTGAGTTTTGGGCCCTCGTTATATATTGTACATAATGCCTGATTTTGACCTTATTATTTCATGTACAAAGATAACTCTTTTTATTTAGTTATTTTTCATTTATTTTTTTGATTTATGCTTTATTAAAATGTGCAAAAATCCAGATCAAAATTCAATTAAAAATCAAAGAAAATACATTACTATGAGTCTGTATATAGAGTCTATATATATACGTCCCTTTTATTTTATTTATTTTCTTAATTATTAAAAATACCAAAAAAGTATATTAAATTGTAATTATTAATTTTCTATTTTATCTGATTTTATTTTGTTTTCACCTTATTTGAAAATTACAAAACTGCAAAATACAAAAATACATGCATTTTATATCTATAGAGTGCACTCCAAAGAATATGTTTTGTACATATGTTTTCTTTTGATTTTTGTTCATTCATAAAAGTTGTAGATCTTGCCAGGACGTACGCTTTCATGAAGATCACTTTTTTATTTGACCTGGTTTCTATTTTTTATTATTTTTTCTTCTCAATTCTTTTCTGAATTTTCTGGGAGCGACACGTGGTTGCTCTTGGAGCCTCCATGTGTTGCCTTCTCTACCCCTTTTTATTGTGTTTTTTATTCTTATTTTTTATTTTAATTTCTTTTATTATTTTAATATGCCATGTGGCGTGTTTTCCACCCTTGGATCTGGGTCGATCCAACAGCCTAGATCCCTTCTCCTTCCCTCTTCATCTGTAGGATGCCCCGAATGCACCACCTTACCAACCACCTCTACCTGTTTCTCTCACTCCCCCTCCTCGATATCCTCCACAACCAAGCCAACCACCTGAGCAAGACTCCCTCCATCACTCTCGCTCCTCCACGTCGACCTCTCCATCTTCATCGGGAAACCTTAGAAGCGCCTCAACAAAACCACCACTTCCTCAGCTTCAATGGTTATCTGCCATTTTTCTGATGAGAGATAGCTCCCAAATCGGCTTCGGTGACAGCGGAGCTTAGTGCGGTGAGTGATGAAATGTCACTCTCCATGCAAGATCCAAAGGGACCTCTTCTCTTTGTTGTAGCATACAAGATAAAGGGAAGCTGCTGAGCTCGGGTTTGTCGACCCTCAAGCAATGATCGTGGAGCTTCAAGCATCCACTCCCCAGCAACCTTTCATTCGACCCATTCCAGGTATCATGTAAACTCCTTCCTCTTATCATTCTTCCTCCTTCTTTTTCTGATGTTTATCTTCCTTCTCCTTTCTTCCTTCACTGTCTGCTCTTCTTCTCGTTAATCAAACCCTAACATCCTCGACCTTCACGCACCTCACCTACCTCACCTTCACTCTTCACCGCTCCACAATCGTCGCATCGAATCCCATCACCTCACTGAGATTTGCCCCTTGGGCTTTGACACTTCACCGCCTTCAACTCAAACCACCTCGCCTTATGCCTCCGTGATGATCAACAAATTTACCTCTTTAATAATGTGGAATTGTCGTAGTATAGGAGGCAAATTTGGTTTAGCAAAGGCCACATCTTTGAATACGTGGAAATTGTTGTACTTGGCAAGTTTACCAAGGTCGAAATCAAGGACACGAGCCTCTTCATCTATTTATCAAATTTTGTTAGATTAATCATTGAGTGGTTATTTCCAAGTCTTAGGTCTTCATGCATATGCACAATAAAATGTAGATCAAATAACGCAAATAATGATGCATGTAATTTTTATGTGATTTTTCAATGTAATTATAAGATGACGCATGAACATAATGCATAAATAAATGCAAAGATTATGCATGCAAAAGATTAATTACAAAAATCCACTACAGAATATGAGCACAAATTGTAATTTAAATTCAAAGTCAAATTGAGCATAAAAATCAAGAGTAAGCATCTTTTAAGGTCAAAGATTTATAGAGAAAGAGACACTATATAACATCAAAATTCATCATATTTATATAATGTAAAATTAAGAAATGAAAAATGCCATTACATAGATTATGAAAAGATCTTCAAAACGACATTGAAATCATGCAATTTGGATCTGAAATGCTCAAGATATGAGAGAAATAGTGCAAGGGCAAAAATGTAATAAAAATGCAAAAGAATAAAGATAAATATTGCAAATAGATCCCTGAAGGGACCCATTTGCAAATAGAAAAATCTGGAAGGTCCCTTGTATAAAATTTCCTATAATGTTGGGACCATTCTACAATTATTAAAACCTGGTGATGCCTTGTTGCAAATTATCGCAGGTGCGCACGTGAGGCACGTGCTTGGGACCTTCTTATAGTTCTAGAAAGGTCTGGGTGGGTCTGCAAATTACCCATCCTCCTCACGTGGAGGGCATGTGCAGGGCTAGACTTAGATGAGTTGCAGCTTCAACGACACATGGCGGACACTGGTGCTTCGTCCAGTGGCTCGGGATGCTCGAGCCTGCAGGTCAGGACGGGGCGACGTGGCTCTATCGAGGTTGTTGGATGGCCGCCGCAAGGCTCCATCCAACAGCACCAGTGCTTCTCCTCCATTGGGGGAGCGGTGGCATAAATGGGGCTCCAATGAGCTTGCCACCCCTTCGTACTCCCCCGCAACCGTAGATGGTCAATGGACCTCCGTGGTCCTCTAGCGAGGATCGTCGATGGGAGGGGAAGCTCCCACGGTAGCTGATGATGGCGGACAACATTGCCTCACCGGAGAGGCTGCTCAAGATTGGTGTTGGCATGCGATCTCCAGCTATTGAAGTCCTGCAAGAGTTAGTCATAGTCGAAGCAGTGTGTGGGTGTGTTGCGAGTGGAATGGGGGCCTAATCGAGCGGAGGAGGCGGAGGCCCTATTCTTCTTCTCCGACGAGTCTAAGAGGAAGGGAGGCGCTGGTGAACAAGTTATGGAGAAAGGGAGGAGATGGTCGGAGGTGTTGGCGAGGATGACGGTGGTGTGGCAGAGCTTGTAGGATGGTCGCGTGGCAGAATGGGTGTGTATATGCATCAAATTAAAGTGGATAAAACTAAAGAAAAGCAAGATGTGTTACCTGATCGGATTCAAGGCAGAAAAAAGGGGTAGAGTGGAGGCTTATGTTGAGAAGCGAACGCTGCTCCGATCGTTGCACAACCTGCGCATCCATGATGGGGTGCTCAACGATGCCTGGGGCGACCGCTACATTGCCGGAGGCCCATGGATTGCACCAGGAGCTTGCAGCCGTCGTCGCCTTGACAAGACACCCTTTGTTGTCATCGGAGGGCAGAGGAAGCTAGGCCAAAGCTCCTTGGTTGGTGGATAAGGTGACGAGGAGGCGGAGGCAGAGTATTTGAATGGGACAGTGGTACGTTACAGGTGATGGTGCGAGGGGATTGAATGGTTGTATGAATGCTCGAGAAGATTGGTTGTTGGGGTTTGATGTGTACGCATAGATGCCGGATGTAACAGCTATGGAGGAGGAACGTTGGATTGGAGCAAGGTGAATGGAGGTGGAGGAGAAATTATGAAGGGGGCGCGGGGTTGGCGAGTTGAAACGACTGATCGAAGGAGATAGAAGGGAGAAGATGAGAAATGATTGTCGGATCGTGAGATCCAATAGTCAGAAGACAGGTGTTGGATGAGCGGCTGAGATGAAGCGTAGGCATCATCCTACGACTAGAAGTAGGATGATGATGTGGACAGAGCGGGATCGTTAGATGCGAGCTTGATCTATTAGTGGAGATGAAGGCAGAAATGGAAGTCTTTGATCAGATCAAGGGGCTTGATCAGACAACATAGAGAGAAAGGGGGATGCACATTTGACATGAAGGTGGGGAAGATAGATCCAGCAGTTCCAGAAGAAGGTGGGTGGCGTAAGGAGATAAAGCCACGTGGGTGGCCCAGAGGGCGCCACGTAGCCCAATCAGAGAATTCAGAAAATATAAAAATAAAGATAAATCTAAAAGAAATGGTTAGAGACAAAATTAGGAAAAAGTCAAAACATAAAATTTGTAGATTTCGATGAGATCTACAAGTTTCATGTTGAACAAAAAGTCA
Source organism: Ottelia alismoides (assembly GCA_037367405.1). NCBI lineage: Eukaryota > Viridiplantae > Streptophyta > Magnoliopsida > Alismatales > Hydrocharitaceae > Ottelia > Ottelia alismoides. The sequence continues at coordinate 508,425 of JAZKJV010004799.1, read as the reverse complement.
ACAGAGGTCATTTTTACAAAAGTATATTTTTACAAGTACTTTTAATGGATTAAAAACACTATTTTATGGTTTTGAGATTTCTTTGTATTTTTCAATTTTTTTTAAAAGCCAAAATAAATATCGACAATAATTAACCTATTTTTTTGGGGGGGGGTTAATAAAGAAATAGGTTAATTATACACAGTTTATATACAAATAATACAAGCTAAGATTATTGAATTATTAGTAATTTTTATTGAATTGTTTAAGCTTGGAGATTAATAATTGGATTTTAGAAGAATAAATCCGAAATTCATCACACCCTTATACTTAAACTATGCTCATCCTCGAGCATCTAAATAATGAAGGAGTCGGATTAATTCCTGACCACGCAAGTGAAAGTTTCAAGGCTCAATTCTTCGAATACACTCTATTTAAGTGATCCTAAAATTCTGAGATCAACCATGCTCTAGTCAAAAGAAATCCAACTTCTCTAATTCTCGAACTCTTTGTTTATACATAAAATATAAGGATATGAAAATTAGTATACTGCAATCATGAGAGTCGAGTTGAGACATCACCCAAGGTTCGAGTCCTGGAGACTCTCCACTAGGCTTAATCCCCAACACTAGGGAATAAGTGTATTCTTGCTTCTGTCAACTGTCTCATTAGTTTGTCAGACTTGAAAGTGTAAATGAATGGCCAGATGATGGAGGGCATAGGATTGTGTCTATTTTTCTCTCCCTCACATTGGAACAAGGGGCTTTTCAAGTGCCTTATTACTAAACACATGTATATTTTTATTTTGTTGATCAATGTGTCCGTCAAGAGAATTCGGAGTCTTCTGCACTTATTTTTTTGGGAGTACACTGGGGTGTGTCTCTTTTGAGTATCTACGATACCTTCGACACCCAGACTTGTATCACTATATGATGCATAGCCCTTTTATGGTGCTAGGCCGACTCCTTGGTCCTAATAGTGTTTGGTCCAAGTGGACACTTTGAAAATGGTTGGGAGTGCTCGCCGTTGGTGGAAGCTCTTTTTGAATTTGATTTTGCAGTGATAGAGATTTTTTTGATATATTTCGTTCTTTTTTTTCCCTTAGTTCTACTGCTTTTGCCAAAAGTTTGTACACGCTGATCAACAATTTAATTAGGTTTCATCACACCCTGGCATATAAGTAAATATCTATGATAGCATGCAAACTTGTTCACATATTGGCTAGGGTTTGCTGACACTCAGGTTTCTTTAACTTTAACCCATCCTCGAGTATCATTAGATCAGGTTTAGACTCAAATCACCAGTCCTAGATATCTCAACTCATCTCATCAATCTTGCAGTTGTGAAAGTGATGTGCTGATCATATTCTCTAGAAGGTAGAGATGAAGAGTGTAATATAGCGCTCAAATCTTTCAAACTAGGGAAATGTGGATTATTAAATTTCAAAACCCTAATGACTATGGTTGGCTAACTCAGATTCTCAAGATCTCGGAAATCAAGTGTCCTCAAATCCTCAAGCCTTGAGTGAAAGTGCATGTGTCATGAATACACCAACTCTAGAGTTAGAGAAATTTTGTGATTTTATCTTTTGCAAATTTTTATGAATTTTAATTTGTCATTTTTATTTTTTTGAGAGACAATAATTGGCCCAAGCTCATATGAATAGTTGCGTCTACTCCTAGCCAGTATGGGTGTAAGACCGGACCGTTAGACAGACCCGTTTTGCATGTGGCGGAGCCATAGACAGTGTCCTCTAAACCACCCACTCTTCTTAGAGAGATCGAGGTTCCCTCACTGAAGAGTAGCTACTCATTTTTAAGCTTAGTGGTCAGAGCCTCTACCAAAGAAGAAATTTTTTAATTTTTCAGATTTTTATGGAATTCTGAAAAGGTGTTATTTTCTTTACAAAAAGTTAATCCCTCAATTTTAAAAAGATTTTTACAAGAATTTTACACAAAACAGTTCCAAGTCAACTTAAACCAATCCCAAAAAGTTTTCAAAAGTTTTAAAACACAAGCTATGGCTAAAGTATATATACATTAATATATGGTATACGCCCCCATACTTAACTTTTTCTATATCCTCATAGCGCAACTGATATGAATCCATAGCTCTGGTTAAATACAAGGTGATATAGCGGAACTGATCGAAGGGTCCCCCTATACTTAGGTCAAAAATGACCTAAGTATAAGAAGACGGACAAAGGGAGCAATGATGGGTCAGGTCCCCACTATACTTAGGCTGAAAATAGGCTAGGTAAAGGATCTAGAAATTGGGTTGGGGGTTCCGAGGTTGTTAGGGTTAGAGGGTGAATTATACAGATGGTTGGCTACTTGGAGCTGGAGGGGGTGATTGTTGAATTTTATAGATGAAGATGCGAGAAGGGTTGTGTGTGTGTGTACAGAAATGGTGGGGGGGGGTGAGTGGATGTATGTGTGTATGTGTGTGTGAAGGATGGGGGGAGTAGATCACTAAGTGATCTACTTCTTTTTTCTTCTTTTTCTTCTTCTTCTTTTTTTTACACACGTGAGCCCTTAAATGAGACCCGCTAGAAATGCACATGATACAAAAATCTTTTACAACAGAATGCATGAATGAAAGTATTGACTAAAGTTCTTAGAATCCTCCTTGATTTTCTTTTGCGGCCTTTTCAACGGAAGCTCCCAACTCCATGCCTCCATGGGTCTCAAGCATCCTCGATTTCTATGGGCCCTGCCACAAAAGAATAATGTTAGAAAATATCAAGAACAATAATCAATAAGATGATGAAAATACCTAAAATTATGAAAATATTCACGTCAAAAATATTTCAACAAAATTTTGACAAAATGATAAAGTTGAGACATGTCCCTAGCAACGACGCCATTTGATGATCATCAAATTTGCCTCTTTAATAATGTGAAATTGTTATAGTATATGAGGCAAATTGGGTTCAACAAAGACCACATCTTCGAATACATGGAAATCATTTTATTTGGCAAGTTTACCACGGTCAAACTCAAGGAAACGAGCCTCTTCGTTTATTTATCCAATTTTGTAGATTAATTATTGAGTGATTATTTTCAAGTCTTAGCTATTCATTCAAATAATGCAAATAATGATGCATGTAATTTTTATGTGATTTTTCAATGAAATTATAAAATGATGCATGAACATAATGCATGAATAAATGCAAAGAATATGCATGCAAAAGATTAATTACGAAAATACCCTATAGAACATGAGCACAAATTGTAATTCAAACTCAGAGTCAAATTGAGCATAAAAAGCAAGAGCAAGCATTTATTAAGGGCAAAGTTTTGTAGAGCAAGAGATACTATATAACATCAAAATTCATCATATTTAATTTAATGTCAAATAATTAATTAAATATGGCATTAGATAGATAATGAAAGGAGCTTCAAAACAATGCTGAAATCATGCTATTTGGATCTACAATGCTCAAGATATGAGAGAAACGGTGCAATGGCATAAATGTAGTAAAAATGCGAGAAGAATAAAGATAAATATCCCAAATAGGTCCTTAGAGGGACCCATTTGCAAATTGAAAAATTTGGAGGATCCCTTGTATAAATTTTCTGATAGCGTGGGGACCATTATGCAATTAATAAAACCCGACTGTGCCTTGTTGTAAATTATCCCTGGCACGCATGTAAGGTACGCGTCTGGGACCTTCTTGTAAATCTGGAAAGGTCTGGGGTGGGTCTGCAAATTACCCAGCCTCCTCACATGCAAGGCACGTGTAGGCTAGGCTCGGACGGGCTACAGCTTCGGCGACACGTCGTGGGCATTGGTGCTTCGTCTAGTGGCTCGAGATGCTTGAGCCTGCAGGTCTGGACAGGGCGACGTGGTTCCATCGGGGTCGTTGGATGTCCGCTTGATAACTGAGGAAAATTAACCAAAGTCGTGTCAATCCACAAGGCAGATAGACAGTCACTGATGTAACCTCGGAAGAAATCCCTCGATTAATCAACAATTAACCCACAACAAGAATAAATCAATTAAGCATAAAAAATGTGGTGTTAAATTTTATTATAACTCTACAGCAAATGTGTATAGGAGTAAGCATGTGTAGAGGTCGAACACTGGGAGCAAACGGGAGGAGGAGGCAAAATACAATGCGTAAAATTTTCATCTTTTATCTCTGGTCCATTTTTATTATTTTTATGGGTTTTTGATTTTTTATATTTTTTTATGATTATATTTATAATTATTTTTTATGTTTTATGGTTGATTTTTATATTTTCAAATTTTTGTATTTTCTTTTTTACTTTTTATATAAACAATGTATCATACATAAGGATATATATACACAACAAAGAAGTATATTTATAAACTACTAAATATATCTAAAATTCAGAAAATAAATTGTTTTATGGTTTTTAATATTTTTCTAAGTTTTGTATTTTTCCAGAAACTTTTGCTAATTTTTATGTATTTTTAAAGTAAAAAATATCCCAAATTTATAATAATACCCGAAGTTGATTTGGATATTAAAAATAATAAATGAATCCAAAATTACCCAAATCAATTTTAATAAATAAATGTTTATATAAATAAAATTACAAAATTGAAAATTATATTTTTGGATTTTGAAGATTTTTAAAATTTTTATAAAGAGTTTTGGGGTTTTTAAAATTTTAAGATTTTTCCCATTTTTTTATGATTTTTAATCTATAATTAAAATAGGTCAAAATATACTATATATAATTTTTTAGGGAATTTTAGAGACATTTTTATATTTTATTTTGGTATTTTCTTAACTAAACAAGGAATAAAGAGGCTCCATTTCATTTTTAATAAATAGATAAAATGCAAAAAAATTTTAATTAAAAAATATTGACGTGAACCTACCGGGCATGAAACATTTATCCCTATTTTTTCATACTTTTAGGAGCTTAGTAGTTATTTTTAATAAATAGATAAAAGCTACAAAAATATATGTTCTAATAGGGGCATATTTGCAAAAAAAAACTTCAGGGGCATAGATGCAATTTAGCCAAAAATATATAATGTTACTTGCATTTTATTGAACTATTTAATAAATACAAAATCGCCAGGACTGAACACACAATTTACCCATCATGTGGGACTACTCGTGATGCATGATGGAAAGACCAAAATGCAAATACGAAAATATTCAGGGACCTCTGAACAATATTTACAAAAATATATAACGTGCTTTTCATTTTATTGGAATTTTTTAAAATAGAAAAACCTATAGGGGTATCCCTGCAATTTTGCCACCTCATGTGGGACGACACGTGAGGTGACGTGGACTGGACCAAAGTAAAATTAAAATAAATACATGGGGTTATATGCAAAATGTCCCAATTATTTATAACGTTAACTTTTATTTACAGGACTAATAATAAAATACAAAAATGGTGGGGCAGAATATACAATTTACCCCTAAAGTGTGTGCTGGCGGACGGTCTAGATCTCTTCACTTAAACATGCATCCGCTCCACAACGGTCGATGACGTTTCACTGCTGGACGACCAAAATTATATCGCGGATCGCAATCGGATGGTGAAGACATGGCGACATCCAACAGCTCTGATCAGAACTGGGGGAGCCTTCTGAAGGATATTGTGAATCCTTAAGCGCATCACGGAAGCGTGTCGATCGCATCGTATGCAATCGGAGCGACTAGTCGTACTAGTCGCAAGGTGCAGCGGAAATTAAAAATTTTAACTTTAAAGATGAAACCACATGATCACGAGAACACTTCTCGGATCGTTTCATCAAACCACAAAGTACAAGGAATACCTCTTGAAGCGTGGTTGTGATCGCGAGATCCCAAAGTAGAGATCCTCCTATCTTAAGTCCGACCCACGGAGAATGCGCTTGCGGGCACGATGATGAGTCGCATCCTTCCCGCAATCCTTGATGAAGATCCAAGCAATAGATCCCCTTATTTCGTCAAGCGAAATCCGTCGTCTTCCTCTACAGCAAGTATCCACGAAGAAGAAGGAGATCCTCGAGTCGTCGAAGGCGAAGGCGAGAACTTCTCTCCTTTCTCAACAATGGTGGTCGGCCACCCTATGGAGAGAGAGAGAGATCACGAGAATGAGAGGAAGAGAGAATAGAGTTCTTCAACTCAAGAATGTTGTTTTTGGAAAAGGCTACCCTAGCCCTCCTTTTATACTAGTTTAGGGTCCAATGGATCTCAATCCATGGGACTCATGGATCCAAGGGCTATGCTTGGTCCATGCTAAATCAATGGCTATGATTGTTGTTGGTTAAAACCAACAACATTAATTTTAAATTAAAAAATGTTGCAACATTATCAACAAAATTTAATTTAACATAAACTAATTAAGAAATAATATGATAAATAAAATGGAGTCAACCAACCTCCCTAAAAAAAGGGGGGGCGTCACCCGTGAACAATTCAAGGGTGACGCCACCTATGAATGGTGGTTTATTTTGGCTCCTTTTTATTTATCTTATTATTCCTTAATTAATATTCACCAAATTAATTCCCAATTAATTTTGTGAATATTTCAATCATGCCATTGAATATTATGTGAATCATATTCACAACCCAAACTAGTTAGTAAATTGCATTTCCAATTAATTAATAAATGTGAATCTAATCCACATTATTAATTAACAAATGCTATTCACATTGATTCTCTCTCTTATATATGTATATTATAAATCATATTTATAATACACATATATATCATGGATAGTGTTATCCACATTCTCTTAATCCTTGATAATTAAATCCCATTTAATTATCTTAGATAATCATTCTCTCAACATGAATCTTTTTCATATTGTACTTGATAATTAAATCTCATTTAATTATCTTGGACACATTCTCATAATATGAATCTAATTCATATTATACTTTGATAATTAAATCTCATTTAATCATCAAAACCTTCTTGCTTGGATACTAAATTCATCATAGGAATTATTCTTGAACTCCTTCAAGAATAATGTGCCTTCTCCGCAGATACTTGGAGATAAGGACAGGGCGATTGTATTGTTCCACGTATAGTGACTTGGATGTTGAGATCTCATCTCAAATCCAGATCTAACGGACCTCCCACAGATGCTTGATTAAATCAAGACCGCAAATCCAATCTTCTCATTGAATCTGAATCCCATTCAGACCAATGTCCAACACTTGGACTAAGATCGGATTGCTTCTCTACTGAAAGGAGTCACTAAAATCCAGACCTGTTTCATCACTCCCTCGGAATGGAAGCGTCATGGATATACAATCGTTTATGATCACATCACCCTTCAGGTATTCCCAATACCTATACATCCTGCATACTGGAAGACCAATGATCAACCTGAAGATGAAGATCTATTTTATACTGTCTTCTTCAGGGTTTGATCACCAAGTTTCTCAATCTTGGTTATTGGGATTTGGTATCGATCATATGCTTTCCCAAAGCATATATCATACCTTCAAATTCTTGTCATGCTTCCAAAGCACGACGACCATGCATGGAATTTGATCGGTCCCAATACCTCATGAGTGAGCTCATGTCTTCCGGTTCATAAGTGAACCTGTATGATCCCTTTGAGAGATCGTATTACTCATATGCCCTTATATGCACACCAGCTCGCCGGTGTATAGACCTTGATTAGGTAATCAACCTAATGGTCTGCCAAATGTACACACTCAGACATATATTAACACATCTGTCTCTAGTCAGAGGATGTGTGCCTATGCTGTGACAGTATTCAACATAGGACTTAGGTTATCTCGATCTCGCTAAGTCAACCCATTGACTTAACTAATCTGACACCTCCGAATCACTATTCCCATGCAGAGGACCTGCATCAAGAGGTCGGTCAGATATCAGCCTATGTGAGAAAGGATTGCCATCTCCTACTCAGGCTGGAGATCATCTCTTAATAATCATTTGACGGTGCTTGATGAGTCCTCTATCTAACCCATTAGATATTCATCCAAGCACCAGCCTCTATGATTCATTTAATGAATCAACAGCTTTATGATCATTAAGATGGCCATGGTACATAACCCTAATTGTACAGAGGGACCTATTATGCAAATTATTTATTCTTCATTTCAGATCAGGGAATGATACGTGCAATAACATTTATTGCATAATGGCTCGCCGTGGGCTCGCATGTCCAACAATCTCCCACTAGCCCAAAGAGCCATTAATGGGCTAATCATTTAAACCCACACTCATGTGACAATCATAGGCTATTTAGAAAATAGCAAGGTAAGCTGATCAGTCACTCTGTTCCCGCGAGATTATGCCAAGTCCTTTTACGGCACTTGCATATCCCCAGTAACGGTGCTCGCATCTAATGCGAATGTTGCATCTAATGCAACTAATACTCAATCTTGTCAGTCATAGTATCCTTGACACTACAACTCAAAGAAATATTATTATAACCAGCATGAAATTTCTATAATCCTTATCAGAATACCCTTATCCCTGGAGATCTCTATCTCTTTAGGTATTCACAGTTAAGACCTTTTAGATCTCCATCTAAAAGTCTTAATTTCTTGAAGATAAGACTTAGAGATCACTATCTCTAAAGCCTTGTCATCTTTGAAGATATTGTTATTACTGCAATTAAGTGTTCTATCTCCATAGTAGGATTAGTAACAGTTTACTACTCCTACTGCATGGCAGATATCTGGCTTTTGTACACATTTAGCATACTTTCAGCTTCTCGTAACTGATGCACAAAAGGGCAAATAGTTTTTAGCATTCACTTCCTAAACTCTTTGAGGTGCTATCCCTTTAGATAGGTCAGTACCAAATCTTAAAGGTAAGAAAGCATTTCTTGGAATTTTCAGAAAATGGAACATGTCCAAGGTGTACTACAAATGTGACAGTCCCAATACCCTCTTTTCTTTGCTTCTGAACACCTTCAGAACTAAGATCCAAGAGGCATCTTTGAGATCATATCTCAAGGTATGGAATAGCCAGATCACAAAACACTTATTATCATCCTTATATCATTCCAAATGATTAGGATATTATCTACATTTAGCACGATGAACACAATGGCACTCCCACTAAGCTTCACATGGTTCATCAAGATTCTATTTGAAATTATAACAATTATAATTTCATCAAATCTTATGTTCCAACGACAATAAGATTATTTGAGTCCAAAGATGGAGTTCTTTAACCAGCACATCTTGCATTCCTCAACCATGAAGCCCTGGGGCTACTTCATGTGAATATCCTCAAAGAGGTATTCATAGAGGAATACAATCTTGACTCACATCTTGAAGATGCCATAGTCAAATTGTGTAGCTAGGGTTAGCAATATTCTGATGGGTTTAAGCATGATCACTGAAAAGCAAGCCACATCGCAATCGATGTCTTCTCTTCAGTGTGTAGCTCATGGCTACGAACCGTGCTTTGAAGGTCTCTACCTTCTCATCAGTTTCCCTCTTTCTATTGAAGATCCATTTACACCTTAATGGGTCTAACCCTTATAGGTGGATCCTCGAGGGTCCATATACAACACTTGTATATGAAGTCTACCTTAGACCTTTATTGCTAAAATCCATCTTTCCATGTTATGATCCTCAGGAGCTTCATCACATGAAATCCGATCATTGTCAGACTTAACTGACACAAGGAATACATCCTCAAACTCATTTGAAGAGGTATTAGTGTTTCATCTTTAATCGTCCCTTTTAGTTTCCGATTTCTGGAGCCTCATTATCTTCTTAAGATTAAATGAGTTCCCTTACTTTATTTTCATCTTGATTCTCAAGAGAGTCATCCTATAAGAATCACATTCTCAAAGATGAGATATTTTAAGAATCTCAAGGTCATAAAGTAGGTATCCAATACCATCCTTTATTTTCCTAATGAAGTAGCACTCTCAAGTGCTAGATTCCATCTTACATGCATGGAACCTTATTAAGGATATATATATTGTAGTCTCTACTACATATATATACCTAGAAACTAAGGGATAATTATGCTAAAATTCATCATTGATCAAATCATGTCACACATGATCTAATTGTATCTTCCTACAACTCCATTGAGTTTAGGTGTGTCAGGAGGATTGAGATAGAAATGATATTCATATCTCCATAAGATATTCTTTGAATTTATCTAATAGGTACTTGATACCTTGGTTAGATCAAATTCATTTAATCTTCCTTCAAACTTTGGTTCTAAACCAAAATTACGAAATCTTTGAACATTTCAAAGGTTTCTCAGGTGAAGAGAAGAAATCTCACATCATACATGATCATCAATAGATATCACATATCCACAATGTTCACTATGATATAGATGATTCACATACATCAATATGTATGAGATCTCGAATACCTTGACATCTTACACCTTTCCCAAAAGGGTGTATTGGACATTTTACTTTGAATACAATATTCACAAGTATGTAAGATTTGAAATTTTAGACATTCTAAAGTTTCATATCTTACTAGTCTATTGATCTCATCAGCAGACATACGTCCAAAACTTGATGCTAAATCATTGTCAAATGATCTTTATCCTCCTATTGATCTTATAAGCTTTAACTTTCAGTATTAGAAATCTTAATGAACCATTCATTAAATTTCTAATTTAGTAGAGTCCACCAGATGCTAGATTATTATCTGAAATATATCCATCATAACTCTTTATGATAGGTTTATTCCAGAATTCATGTTTATTTCCAACATTTAGAAACAAACAATGAGTGTATTCTAATATCTAGGTCATAGAGACATTCTCTAAGACTAAGGCTCTCCCACTGAAATTAAGAAGTATATCAATCCAACAGAGATTGTTGCAACAATTGCATCAATGTATATGTGGATAACTATAAACCTTAAGACCAAATTTTTCTAGTCTTCTAAAACATGTGCAACACATTGCAAGTGTTGTTAGAAGATTGAGATACAATTATCAGACTTTATCTTATCAAATAAGCAAGTCAATTTCAATGATCAAATGTAGATATAGATTATTATGATGCACTATCTGAGTCCTTTTCTAAGGATTCTAGACAAACTTGATAGTCATACTATCAACACATCAAGTTATTGCAGTATAGGCATTCATCCAACTCTTTGGATGTCATATGGAAGTCACAGAAGTACAATCAACTCTTTGACTTTTCTTCTCACATGGGTCCGACCCACACTTCCACTGTGCTCTCTTCATCTATAAACAACCATTGTTCAAGACTAAGGGTCTCTCATGTTAAATTCAAAAGAATTCAATGTAAGAGCATTTCAACATTTACACATGCTTCATTAAATTCATACAATGTGAATACTATGAAGCTTCATGAATGACTAGAGTATAGACAGTAGAATGATGACACTCAACATGTCTACATCCATCTAGACTCCTAAAACATTGGTTCAGGTAGGTATTCAAATATTTTGAATACATCGTCTCTTTCGAGCCACCATTCTGCATAATGCAGAGAACCATGTTATTCATGATTAAATGTTTAGAGCACATATGTATGCCAGAACATCTTCTTAGATTTTATAAGGATTATTCGACAATTACGATCACCATCGACATGTCACTTCTAAAGTACACTCGATGAAAGATCAAGACCATAGAGACATACAAACCCTAAGGTGATGTCTCATTGTCTTATTTAATCGTCATTCCTCATTATGTTGAGGAAACTTGCACATTGCAACTACATACATTATGTGTCCAATTGCAAGTACAATATCTGGATCATGAGTCCAATCCATGATATTTTACTGGTTATTATTGAGTAAAACATTGAGTGGGTTTAATGAAGGATTATCGGAAATAAGAAATTTGCATAAGGGTATATATATTATATATACATATTTTACTTTGATTTAGGAATTTTAAATCAAAGTTGTCTTGCCTTGTCAACAGTGAAAGTTCATTCCCTTAATCACTTTCAATGTAAGAGATATTCTTACCAATATATCTCTAGCAAGATCTGGAATCTCCTTTCCTATCTTTGTCACATCCCAATAATATGAGAACCTGCGACTCCGATAAAAAGAAGCGGGAACACATTCCGCCTTGCAAGTCCAACATGCATTTCCCAATTCGGTCTTTAACACACGGGCCCACCACCCCTAAGGTGATGTTGACCCGCTGCTAATTGAACCAACCGTCAACAGGATTAGAACTCGCTATGCGCAATCCAATATCGCCCCAATAATATGAAGACTCGATATTGTGGTCACTACGCATACGGCCTTACTCTTTCGAGAAGCAAAGAGCCCGATCCAGATGCGCTTGCATACAGGAGCTGTCACTTTGGACAGGCGTCTCCTACATACAATCCCTGGCGACGGAAACCCTTCGCCTTGACGGGAGACCATGGATGTCACTTATGTGATCCTCCACCTCGTATTCAAATTTTGTAATTAATTATCGTGAATCATATTCACATAATTAATTCTTCCAAGGGAAATACACATCTATTCATAATAGAGTGTTTCATAGGATATAATTAATTTAATCACATTAAATCAATTATTAATCCTATTATCAATCAACAAACTTTGAATTTTACTTGAATAGTAGGTATAATCTCAAAGTACGTATTATTTCGAATTTTAATAATTAGAAATACACTTTGATTTCTCCGGCATTATCCAATCCCTACCCGCTGTCATGGCCAGTACCGGCGAGAGTGGGACGGACCACAAACGTTGCAACCCGCTACCCCAGCGATCTCCGACTAGACACCATATCCACCTCAGGAAAGGATAATGCCAGATAGATCATCATGTACTTTGAGATGCTCATCGGTCTTTCAACCGAAATTATACCATATAATATACATCAAAACCTTTTGATTATATTATAAGGAAATTTGCTAAACAAATCCCCAATCCTATTCAAGCAAGAGGGGTTTTTCATGTAAATGTTGTCCTACAACTATTGTAGGATAAACTATGGTTTTCATGAAAGCAATGTTTGTTGATGAACCAATGATCAAGATCTAATATCTCATCATTGTGGTTTAGGCAAGTGTAATTCAATGAAATAATTATTTCTTTAAATATATCACAAATATTTATCACTAATTATTCCACAAAATTAACAATTAATTTTCATCATGATAATTGAATGACATATCACAAGGTTCAAGATCAAAAATGTTAATTTCCAGCAGTGACCCCCAATCACTAAAATTAACTTATCTTGATCAATTTAAATCCAAAAATTGCAAACTCAGTTTCCAAAGATTGCCTATTTGATTTATTGAAGAACCCAAGTAATAATTCACGCATTTCGAGGCGGATTAAAACCGCAATTATCTCATTAATCACGTTTAAATCCGCAGTTCCCGCAACAGTGAATATAGTCATATTCAAAAAGCTATATCTTGAGCAAATAAAGTCCAAATTTAGTAAACTCAAGTCCTATGGTTTCCTTATTTAATGGGGAAAAAAATCCAATTGAAAATTTTGTGTTTAAACGTTTTAAACAGTACAGAAAAATTCAATTAGACAGAGGTGCGAAAATTGAAATGCAGTAAAAATTTCGCAACCCTTTCAAGAACCAAATCGTCTAAGGCCTATGGATCATATCCAAACCCTTATTCAACCTGGCTCTGATACCACTTGAAGGATATTGTGAATCCTTAAGCGCATCACGGAAGCGTGTCGATCGCATCGTATGCAATCGGAGCGACTAGTCGTAGTAGTCGCAAGGTGCAGCGGAAATTAAAAATTTTAACTTTCAAGATGAAACCACATGATCACGAGAACACTTCTCGGATCATTTCATCAAACCACAAAGTACAAGGAATACCTCTTGAAGCGTGGTTGTGATCGCGAGATCCCAAAGTAGAGATCCTCCTATCTTAAGTCCGACCCACGGAGAATGCGCTTGCGGGCACGATGATGAGTCGCGTCCTTCCCGCAATCCTTGATGAAGATCCAAGCAATAGATCCCCTTATTTCGTCAAGCGAAATCCGTCGTCTTCCTCTACAGCAAGTAGCCACGACGAAGAAGGAGATCCTCGAGTCGTCGAAGGCGAAGGCGAGAACTTCTCTCCTTTCTCAACAATGGTGGTCGGCCACCCTATGGAGAGAGAGAGAGATCACGAGAATGAGAGGAAGAGAGAATAGAGTTCTTCAACTCAAGAATGTTGTTTTTGGAAAAGGCTACCCTAGCCCTCCTTTTATACTAGTTTAGGGTCCAATGGATCTCAATCCATGGGACTCATGGATCCAAGGGCTATGCTTGGTCCATGCTAAATCAATGGCTATGATTGTTGTTGGTTAAAACCAACAACATTAATTTTAAATTAAAAAATGTTGCAACATTATCAACAAAATTTAATTTAACATAAACTAATTAAGAAATAATATGATAAATAAAATGGAGTCAACCAACCTCCCTAAAAAAAGGGGGGGCGTCACCCATGAACAATTCAAGGGTGACGCCACCTATGAATGGTGGTTTATTTTGGCTCCTTTTTATTTATCTTATTATTCCTTAATTAATATTCACCAAATTAATTCCCAATTAATTTTGTGAATATTTCAATCATGCCATTGAATATTATGTGAATCATATTCACAACCCAAACTAGTTAGTAAATTGCATTTCCAATTAATTAATAAATGTGAATCTAATCCACATTATTAATTAACAAATGCTATTCACATTGATTCTCTCTCTTATATATGTATATTATAAATCATATTTATAATACACATATATATCATGGATAGTGTTATCCACATTCTCTTAATCCTTGATAATTAAATCCCATTTAATTATCTTAGATAATCATTCTCTCAACATGAATCTTTTTCATATTGTACTTGATAATTAAATCTCATTTAATTATCTTGGACACATTCTCATAATATGAATCTAATTCATATTATACTTTGATAATTAAATCTCATTTAATCATCAAAACCTTCTTGCTTGGATACTAAATTCATCATAGGAATTATTCTTGAACTCCTTCAAGAATAATGTGCCTTCTCCGCAGATACTTGGAGATAAGGACAGGGCGATTGTATTGTTCCACGTATAGTGACTTGGATGTTGAGATCTCATCTCAAATCCAGATCTAACGGACCTCCCACAGATGCTTGATTAAATCAAGACCGCAAATCCAATCTTCTCATTGAATCTGAATCCCATTCAGACCAATGTCCAACACTTGGACTAAGATCGGATTGCTTCTCTACTGAAAGGAGTCACTAAAATCCAGACCTGTTTCATCACTCCCTCGGAATGGAAGCGTCATGGATATACAATCGTTTATGATCACATCACCCTTCAGGTATTCCCAATACCTATACATCCTGCATACTGGAAGACCAATGATCAACCTGAAGATGAAGATCTATTTTATACTGTCTTCTTCAGGGTTTGATCACCAAGTTTCTCAATCTTGGTTATTGGGATTTGGTATCGATCATATGCTTTCCCAAAGCATATATCATACCTTCAAATTCTTGTCATGCTTCCAAAGCACGACGACGATGCATGGAATTTGATCGGTCCCAATACCTCATGAGTGAGCTCATGTCTTCCGGTTCATAAGTGAACCTGTATGATCCCTTTGAGAGATCATATTACTTATATGCCCTTATATGCACACCTGCTCGCCGGTGTATAGACCTTGATTAGGTCATCAACCTAATGGTCTGCCAAATGTACACACTCAGACATATAGTAACACATCTGTCTCTAGTCAGAGGATGTGTGCCTATGCTGTGACAGTATTCAACATAGGACTTAGGTTATCTCGATCTCGCTAAGTCAACCCATTGACTTAACTAATCTGACACCTCCGAATCACTATTCCCATGCAGAGGACCTGCATCAAGAGGTCGGTCAGATATCAGCCTATGTGAGAAAGGATTGCCATCTCCTACTCAGGCTGGAGATCATCTCTTAATAATCATTTGACAGTGCTTGATGAGTCCTCTATCTAACCCATTAGATATTCATCCAAGCACCAGCCTCTATGATTCATTTAATGAATCAACAGCTGTATGATCATTAAGATGGCCATGGTACATAACCCTAATTGTACAGAGGGAGCTATTATGCAAATTATTTATTCTTCATTTCAGATCAGGGAATGATACGTGCAATAACATTTATTGCATAATGGCTCGCCGTGGGCTCGCATGTCCAACACCTTATTCAACCAACGGCAATGAGCATGCCTTGAAGAACTGGAATGAAGCTTGCCTGGGGCGAGCTTTGATCGAACGTTGCAGACTCATCCGGTCTCCTCCATCGCCGTTGAGCTTCTCTCTTCATTCCTGGAAGTCCCCCACGTCGATTGAGCTCCCAAAAATGGCCGGAGACCCAGCCAATAGATCAGACGAGGCCCCTGACTTGGAATTCCTTTCTTGTCCTCGATAGGGCCTAGATGCCCTCTTCAAGACCTGCAAAAGGGTTAGAAATATTCGTGGGAACATGATGAACGTGAAATCCGCCTCTTTAATAATCGATAATTGTAGTATAGGAGGTAGAAAGCGGTCGATCAAAATACCACAATCTCTGAATGTTGTGGAATATTTTTACTTGGCAAGTCTACCAAGGTCGAACACAGGGAACATTGATTCTTAGTTGTGTGGTCTTAAATCATATTAAATAATTAACTAATTGTTAATATAAAAGTTGTGTCAGAAAATATGCAATGCAATGATGAAGATGCTATGCAACAAAAATAAACAGAGATGATTAAGCCTAGGATCTGTGAATTGAAGCGTGTTAATTCCTTCAATAATATGATCAATAAATTCACAAAAGTAATAACAAATCAAAATGGATCTGACTCAAAGCTTCAGGTTGATAAATAATTGATATTCAGAATAGTGAAGCAAAGTATCCGACCTCTAAATATCTATGATTCTATTCCTCAAAATAGTCGACAATAATCTTAGAGGAATATCTGTAAATTTATTTCTGATGAGGATTTTACTAATGAGAATAATCAGCAATGGTTCAATCCGAGTAAAATCATTATCTGAATTCCTGCAATTATATAATTGATTCCTCAAGAACGAATATGTCAAAATAAGCCTACATATGCCAACAGAGATTCTCAAATAATAATTATCAATAGACAACTTCAAATCTGTCCACAAACTATGCCAGGTGATAGAGCATGAAAACAGCTTCAAAATGACATATTATATGCTAAAAGCGAAGTTCGTATGAGAAGGATATGCTAAAATGAAATTGCAGGGACTAAACTGTAAATAAAATAAAGTATTTCTCTCAAAAAGGTCCCTAGAGGAGCTTATCTGTAATTTATAAAAGTCAGAGGAGCCTTACTGCAATTTACCCCTAATAGGGGAAAATTTACAAATTCTGAAAATGCTAAGGGCCTTAATGCAGTTTTCACAAAGCGCACGTGCGTCGCACGTGCGCCAAAGGCTCGGAGGCCATCGCTGAGGCTCGGGGTTCCCGAAGCTATGGCTCGTGCACCGAGGCGGAGGTTCGGCGGCGAGGCGGAGGGTCGGGCGCCAAGGCGGAGGCTCGGGCGGTGAGGCTCAGGCTCGGATGCCCGAGCCTACGTGGCGTCGACTGGAGGCTCGGGGGTCCCAAGCCTCGAGGTTTTTAGGTTGGCTCGGGCGATACGTGGCGGCCTGTGGACCGTCGGATCAAGGGTTGCCCCTTGATCCAACGGTAGCTATAGGTTGGCGGAGGCGCTGCGCGGGCGGAGGCGAGGCGGTGGGCACAGGCGGCCGAACCTGGAGCCCTGGTCGGGCGAGGTGGGGTGGAGCACGGCGGTCGGAGGGCGAGGCGGTTGGCACGAGCGGCCGACGGTGGGTGAAGGGGCGGCGAGGCGTGGAAGCCTTAACAGTGACGAGGCAGAAGGCGTGGTGGAGGGGCTGGCAGAGCCGGTGAGGCGCGAGACTGTGGAGCTGCACTCCTGCGGAGGAGGAAGAGAAGGGCGGTCGTGGCGGAGGCGGCGAGCGGTCGGTTCTTGCAGGGAGTTAGCGTAGAAAAAAAAGGGGGAGCGGGTCTTCGTTCGGAGGTGCGGATGTGGAGAGAACCGGGCTACGGCCTATGCAAGGCCGGAGACGAGGGTTTTGGGAAGGGAACTATGCTCAATGATCGCTAGACCGGAGCCGAAGCGTACCTTGGTGGGGAATGTTGCGACAAGGCTTCAAGGCCTAGGATCTCGCCGCAGGAGGGTTCGACCAACTTTGACGCTGTCACCATCGAGGAAGTGGTTGTACTATTCTCTTCTGCTTGTAATGGCAGATGATATGTGCAGCTGGAAGGAGTGGGCTTTATAGGATGGTGGTGGTGCGCGTAACGGGCGAGGAGGGAAGGCGATCGTAACGGCCGGTGAGCTGCGCGACCGTTGTGCGAGTGGGAGGTGGGTGGGACGACGGTTTTAGAAGGAGAAGGGGTGGTTTGGAAACAGCTGGAGGAAGAAGAGGGTCACGTACGCAACACGTGACCCGGGAGGTGCTGGGAGAGAGAAGTTGGGGGGGCCACGTGGTACGCCCAGGGGCTGCCACTTGAGCCCCCAAAAATATTCAAATTTAAAGAGGAAAAAAATAAAAAATAAGAGGAGACCTCAGATCGAAAATTTTCCTTCACAAAAGTTGTTCGTCTCAACGAGATCTACAACTTTCATGAAGGACTCGGGAGCAAAAGAGATCATTTGTGCGAAGTGGAATTTTTGGTGGTTTTCCATGTGTATAGAAAACCGGGTTTTAGAGAGGATAAAAATTCATGAAGTGCAATTTTTTATGGTTTTAGAGAGGATAAAAATTATATAAAAAATACAATAAAATACAAGAAAATTATTTACAAACTAATCTAATTTTTTTGGATTTTTATAAATACGAAAATAGGAAAATAAAATATAAGTAAGAAACGCACAATTTTTGCACAGACCGACAACGGACACTTAGACTAAGTCAGTCTCTTTGATTTCAGTTTTAATCTAGATTTGTATTCTTGTGTCACTTAATAAAAATTTCATCAAAGAACATAAATAAAAAAGAAATAAAATTAAAAGGATTAATTATGTACATAAAAACTGAGGTCAAAATAGCAAAAAGTCAAAATACGCAAAAGAGGCCCAAAACCCAACTTTCACAAATGAGCTCCGAATTTTACGAAATTGGTCTTGTTTTGAAGGTATTTGAAAATGGAGTACTTTAAAAGTGTGTAGACCAAAATCGGACACTGTATGTGGGAGATATGCTCGTTTTAGTCTGTCAGATGTGAAATCAGAATTTAGAATTATTTGACACTTATTTGAGTTAGTAATTTTTTTATATTTTTTAATTAATAAGGTTAGTAATATCTACGCAATGGAGCTGGTTTGGGGTCAATCGAAGTTAGGATGAATTAACTAAAAAAAGAGAAGTTAGCAGAATTTTTAGTGCAATTATGCATGATGAAATACAAATATTATTTACACATGTATGAATGCTAATGATGCTTTATTAATGATTAAATGCATGTGAATGTTGGGGAACAAAGCCTAAATGACCAATTTTAGCATGATAAATATGAGATTCATCATACCCCTATACTTAGACCATGCTCGTCCCCGAGCATGAATGAATGAATGACTTAGTTGAATGCATCCCTAACTGTGCATGTGACTTTTCAAGGCTCAATTCATAGAAGACCTTTAATTTGAGTGATCCTAAAATTCTGGGCTCAACCAAGCTTTAATCAAAAGGAATCCAACTCATCTAATTTTCAGACTCTTTGTTTGTACATATAATATAAGGATATGATTTTTAGTGTACTGCATTTATGAGAGTCAAGTCTAGACATCACCGAAAGTTCTAATCCAAGAGACTCGCCTCTAGACCTAATCCTCAACACTAGGGAATAAGTCTATTCTTGCTTCAGTCAATGGTCTCATTAGTTTGTCAGACTTGAAAGTGTAGATGGACGGCCAGATGATGGAGGACATAGGATTGTGTCTGATTTTCTCTCCCTCACAATGGAACAAGGTGCCTCTCGAGTGTCTTATTACTCAACACAAGTATATTTTTATTTTGTTGATCAATGTGTCCGTCAAGAGAATTTGGAGTCGTTTGCACTTGTTTTTCTGGGAGTACACCAGGGTGTGTCTCTTTTGAGTATCTAAGATACCTTCGACACCCAGACTTGTATCGCTTACGATGCAGAGTCCTTTTTGTGGTGCCAGCCCGACTCCTTGGTCCTAATTAGCACTTGGTCCAAGTGGACACTTTGAAAATGTTTGGGAGCGCTCTCCATTGGTGGAAGCTCATTTGGAATTTGAATTTGGATGATAGAGCTTTTCTTTGACATTTCTTTTTCCTTTTCTATTATTGGCTAGCTCCACTGCTTTTACCAAAAGTTGGCGCACACTGATCAACAATTTTCATTAAGTTTCAATACACCCTGGCACTTAGGTCAATATCAAAAAGATAACATATGAAGTTGTTCACATACTGTCTAGGTTTTTGCTGACACTCTGGTTTTCTGAAGCCTTCATTAACTTTATCCCATCCTCGAAT
The DNA here is from genome assembly GCA_037367405.1 of Ottelia alismoides. Classification (NCBI taxonomy): domain Eukaryota; kingdom Viridiplantae; phylum Streptophyta; class Magnoliopsida; order Alismatales; family Hydrocharitaceae; genus Ottelia; species Ottelia alismoides. The sequence goes on along the minus strand of JAZKJV010004799.1, from coordinate 487,985 downwards.
ATCGTTAATCAGGTCTAAACTCAAATCTCTAGTCCCGGTTCCTCAAGTCATAACTCAACTCATCTCATCAATCATGCAGTTGTGAAAGTGATTGTGTTGATCATATTCTTTTTGAAGGCAGAGATGAAGAGTGCAATATATCACTCAAATCTTTCAAACTAGGGAAGTGTGGATTATTAAGTTCAAAAACCCTAATGACTAAGGCATGTTAACTCAGACTCTCAAGATCTCATAAATCAAGTGTTCTAAAAATTCCTCAAGCATTGACTGATAGTGAATGTGTCAGGAATATATCAACCAAGGAATGCATGAAATGCTTGATGAAATGCAAGACTATGAGTGAATTTTTATGCAAAAAGTATTTTTTTTGTTTTTTTTTTTTGAAAAAAGTTTTTTTGTTTTATTTTTGAAAAACATGTATTATAAACGCTACTTGTACCCATCCCTAACGTTAGATAAAAACGATTAAATATGAGCTATGGATAAAGTATGTAAAATATTTACAAACACACCCCCATATACTTAGCTTGTGCTATGTCCTCATGGCACTAAGTGAAATGTAGACATATCTCGTACTAAGTATAGATGGGACAAAAATAGAAAGATGAGAAGTGATGTATACACAATGAAATCGATTCCCTTAAACTAAGTATCGGGGGACCAAGAGTGGGTAGATAGATATACAGAAGAGTATTGGATCCGAAGAGGTGGTTTATCTGGGCAGATCAAATCTTTCATCAAAAGCTATGCCCTGAGTGAAGGAGATATGTTTAACTTGTACTAATTGCTCGTTGGATTCCATGAAATGTTTAAGTAGCCGACCATTGACTATAGATGTTTGCGTGCTATCTATGGTCTTTGAGATCTCAACACTACCATTATTGTGTACCTCTCTTACAATGAAGGGTCCCGCCCATTTTGATTTCAATTTACCTTGGAAAATTTCAATTTTGCATTAAATAACCAGACTTTCTACCCTGGGACAAAGATCTTTGTTCGAATGTTCTTGTCATGCCATCTCTTTACTTTGTCCTTGTAAATGGTGCTGTTTTCATAAGCATGATTTCGTATTTCAGATAGTTCATTCAAATCCATCTCTCGGTTCTTCTTTCCTTGGTGACAGTTCCAATTAATCTTTTTGATTGCCCATTCTGATTTATGCATGAATTCTGTGGGCAAATGGCATGGCTTTCCATATACCATTCAAAACGGGGAATTGTCCAATGGGGTCTTATAAGCTGTCTGGTAAGCCCATAGAACTTGGTCCAGTAGTTGGGACCAGTTCTTCCTGTTAGGGCGGACGAGCTTCTGTAAAATTCTTTTAACCTTCCTGTTTGACACCTCGTCGATGCCATTGGTTTGTGGATGGTAAGGAGTAGCGACACGATGCTCGATGCCGTATTCCTTCGTCAACTTCTTCACCTCCCTGTTGACAAAGTGGCTTCCCCCATCAGATATTAAAACATTTGGAATTCCAAACCTCAAAATAATATTATCTTTCGAAAACTTGCAAATAATTTTGCATCTGCTGCTCGAGTAGGGATAGCCTCCACCCACCTAGATAAATAATCTACCGCGAGAAGAATATATTCAAATCCTTGACTATTAGGGAATGGGGCCATAAAAGTCAATGCCCCATGTATTGAAAACATCACAGATAATCACTGGTTGCATAGGCATGGCATCTTTGGAACCAATGGTCCCTCCCATTCTCTGATAGACAGGGCATGACCTGACAAAATTGTAAGCATCATTAAACAAGGTCTGCTAGTAAAATCCACATTGTAATATCTTCTCAGCGGTCCTCTTCCCAGCCGCCTCCAAGGTGTGGCATATATTGAGGATACTTTGGTATTCCTCTTGAGGAATACATCTTCTCCATATGCAGTCCGGTCCTTCAAAGAAAAGGAACGGATCCTCCCAATGGTAGTGTCTTGCTTCAGATATGAGTCGATCGATTTTATTCCTGGGCCAACCCTGAGGAACGCTCTTGGTGACAAGATAATTTACCATGTCTGCATACCATGGGAGTGAGTCAATAGCAGAAATTGACTCATCTAGGAAGGTTTCACAGATGGATTCCGATTCTGGGATTCTGTTATGTTCGATCCGTGGTAAATGATCAACCATTACATTCTTAACGCCAGGTTTGACTTTAATCTCCAAATCAAATTCCTGAAGCAATAGTATCCACCTCAGTAGTTGTTCTTTTGCATCCTTTTTGGCCATTAAGTATTGAATGGTCGAATGATCTGTGTAAACTGTCACCTTCGATCCTAGAAGTATAGATCGAAATTTTTCCAAGGCAAAAACCTTTTGCATCCTTTTCGGCCATTACAGAGAAATTACTATTAATTAAAAGGCATAAATGGGCAAAATATAACAAAATTCAACCAATTAATTGATAATAAAATCCACTGATCATACAAAAATATGCTAAATGTCACATACGAAAGAGGACAAAGTAAGCTACACAATGAATTTTTTCAAAATTGAAAAAATGAATTAAAATGAGTGCCTAAATATGCGTGCAAAGACAGGGCCTAAATGCAATTACAGGAAAGAAAATTGATAAAAATAAAACGTGCTGACAGGACCAATATGAAATTACCTATAATGTTGAGGGGGTGGATGCAAATTTCCCACAGAACACGTGCTCCTCACGTGGGGTTTTCTTGGCATGGACTGAAATGCAAATATGAAAACCTTTAGGGGCCTCACTATAAATTACCCAAGCCACAAATCACGTGGGGGTCCCAGGCTCAGTGGTCTTCGGAGGCTCGGATCGAGGCTCGGTTGGCTCTAGAGGCTCGGACTCGGCTCGGGGTAGCTTCGGGGGATCCGAGCCTGGTGGTCGGGGAAGAGGCTCGTATCGGGCGACGTGGCTCGACGTGGACCGTGGATCAAGTGAAGATCCAATGGCAGCTGGCTGCTGGCGTGTGGCGTGTCTGGATCCGTTAGATCTCAAGTGATCCAACGACGGTAGTTGGCTCCGGAGAAGAAAACGTGGTCGATCAATCCAACGGTATCTGGAGCACGGGGAAGCGGTGATGTGGCTCACTCAGATGCGTAGGATCTGCCTAATCCCATGGCTGCAGGATGTAGGCGATGTGGCGTTCTTAGGACCGTCCAATCAAGGAGATCGAACAGTTGCTGTTCTTCTTCCTCAACCGGCCCGCCACCACCTACGGCGGAGAAGGCTGGGCTCCAGCGAAAGAGGCCTGACTCCGCCTCTTCCTCTGGGTATCGGTGAAACTCACCGGAGGCTCCCAAGTAGCTGGGAAGACTTGTAGGAGCGTCGAGGGTCCTTCGGCGATCTCAGGAGCGACTGAGCGGCTCTGAGGAGCGGTGGCGATGAAGCTCGAATGGAGCTCCGATGAAGTTCCGGCCAGTAAAAATTGAAGTACCTGCAGGGGGTTATAGGTATAGCCGAGGTATGCAACGTGTGCGTGTAGTGATCGGGAGTGAGGTGCGAGGCCTGAGCGGCGAAGTGGGGGTCAGGTGATCGAGCTCCGCCTAGGTTGCAGAGCTGGCTTGGCGGGAAGCGGAGTGCGTCGTCAGAGTTAATGGAATAAAGCGCGAAGGTCAAAGCTTCGAGCGGAAGCTCGGTGGATGCTCGGCGGAGTAGAAGGTGAAGGGAGGACAACGAATAAAATCAGAGAAAAAGAAGAAAAAAATAAAGAAGAAGATCGTAGAGAAAATGGAGGTGTCTACCTGCGGTCAGAAGCTTGGATGAGAGCTTCCAGGTCTTCGCTCAAGGGCCGGTAGTGTCCCGAGCTCGTGCAGCTTGCGGAGGAGCTGTGGCACGGTGACGGAGGGCCGTGGATCTCGCCAGAGGTAAATCTCGGTCGTCGCTCGTCGTCACGTCAAATTGATGTCACCAACTTGAAGGTGGGATCTCATGGATTCTCTCCATGATGGCGGATAGGAGTGAAGGTGGCCGGAGGCGATGTATTTATAGTATTAAGGTGACAACGTAGATGGAGAAGAGGTGGAGTTAGTGGGCATCGTGGAGCGAGGTTGAGGGCGTTCTGTTCGACATGCGAGCCCATGACGAGCCATTATGCAATAAATGTTATTGCGAATATCATTCCCTGATTTGAAATGAAGAATGAATAATTTGGATAATAGGTCCCTTAGTACAATTAGGGTTATGTACCATGGACATCTTAATGATCATACAACTATTGATTCAATTATTGAATCATAGAGGCTGGTGCTTGAATGAATATCTAAAGAGTTAGATTGAGGACTCATCAAGCACCATCAAATGATTATTAAGAGATGATCTCCATCCAGAGAAGGAGATGGCAATCCTTTCTCTAAAGGCCGGTATCTGACCGACCTCTTGATGCAGGTCCTCTGCATAGGAATAGAGATTCGGAGGTGTCATATTAGTTAGGTCAAAGAGTTGACTTAACGAGATCGAGATAACCGAAGTCCTATATCGTATGCTGTCACGATACAGGCACACATCCTCTGACCGGAGACAGATGTGTTACTATATGTTTGAGTATGTACATTTGGCAGACCAATAGGTTGATGACCTAATCAAGGTCTATACACCGGCGCGCTGGTGTGCATATAAGATCATATGAGTAATACGATCTCTCAAAGGGATCATACAAGTTCAGTTACTGAACCGAAAGACATGAGCTCACTCATGAGATATTGGGAAGAATCAAATTCCATGCGCATGGTCGTCTCGCTTTGGAAGCTTGACTGAATTTGTAGGTTTGATATATACTTTTAGAAAGTATATGATCAAGACCTAGGTATGATATATGCTTTTGGAAAGTATATGATCGATACTGACTCCCAATGATCGAATGAGAAACCTACTGATAAAACCATGAAGTAGACAGTGTAAAGTTGATCTAAATATTTCGGGTTTAATCTGAGTCTTCCAGTATGCAGGATGTACAGGTAATGGGAATACTTGAGGGTGTTGTGATCATAAATGATTCTATAACCATGACGCTTCCATTCCTAGAGAGTGATGAAACGGGTGGATTTTAGTGACTCCTCTCAGTAGAGAAGTAATATGATCTTAGTCCAAATGTTGGATATTGATCTGAATATGATTCAGATGCAATGAGAAGATTAGATTTGCGGTCTTGATTTAATCACGCATCTATGGGAGGCCTGCGATCTGGTTTTGAGATGTGATCTCAATATCCATGTCACTATACGTGGAACAATACAATCGCCCTGTCCTTATCTCCAAGTATTCGCGGAGAAAGCACATTATCCTTGAAGGAGTTCATGGATAATTCTATTGTTGATATATGTATCCGAGCATTGAGAAATTGGATAATTAAATGCGATTTAATTATCATGAATAATATGAATTTGATTCATATTATAAGGAGAGTTATGTTAGATAATTATATGTGATTTGATTATCAAAGATGTAAATAATGTGAATGTGATTCATATTATTTGGGCACATGAGAATAAGTTATCCAATATAATTAAATGTGATTTAATTATTATGGATGAAGAATAATGTGGATAGTAATATCCAATTATTCATAATATATTATAAATGTGATTTATAATGTATAGAGAGAGCTAATTATAATTTATATTTGTTAATTAATTATTATGTGTATTGGATACACATTGTGTAATTAATTGATAATGTAAATTATATGTTGTTTTGGGTTGTGAATGTGATTCACAATCAAGATTGCAATATTCCCAAAATTAATTGAGAATTATTTTTGGTGAATAAAATACCAATAAAAGTTGTTGAAAATAAATAACATAGAAAATCAAGGAAGCATGCAATCTCATGGGAATCCATGAGATTGCCCCACTTGGTATGTGGGGGGCGGCACCCAATTCCTATATGGGATGGGTGGCCGTCCCCTTGAATTTACATGGAGATTTGATCTCCATGTTTATTCCCTCCTTATTTATTGGTTTGTTTTAGGATTGATTTATATTTGATTTTATCAAATATATTTTAATCTAAAGTTGTTGGCTTTACCAACAACAATCTTAACCATTGGATTGACTTAAATCAATCTCAACCATTGATTTTATATGTCCCATGGATTGAGATCCATGGATCCCAAAATCGTAGAAATAGAGAGGCATACCCATGATCTCTCTTTACACACAATGCTTGAGAAGCATATCTCTCTCTCTTTCTCTCTAGATGTCAGCCCTCTCTCTCCCTCTCATGGCCGTCCACCATGGATGCCATGGAGAGAATCTTCGTTGCCGCAGCGTCGTCGTTATGCTGCCCGATGTTTTGTTCGTGGAACTCCGTCTACTTCGGTGTGCCTTTCTCGTGAAGAAGACATCGGATCTCGTGTGTCGATATAAGGAGATCCACCGCTTGGATCATCAACATGGATTGCAAGAAGCATGCGGTTCATCCCACGCTCGCAAGCGTCTCCTCCGTCGGATCGGACTTGAGACAGGAGGTCTCTTCGTTTAGAGACTCGATCGCAACCACGCTTCAAGAGGTAATCCTATTACTTGTTTGTGTTTTAGACGAAACGATCCGAGAATTGTTCTTCGATCATGTGGTTTCGTCGTATAAATGTTTTTTAAATTCCGCTGCATCGAGCAACTAGTGCGACTAGTCGCTCCTCGTCGTATTCGATACGATGCTCACGCTTCCGTGATGCGCTTGAGGATATAACCATATCCTTCAAGTGGTATCATAGCCTTAGGTCGATGGTTTCGAATATGATTCGCTAACCAAGGACGACTTGGGTTCGTTAGGGTCGCGAAAGTTTTCATCGCATTTGATTTCGCAGATCTGTTTAGTAAATAAATTCGGCACTATTTAAATTGTTTAAACACGAATTTAATACTTGGACTTTGTTTCCCATTAAATAAGGAAATCATAGGATCTGAGTTTGCGTAAATCGGATTTCGTATGCTCGAGATATGGTTGTTTTAATGAACATGTATGCACTGTTAAGGGAACTGTAGATCTGAACGTGATTAAAATGTTAATTACTTTTTAAACTTGCCTTGAAATGCGTGAAACATCACTTGGATTCTGTCCTAAATCAAATTAGCAATCCATGAAAATAGATTTTCTCTAATTTGAATTCCATATGATTGAGATATGATAATTTTAGTAAGTAGGGGTCACTGCTGAAATTACATTCCTAATCAAGAATCATGTGAATGTCAATTAATGAAATTAATTGTTAATTTTGAGAAATAATTACGGAAAATATTTGAGAAATATTGGAAGATGATTATTTCCTTAATTGACTTGGCCTCAACCATGTAATTGATTAGATTTGATCTAGATCATAATTGGAAACACAATCATCAAACTCCTTGCTTGAATAGGATTGGGAATTTGTCTAGCAAATTTCCTTATAATCAAAATTATTTTGATTACTATATGGTATAATTTCGGTTGAAGAACCGATGATCATATCAAGTACAAATTAACCAATTTGTTATTATCCTTTCCCGAGGCGGATATGGTGTCTAGTCGGGGATCGCTGGGGTAGCGGGTTGCAACGTATGCGGTCCGTCCCACTCCTGCTTGTACTGGCCATGACAGCGGGTAGGGCCGGGATAATGTCCGAGGGTTTAAGTTGTATTTTTATAATTATTAAAATATGAATTAATGTGTACTTTGAGAATAATACCATATATATTCAAGCATAGCAATCAAGTTTGATTGATTGAATTGGATCGATAATTAATTTAATATGATTGAATTGATTATGTCCAATTATACTCTAATATGATTAGAGTTAATAATTCCCTTGGAAGAATTAATTATATGAATGTGATTCATAGTAATTAATTAAATTTGAATAAGAGGTGGAGGATCACATAAGTGACATCCATGGTCTCCCGTCAAGGCGAAGGGTTTCCGTCGCCAGGGATTGTATATAGGAGACGTCTGTACAAAGTGACAGCTCCTATATACAAGCGCATCTGGATCAGACTCTTTGCTTCTCGAAAGAGTAAGGCCGTATATGTAGTGACCCCAATATCGGATCCTCATATTATTAGGGCGATATTGGATTGCGCATAGCGAGTTCTATTCCTGTTGACGGTTGGTTCAATTAATGACGGGTCAACATCACCTTAAGGGTGGTGGGCCCTAGTGTTAAAGACCGAATTGTGAGATGCAAGTTGGACTTGCAAGGCGGAATGTGTTCCTGCTTCTTTTTTATCGGAGTTGCAGTTTCTCATATTATTGGAATGTAACAATGATAAGGAAGGAGATCCCAGATCTTGCTTGAGATATAATGGTAAGTATATCTTATACATTGAAAGTGATTAAGAGAATGAACTTTCATTGTTGACATGGCAAGACAACTTTGATATAAAAATTCCTAAATCAAAGTAAATTATATATTTATGTAAGTTTATGCAAATTTCTTATTTCAGATAATCCTTCATTAATCCCACTCAATGTTATACTCAATAATAACCAGTAGAACATCATGGATTGGACCCTTGATCCAGATATTGTACTTGTGATTGGACACATAATGTATGTGGTTGCAATGAGCAAGTTTCCTCATAATAATGAGGAATGATAATTGAATAAGACAATAGGACTAAAACCCTAGGGTTTGTATGTCTCTATAAGTCTTGATCTCATCGAATGTACTTTGGAAGTGACATGTCGATGATGATCGCAATTGTCAAATAATCCTTATAAAATCAATAAAGATATTCTGGCATACATATGTGCTCTTGACATTTAATCATGAATGACATGGTTCTCTGCATCTTGTAGAATGGTAGCCCTATAAGAGATGATGTATTCAAATTGTTGGAGTACCTACCTGAACCTATGTTTTAAGAGTTTAGATGGATGTAGATGATGAGTGTCATCATTCTACTGTCTGTACTCTAGTCATTCATGAAACTTCATAATATTCATATTGTATGAATTGGGTGAAGCATGTATAAATGTCGAAATGCTCTTGAATTTAACATAAGAGATCCTTAGTCTTAAGCAATGATTGTTTAGAGATAAAGGGAGCACAGTGGAAGCATGGGTTGGACCCAAGCAAGAAGTATAATCAAAGAGTTGACTGTACTTCTGTGACTTCCATATAACATCCAAAGAGTTGGATGAATGCCAATACTGCAATATGTTGATGTGTTGATAGTATGACTATCAAATCTATCTAGAATCCTTAGAGAAGGAATCAGATAACACATCAGAATAACCTACATATAATCATTGAAATTGACTTACTTATTTGATAAGGTAAAGTCTAATAATTGTATCTCAATCTTTTAATGACACTTGCAATTGGTTGCATATGTGTTAGAATATTAGAAATTTGATCTTAAGTTTTATTGGTCATCCATGCTTGAAGTGATGCAAGTGTTGCAACAATTTCCATGAGATCAATAGACTTCATATTTTCAGTGGGAGCCCTTAGTCTTAGAAAATGTCTCTATGACCTAGATATTAGATTACACTCATTGTTTATTTCTAATTGTTGGATATAAACATGAATTCTGTAATAAATCTATCATAAAGAGTTATGATGGAGATATTTCAGATAGTAATCTAAAATCTAGTGGACTCTATTAAATTAGAAAATTAATGAATGGTTCATTAAGTTTTTTAATACTGAAAATTAAACCTTTAAAGATCAATAGCAGGATAAAGATCATTTGACAATGATCTGGCATCAAATTTTGGACATATGTCTATTGATGAGATCAATGGACTAGTAAGACATGAAACTTTAGATTTTCTAAAGATTCAAATCTCACATACTTGTGAATATTATATTCAAAGTAAAAATGTCCAATACACCCTTCTTTGGGAAAGGTGTAAGATGTTAAGGTATTCAAGATCTCATACATATTGATATATGTGAATCATCTATATCAGAATAAACATTATGGATATGTGATATCTATTGGTGATTATTTGTGATATGAGATTTCTTCTCTTCACTTAGAAAACTTTGAAATGTTCAAAGATTTCACAATTTTGGTTTAGAACCAAAGTTTGAAGGAAGATGAAATTAATTTGATCTAACCAAGGTAGCATGTACCTATTAGATGAATTCAAGAAATACCTTATGGAGATATGAATATCATTCCTATCTCAATCCTCCTACTGAACCTTAACTCAATGGAGTTGTAGGGAGATACAATTGATCATGTGTGACATGATTTAATCAATAATTAATCGTAGCATAATTATCTCTTAGTTTCCATATATATATATATATATGGTAGAGACTACATATCCTTAATAAGGTTCCATGAAATTAAGCTGGAATCTGGTATTAGAGAGAGCTGCTACATTAGGAAAATAAAGGAAGGTATTGGACACCTACTTTATGACCTTGAGATTCTTAAAGTATCACATCTCTGAGAATGTAATTCTTAGAGGTTGAGACTCTTGAGAATCAAGATGAAAATGAAGTGTAGGAACTCAGTTAATCTTGAGAAGATGATGAGGCTCCTGAAATTGGAAACTAAAAGGACAATTAAAGATGAAACACAATACCTCTTCAAATGAGTTTGAGGATGGATTTCATGTGTCAGAGAAATCTGACGATGATCGGATTTCATGTGATGAGATTCCTGAGGATCATAACATAGAAAGATGGATGTTAGCAATAAAAGTCTAATGTAGAATTCATATACAAGTGTTGTAAATGAACCCTTGAGGATCCACCTGTATGGGTAAGACCCATTAAGGTGTAAATGGATCTTCTAGAGAAAGAGGGAACCTGATGAAAAGGTAGAGACCTTCAAAGCATGGTTCGTAGCCATGAGCTACAAACCGAAGAGAAGACATTGCTTGCGATGAGACTTGCTCTCCAGTGACCTTGCTTTAACCCATCAGAATATTGCTAACCATTGCTACACTCAAATAAGCTTCTCATAGTTGGAACATAAGATTTGATGAAATTATAAATGTTATGATTTCAGATAGAATCTTGATGAACCATGTGAAGCTTAGTGGGAGTGCCATTGTGTTCATCGCGCTAAATGTAGATATTATCCTGATCATTTGGAATGATCTAAGGATGATAATAATAAGTGTTTTATAATCTGATTATCCCATACATTGAGATATGATCACAAGGATACCTCTTAGATCTTAGTTTCTGAAGTCATTCATAAGCAAATAGAAGAGGGTATTGGGACCAACACATTAGTAGTACACCTTGGACTTATTCCATTTTCTGGAAAAATTCCAAGAAAGGCTTCATTCCCTTAAGATATGGTACTGACCTATCTAAAGGGATAGCACTTCAAAGAGTTGAGGATGTGAGTGCTAGAACTGCTTGCACTTGTGCATCAGTTACGAGAAGCTGTGTGTATACTGGATGTGTACGAATACTAGATGTCTGCCATGCAGTGGGAGTAGTAAACTGTTACTAATTCTACTATGGGGATAAATCACTTAATTGCAGTAATAACAAAATCTTCATAGATTATAAGATTTTTGAGATAGTGATCTCAAAGTCTTATCTTCAAATACTTAAGATTTTATAGATAGTGATCTAAAAGGTCTTAACTTTGGATACCTTTAGAGATAGTGATCTCCAGGAATAAAGGTATTCTGATAAGGATTATGGAAATACTGGTTATAACAATTATTAAGATATAGTGTCAAGGACACTATAACTAACAAAATTGAGTATTGGTTGCATAAGATGCAACGTTCGCATTGAATGTGAGCACTGTTAGAAGGGGATATGCAAGTGCCGTAAAAGGACTTGGGATAGTCTCTTGAGAATAGAGTGACTGATCAGCTTACCTAGCTATTTTCTAAATAGCCTATGATTGTCACATGAGTGTGGGATTAAATAATTAGCCCATTAATGGCTCTTTGGGCTAGTGGGAGATTGTTGGACATGCGAGCCCACGGCGAGCCATTATGCAATAAATGTTATTGCGAATATCATTCCCTGATCTGAAATGAAGAATGAATAATTTGCATAATAGGTCCCTTAGTACAATTAGGGCTATGTACCATGGCCATCTTAATGATCATACAGCTGTTGATTCAATTATTGAATCATAGAGGCTGGTGGTTGGATGAATATCTAAAGAGTTAGATTGAGGACTCATCAAGCACCATCAAATGATTATTAAGAGATGATCTCCAGCCTAAGAAGGAGATGGCAATCCTTTCTCTAAAGGCCGATATCTGACCGACCTCTTGATGCAGGTCCTCTGCATAGGAATAGAGATTCAGAGGTATCAGATTAGTTAGGTCAAAGAGTTGACTTAACGAGATCAAGATAACCAAAGTCCTATATCGTATGCTGTCACGATACATGCACACATTTTCTGACCGGAGACAGATGTGTTACTATATGTTTGAGAATGTACATTTGGCAGACCAATAGGTTGATGACCTAATCAAGGTCTATATACCGGCACACAGGTGTGCATATAAGGGCATATGAGTAATACGATCTCTCAAAGGGATCATACAGGTTCAGTTACTGAACTGGAAGACATGAGCTTACTCATGAGATATTGGGAAGAATCAAATTCCATGCGCATGGTCGTCTCGCTTTGGAAGCTTGACTGAATTTGTAGGTTTGATATATACTTTTGGAAAGTATATGATCAAGACCTAGGTATGATATATGCTTTTGGAAAGTATATGATCAATACCGACTCCCAATGATCGAATGAGAAACTTACTGATAAAACCATGAAGTAGACAGTGTAAAGTTGATCTAAATACTTCGGGTTTAATCTGAGTCTTCCAGTTTGCAGGATGTACAGGTATTGGGAATACCTGAGGGTGATGTGATCATAAACGATTGTATAACCATGACGCTTCCATTCCTAGGGAGTGATGAAACGGGTCCGGATTTTAGTGACTCCTCTCAGTAGAGGAGTAATCTGATCTTAGTCCAAATGTTGGACATTGATCTGAATATGATTCAGATGCAATGAGAAGATTAGATTTGCAGTCTTGATTTAATCAAGCATCAATGGGAGGCCCGCGATCTGGTTTTGAGATATGATCTCAATATCCATGTCACTATACATGGAACAATACAATCGCCCTGTCCTTATCTCCAAGTATTCGTGGAGAAAGCGCATTATCCTTGAAAGAGTTCATGGATAATTCTATTGTTGATATATGTATCCGAGCATTGAGAAAATGGATAATAAAATGCGATTTAATTATCATGAATAATATGAATTTGATTCATATTATAAGGAGAGTTATGTTAGATAATTAAATGTGATTTGATTATCAAAGATGTAAATAATGTGAATGTGATTCATATTATTTGGGCACATGAGAATAAGTTATCCAATATAATTAAATGTGATTTAATTATTATGGATGAAGAATAATGTGGATAGTAATATCCAATTATTCATAATATATTATAGATGTGATCTATAATGTATTAGAGAGAGCTAATTATAATTTATGTTTGTTAATTAATTATTATGTGTATTGGATACACATTGTGTAATTAATTGATATTGTAAATTATATGTTGTTTTGGGTTGTGAATGTGATTCACAATTTTCCAATGTCAAGATTGCAATATTCCCAAAATTAATTGAGAATTATTTTTGGTGAATAAAATACCAAGAAAAGTTGTTGAAAATAAATAATGGAGAAAATCAAGGAAGCATGCAATCTCATGGGAATCCATGAGATTGCCCCACTTGGTATGTGGGGGGCGGCACCCAATTCCTGTATGGAATGGGTGGCCGTCCCCTTGAATATACATGGAGATTTGATCTCCATGTTTATTCCCTCGTTATTTATTGGTATGTTTTAGGATTGATTTATATTTGATTTTATCAAATATATTTTAATCTAAAGTTGTTGGCTTTTACCAACAACAATCTTGACCATTTGATTGACTTAAATCAATCTCAACCACTGATTTTATATGTCGCATGGATTGAGATCCATGGATCCCAAAACCCTATAAATAGAGAGGCATACCCATGATCTTTCTTTACACACAATGCTTGAGAAGCATCTCTCTCTCTCTCTCTTTCTCTCTAGACGTCAGCCCTCTCTCTATCCCTCTCGTGGCTGTCCACCATGGATGCCATGGAGAGAGTCTTCGTTGCCGCAACATCGTCGTTATGCTGCCCGATGTTTTGTTCGTGGAACTCCGTCTACTTCAGCGTGCCTTGCTCGTGAAGAAGACATCGGATCTCGTGTGTCGAGATCAGGAGATCCACCGCTTGGATCATCAACATGGAATGCGAGAAGCACGCGGTTTATCCCCACGCTCGCAAGCGTCTCCTCTGTCGGATCGGACTTGAGACAGGAGGTCTCTTCATTTAGAGACTCGATCGCAACCACGCTTCAAGAGGTAATCCTATTACTTGTTTGTGGTTTAGACAAAACGATCCGAGAAGTGTTCTTGAATCATGTGGTTTCGTCTTATATTTTTTTTTAAATTCCGCTACATCGAGCAACTAATACGACTAGTCGCTCCTCGTCGTATTCGATACAAAGCTCACGCTTCCGTGATGCGCTTGAGGATATGACCATATCCTTCACGTTCATGGCAAACGAGGGGATTGGCGAGGATGAGTGAAGAGTGGGCTGTGTAGTGGTGGTGCCAGGGGGTGGAGATGGTGGTCGGCGTGTGCCCAAAATAGAAACGGGGCAGCCCCTTGTGCACAGTGGAAGACATGGGGTGCGGGGTGTGCGGGAGGTAGATGATGAAGTATCTACGGTTGGATCGAGCGATCCAACGGTCAGGAGACGGGCGGAAGCGAAGGGTGAGGATTAGATCGGCGAAGCGAGATCAAGGGCACGGGGCACGCCACGTGGTGGGCGCAGGTCGAGGCACTAGCGTACGACGGATATTAAATCTGGGGTTTCGATCGAAGGGTCCAGATATCGTGCGAGATGGAGGGAGAGTATTGAGGTCTTCTGGCGATGATCGGAGGGCGCCTAATGCACCACGTGGCGTGCTAAGGATGCGGCGCGAAGGGATGATCCGGATTAGGCCCAAGGTCTGATCGAAGAGCCAAGAAGCATTCCGGCTTGAATGACCCAGATGGAGAGGGAGAAAAGGCGATCAGACAGCGGGGAAGGTCGAGCACGTGGCGCGCAAAGGAGTGGGCCGCGTGGCGTAATTAGAGGGCACCACGTGGCCAGCTTTGAGTGGCTGAGAAGAAAAATAAAATTAGAGAGAAAAGGAAGTCGAATTTGCAAAAACTCAAAACATGAAAGTTGTAGATCTTGATGAGAGCTAGAAGTTTCATGTTGACCAAAAATGGATATGAGGTCAAATATGATACAAAAATACAAGAGTATACATATACATATATATAGAATACAAGGGGGCCCAAAAACCCAAGTTTTGCCTACGAGCTCGGAATTGAATGAAATTAGTCTCATTTTAAAGGTCTATGAATGTATATTAATCTGAAGGTAAGTAGACCTAATTCGGAGTTTGTAAGAGAGATATATTGGCATTCTAAGGTCTAGGGGGTTTGGGGCTTTATTGGGTATTTTACAAGATAGGTATTTTTGGCCTGCTTCCTTATGTTACTAACTAATAATATACACATTATAAGGAAGGTGTTATTTGATTTTGAAGGAGATATAAAATACAAATAATTAGGTGAGTTGTTGGTGGATATTTGTGGATTTTACAAATGAATTGGCTTCTTATTTAATGCAAATATGAATGCTAAAATGCATGTATTGTGGATTTATGCATGAACACTATTTATGCAGGATAAAGAGAAATATGCTGCTAAATACTCGGGAATAAAGCTCTATTTTCAACTTTAAGAGCGATGAATCACAGATTCATCAACCCCCTATACTTAAACCTTGCTCGTCCCCAAGCTACTAAAATGAAATGCAAGAGTGAAATGATTTTGGGTTCCATACCAAGGTCATGAACAAAAGTTGAAAATGGAGCTAGACTCGACCTTTGGATTAGTTGTGTGGCGGAACCTTACTGGGACCTGAACTTAAGACCTAACAGACTTCAAGTTCCACAAGTCTTCTATTCAAGACTCCTCAATAGTCAGGTCATAATAAATCCTCAGACGCAAATTTCTAATGACTACGATTCTTACTTGTACTGTGTAAGTGAAATGCAACTCTTCACATCATAAATGGCTCAGAAACAACCTCCTCTAATAAGGTAACTCAAATAACCAGGTCCAGTAACTCTTTCCTCGAGGAGCAGGGTAATCCCTTCTAAGTTCAAGTGCAACCAGCTCAAGAGGAGAGGGTAGAGAAAAGAATGGACGATAGCCAGTGTAGCTACCTATCCCGTGATGTCTGACCAGTGTAGCCAAGTCATCCAGCTTCATTTTCTTTGCTAATATACATATTCCGACAGGTTTCTTTATTTTCACTTGGACGTATGTGATTTTTTTGGACTATTTTGAACAACGTCTCACTACCCTTATTAATTTAGTCAAATTAATGATCAAATTAATGAATTGTCGTTCGTTGTTGTCGGGTAATAAGAGCTAATCAAAAACCACTTTCAATTTAAGATGATTTAATTGCAAGCGGCAAAATGTTTTTACTTGGGCAAGCCCAAGGTCGAACTCATGGAGGCATCTGTCTCCTTAGGTAGATTTTAAGCAAAGTTCAAGGTCTGATTTTCAAGGGATAATTTTTTTTGTCTTTTTCAATATATTTTACGCAAGAAAGAAAAGACACATGCACAATCAAGCCAGTTTACAAGTTAATTTATATAAATAATCAAATAAAGTCCAAAAATTATGAAACATGGCCAGATGGTGAAATGTATTGAAATTAAGCTACTCTATTTTTTTGGATTTTTCTAACACTGAATAAATTTAATGTGAATTAAAAATGAATGCAAAGTGATTTTGACTAAATTATCTTTAATAAATACCAAATCACAATATTATTAGAAATAAAAATTATCTTAGATAGATATGAAGGTGAGGAATCCAGGAAAATTATTAAACCTAAATTTCTATGTGAAGTGGACCTATTAAAAATTAATTAATGAAATCACTAAATAATTTATTCAAGCCTCGGGATGCGTGCAAATGATATGATTTTTTTATACAATGTGAACTTAATTATCCTAGATCTAATGTGAATTTTTGGTGATTTTTGGAGTTACAGAGAAATTACTATGAATTAAAAGGCATAAATTGGCAAAATATAACAAAATTCAACCAATTAATAGATAATAAAATCCACTGATCATAAAAAATGTGCCAAATGTCACATATGAGAGAGGACAAAGTAAGCTACACAATGCATTTTTTAAAATTGAAAAATGAATAAAAAATGAGTGCCTAAATATGCGTGCAAAGATAGGGGCCTAAATGCAATTACAGGAAAGAAAATTCATAAAAAAAACGTGCTGACGGGGACCAATATGAAATTACCTATAATATTGAGGGGGTGGATGCAAATTTCCCACAGACCACATGCTCCTCATGTGGGGTCTCCTGGCAGGGATTGAAATGCAAATATGAAAACCACCAGGGGCCTCACTGCAAATTACCCAGGCCGAACATGCAGATCACGTGGGGGTCCCAAGATCGGTGGTCTTCGGAGGCTCACATCGAGGCTCGATTGGCTCTGGAGGCTCAGACTCGGCTCGGGGTAGCTTCGAGGGATCCGATCGTGGTGGTCGAGGAAGAGGCTCGTATCGGGCGACGTGGCTCGACGTGGATCTTGGATCAAGTGAAGATCCAACGGCAGCTAGCTGCTGTCGCGTGGCGTGTCTGGATCTGTTAGATATCAAGAGATCTAACAACGATAGTTGGCTCCGGAGAAGAAGGCGTGGCCAATCAATGACCGTTGGATCTAGATTGATCCAACGGTATCTGGAGCACGTGAAAGCGGTGATGTGACTCGCTCAGATGCGTAGGATCCGCCTGATCCTACGGCTGCGGGACGTTGGTGATGTGGCGTGCTTAGGACCGTCCGATCTAGGAAATCGAACGGTTGCTGTTCTTCTTACTCAATCGGCCCGCCGCCACCTGCGGCGGAGAAGGCTGGGCTCTGGCGAAAGAGGCCTGACTCTGCCTCTTCCTCTGGGCGTCGGTGAAACTCGTCGAAGGCTCCCAAGTAGCTGGGAAGACTCGTAGGGGCATCGAGGATCCTCCGGCGATCTCAGGAGCGACTGAGTAGCTCTGTGGAGCGGTGGCGAAGAAGCTTGAATGGAGCTCTGATGAAGTTCCGTCCAGTCAAAATTGAAGTACCTACAGGGAGTTAGAGGTATAGCCGAGGCGTGCAACGTGTACGTGGAGTGATCGGGAGTGAGGTGTGAAGCCTGAGTGGAGAAGTGGGGGTCCGGTGATCGAGCTCCGCCCAGGTGGCGGAGCTGGCGTCGGCGGGAAGCGGAGTGCGTCGTCGGAGTGAATGGAATAAAGCACGAAGGTCAGAGCTTCGAGGGGAAGCTCGATGGATGCTCAGCGGAGCAGGAGGTTAAGGGAGGACGACGAATAAAATCGGAGAAAAAGAAGAAAAAACAAAGAAGAAGATCGTAGAGAAAATGGAGGTGTCTACCTGGGGTCAGAAGCTCGGATGAGAGCTTCCAGGTCTTCGCTCAAGGGCTGGTAGTATCCCGAGCTCATGCAGCTTGCGGAGGAGCTGCGGCGCGACAGTGGAGGGCCGCGGATCTCGTCGGAGGTGAATCTCGGTCGTCGCTCATCGTCACGTCAAATTGCTGTCACCAACTTGAAGGTGGGAGCTCGAGGATTCTCTCCGTGATGGTAGATAGGAGTGAAGGTGGCCGGAGGCGATGTATTTATAGGATGAAGTGACGGCATAGATGGTGAAGAGGTGGAGTTGGTGGGCATCGTGGAGCGAGGTTGAGGGCGTTCATGGTGAACGAGGGGATTGGCGAGGATGAGGGAAGAGTGGGCTGTGTAGTGGTGGTGCCAGGGGGCGGAGATGGTGGTCGGTGTGGCACCCAAAAATGAAAGGAGGCGGCCCCTTGCACACGGTCGAAGACGTGGGGCGCGGGGTGTGCATGAGGTAGACGACGAAGTATCGACCGTTGGATCGAGCGATCCAACGGTCAGGAGAGGGGCGAAAGCGGAGGGTGAGGATTAGATTTACGAAGCGAGATCAAGGGCACGGGGCACGCCACGTGGCGAGTGTAGGTCGAGGTGCTAGCGTGCGACGGAGATAAAATCTGGGCTTTCGATTGAAGGGTCCAGATATCGTGCGAGATGGAGGGCGAGGATTGAGGGCTCCTGGCGATGATCGGAGGGCGCCTAATGCACCACGTGGCGTGCTAAGGATGCGGCGTGAAGGGACGATCCAGATTAGGCCCAAGGTCTGATCGAAGGGCCAGGAAGCATTGCGACTTGAATGGCCCAGATGGAGAGGGAGAAAAGGCGATCGAATGGTGGGGAAGGCCGGGCGTGTGGCGCGCAAAGGAGCGGGCTGCGTGGCACAATCAGAGGGCGCCACGTGGCCAGCTCTGAGTGGCCGAGAAGAAAAAATAAAATTAGAGAGAAAAGGAAGCCGAATTTGGAAAACTCAAAACATGAAAGTTGTAGATCTTGATGAGATCTACAAGTTTCATGTTGACCAAAAACGGAGATGAGGTCAAATATGAAACAAAAATACAAGAGTGTATATATATATATATATCTAGTATACATGGGGGCCCAAAAACCCATGTTTTGCCTACGAGCTCCTAGTTGAATGAAATTAGTCTCATTTTAAAGGTCTCTGAATGTGTATTACTGAAGGTGAGTAGACCCAATTTGTAGTTTGTAAGAGAGATATATTGGAATTCTAAGGTCCAATGGGTTTGGGGCTTTATTGGGTATTTTACAAGGTAGGGATTTTTGACCCGCTTCCTTATATTATTAACTAATAATATACACATTATAAGGAAGGTGTTATTTGATTTTGGAGGAGATATAAAATACAAATAATTAGGTGAGTTATTGGTGGATATTTTACAATTGGATTTTACAAATGAGTTGGCTTCTTATTTAATGCAAATATGATTGCTAAAATGCATGTATTGTGGATTTATGCATGAATGCTATTTATGCATGATAAAGAGAAATATGCTGCAAAATACTCGGGAACAAGGCTCTACTTTCAATTTTAAGAGTGATGAATCACAGATTCAACAACGATCAAGATCAAAACTGGAGCGATATTCTTGATCAAACGATCCCTTCTCTTCACGAAAAACATAGAAGAATTGGATAGTAAGCATCCATTCCTTCGTCTGATCTTGCAACTCCATTGGTGGATGCAGCTCAGAGATGGCCCAAAAGCTTCCTAGAGGTTGTCCAGAACTGTTGATGCCTTCAGATCAATCTGGATCTCGCAGCTACGAGATCCGAAGCTCGAGAAAGCCCGATCTACCCAGAGCCTAGAATTGGACTCGATTCCCCTCAAACGCTCTCCTCTTGGGTTGAGACCTACATCAAAAAGCTCAGGGACGGAAGACGATTGTCCTTGACCCTTGGGTTGGGCAAACAATGAGTGGATGTTAGGGTGGAGGTCTCTCGTGAGGTGGTGAACTTGAACACAGATCTCTTGATCTAAGAAAGATAATGGGGTATGGGAGTGATCTGTACTATGGAGAAACTACGAGAAATGAAGTAGAGACGTGGACGAGTTGAAACGATGGGTTATAGAGATGGGGATAATGGACAGAGCCTAGAGCTCTAGTGAACTATGATTTTGATTTTTAGCTTAAAATGGACAAAATTAAAGGAAATAAGATGCAAACCTAAGATACTACTACTCATAAGAATTGAAAAAAATAAAGGAATAAATAGCTGACCTGCCTGGAATGGATTGGAGCAGAATCACCAGGAGAAGGTCTTCGACGATGGTGAATCGCCTCCTCCACACTTCCTCCACACCACAAATCCGGAGGCTACGCTTCTTGTTACAAAGGGCAAGCTCTAGCGAGGATTTTTGAGGAGAAAAGTCAGGTCAAAGGGATTAAATTTCAAAAAGGGTGGAGGTGACATTATATACATGGTGGCCTCCATAGTGATCTTTGCCTAGTGTTTTTGCATGAATCCATGGTTGACCATGGTCGAGCATTGATTCGTGTGAAAGACGATCATCAAGCAAATGACATTGCTAAAGAAATCGGGGGCAGGTGAGATCTGATTTGAGCCAGAACAATTGGTAAAATGGGGTAAGAACAAGGAATGAACCAATCCATAGAAGGGGCGTGTAAGTTGTCCTAGGTCAACAGTCGTCTCCTCCTTATTGGTCCACGTCGGACACAAGAAGACAAAATAAGGGTAAAAATAGAAATAAATAGAAAATAAAATAGAAGATAATTTTATTAAATAAAACTTAAAATATTAAAGTTGTTTCTTATTTTATATACTATTTTAGGTGATTTTTATTTATTTTTATCGGGTTATTTATGAGATGTTAGTTTTTACAAGTGTATATATAGGAATTTATAGCACTATCAGAGCGGGAAAGATAGGATCGGGTAGTTTGAAGGCGTACTGACGAGGCAGGTATTCCGTTGCATGCATATAGTACGTCAAAGAGGAAGGGCTTTCTCTAATCTTCTTCTCGCAACGCGATAAATAGTACATTAGAGCCGAGAATTTGACCTCCTCTCTACTTATAACTAGTGTCAATCAAAAAAATAAATGTTACTCAATTAAAGATCCAACTGATCACCACGTCTTTTTTGTAAATATGCAGTTACGAATAATCCATCGATCATTATCTGGACTGGAGTCAGAAGGAGTTCATGCTGAATCAGTAGGGAAATCAGTCCAGTTTCGGGCCTGGGAAGAACATGTATTGTGCATTTTATTTGTATTTTGGATTTTAAATATTATTATTATGTATACATATTTTATATATTTATAATATATTTAAATACATATTTACATATTTTTATTTTATTTTTATGACTTCATGTATATACTTGAATATTTATGGGTACATACATTATAAGTATATTATACGTATATATCTTATTCTATTATTTATTTAATGCATTTTAATGAGTTTATTTTATGTTCGTATTTTTAGTATGTTTTATATAATATTTACATGTATTTTAAAATATAAAAAGAGTAAAAATGTAAAAAATAAATTAAATATATAAAATGTATAGGTATATAGTACAATGTGATCCAAAAAGCCAACTTTTGTCTCTTAACTTCATTTTAATGAAACCACCTTTATTAAATAGATAATTTAATTTTAGGAATGATAAAGATGAGTTCGTAAATTTTGAATTCATATGGAGGAGATATTTATCATTGAAGTTTTGTTTGCAACATTTTTATGTGCGTGTACTAGACATCCTATACAATATTTTTATACGTAATTATTTTTATATTGTTCTATGTATTTTTATGTACATGTTTTGTGTTGAAAAAAAATCTTTATTGGAAGTGTGTAAGAGTGTGTATAAATTAGTGGAAGTTTGGCTATATATGTAGTGTAGTGGGGATCTAGGGTTTCTACGTGTCTGTACCATTTGTATGTATTGCTTTACCCTTATCTCCCCCTACTTTGTTCCTTGTCACCTAAGTCAATATTGACTTAGTCTCGGGGTTTAGGATCAGCCAATATTTGTAATACTTCCTTTATTTTTCTGTTCTTTTTCTTTATTAATTTATTTTGTGTTTAAATATAGGTATTTATGCACTATTTTTAGACACAGTCAGTGTGTTAATTTGTATAAGTTAGATATATTAACAATCATTTATCTAGTGATTTAAAGATAAAAAAAAGAATAAATGTTCATGAATGGGTATTCATAACCTCACTAGACTTACCTTTGCTAGTCCCTAGCAAACACTTATTAAGAGAATAAGTGATGCAAAAGAGAAAATAAAGAAAAGGAAATTAAAGAAGGTAGAATAATTATGATTTGTAAGCTTGTATTCACAAAATCGAAGTTTAGAGCTTGGTTACGACATTTAGATTGTTAGTGTATTCAGAAGCTTGTCTGGGTTAGGAATTATGACTCAACAACCCTTAGGTTCTATGCTCCTTTATTCAATTCAATAATCTATTCAGAACCATCCTATAAAAAATATACTCTTGTAACCTTGAAATGACAAGTACCATGCGTGTAGATTGTGTTACTCTTCCCAGATAAATTGATTAACCATCCGGTCGTCTACTCCTATGGTGAATAGTCATCAGGGAAATTATTTTTCTCGACTAAGTTCATGTACGTTCTACTGCACAACGAATTTGGGAGAGTCTAGAAGAAAGGGAAAAGAAGTGTAAACTGACAAGTGTAGTCATATTTCCTTGTGAAGGGTGGCTAGTGTAACCAAGTCTCTGATGAATCTCAGAATCATTATACAACTATGACAATACCATCCAATTTTATTTTTTTATAAGGTCGCAATAATTTTTTTTAAAAAATGTTTCTGGATCCAAAGAGAACTATCACTACATGTGTCCTTCTTTACGAGTAACATTGTAGAGAAGACCATCCTTTACGAATACTACAATACTTAGTACTATATGTAATGGCATCCTAATATCTACTTTAATAAAAGTTACCATCTATATCCAATCCTATTAAAAACCCAAGCCATTAATTATATCTAAACTCCATTCATTATAATAATTAGAAGGCTTGGCTAAAGTTGTCATTGGCCGTTGGAATTAATGTGGCTGGAAAAGGTGCGAAGTGCACTAACGAAAAAGGCACCAATGCCTTTGACATCAAATTAATTGAGGAGTTAACGGATGTCATACCATGAAAAGATGCATCTCCAAATCGTAGGGATGCAACTTTTGATTGGAAACGGCCAAGGAGAGATAGTATATATACCATACGAGAGAGAGGCCTTGATGAGGGGACATTCGATTACAAAGACTCGATAACTCCATTGCGATACAGTCATTCCATCAAGCATTTTCTCCATCCATTCGATTATTCAATCACCTTCCAACCAATTCCTTCACCATCATCCAACAAAACCTTGCCATCATAATTAATCATACATTGACGAAGTATCGAAGTGATCTCGTCGACTTGTGCATTCGGACCCCCAGTGAATCTGACTCCTGAGGCTCCACCCCGAGTGCCGTCAAAAATCATCCAACACCATAAACGTTCGCCAACCATCATTTTCTCGACCCCTCTGTGAATCCGACTCCAGAGGCTTCCTCCCGAGCCGCTGACCACCATACTTTTATCTCGCCTTTATTTTATTACTTTACATTTTTATATCCATCTTATTTTGTTGTCTTCTTCTTTCGTGCAGCTATTTGGCAAGACTATCACGACCATCCATATCTAACGGCTATTATCATCGACTCTTGGAGATCTGGGACGTGACACGAGGTTCAAACTCGATCCGCGGTTGTTATCGCATCCAACTCGCCTCGCTAGAATATCCAAATTCGCGAAGAGTTGTCGCGTACGAGTCCCATTTGGAAGTTGCCGCATAGAAGGGGAGCGATAAGCACTTATCGACCTGCACTGTTGCCTTCTCCAACTTTCTTTTTGATTTTTGTTATTCAAGCATTTTGCAAATTTATAAAAGTATTTTTATTTTCAAAATAAAGTGCAGAATCTTCCTGTTCTTGTGGATTCAACCTTGACTTACTTTATACTTTGCCTCGTGCATAATATAGCTAAGTACGTTAATTAATTTGTTCGAAGTGTATTTTTGTGTGTTCTCAACGACTATCCGACGTAAAAAATGGGTACTTATACCCTCTAAAATACGCTCCAACAATCTCCACTAAGAAGTAGTACTTTTCTAGAAACTCATAATTTTTGGATTTTTTATATAGGCTTCTTTTGGGTATTTCTTTATTTGGCATTGCTTTGCATTCCTTTTTTTCCCTGACGAATATAGAATCTTTTGTTTCGCCCATGTTTTGGGGTCTTGGAAAATTGTGCTAGCTGACCATTCCTCATACGAAGCTTTATTTCAATCTATGCTTCAGGCATTATAAGTCCATACTACCAGAAGAAATTGGTTGAAGTACCAGTTTCAGCAGTCCCCAAGAATGGTTCCTAATCCACCCCTGATGATGCAGCTGAGTATCATCCCGACTTAGACTCTAAGATATTTCAGCAACCCATCTTGGTTGAGCTACGTGCTGAGTGCAAGGTCTGAGGTCAAGCCTTTGTCTCAAGAGTCATATGTATGACATGAAATGTTCGAGTTAATCATATTGAATCGACTCATGAACATAGTCTCATAGAACTTAGAGAATTAAGCCATTGTGACCTGAAGTGTTCCAATTCCAATCCTTTAAAGGTTCCTCTGAAATAAAGTGGATTAAGGTCTAGATTAAGCTCCAATCTTCACATTTTATTTGGACATGTTTAATTGTCAAAAAAATAGAAAATTATTTATACAATGTAGGGTAGAAAATATTTTTTGTGAATACATTATCTAATTTTGAACTTTTTGTGGGATTTCAAATGGTTTTTTGCATATTTTTATGGAGTTTTTAAAAAGCTTTGTAGATCTTTAGGTATTTTTGAAAAATTTGCAGATTCCTATCTATTTCTGAATTTATTTGCAAATTTCTATTTGGACTTTTGAAAAAGCAAAAGAGTTAGTGTATTTGTTGTATGTATGGATTTTTTAATATATTCTCTTATAGTTGATTTGTCGTATACCCTTATCCAATGTATTAACAATATTTATTGAAAATACGAAAGTATGAGTTATTTCTAACGTATATATACATATACCACCCCCTATAATTAGCTATAACTATGTCCTCATAGTGATCAAAGAGTAGAAAGGAAGACATAACGCGTGTTAAGTATAGAAGAGTCTAAATTACAATAACTGAATGAATGTGAAATCGATCGTGCTCCCTATACTTAGGATTAACCAATCCTAAGTATAGTAGACTATACACTATGAATGGATGATCGAGGAGTAGAATGTACAAAATTATCGGCATGTCCTGTCTCCCCCTATACTTAGGGTAAAGATGAAAGGATTATCAACATGTTGGGAGACGTGTGAGGGATCAAAGAATGAATAACCGAGTCACCCAACCCCCTATACTTAGGATGATGCATATCCTAAGTATAGCAGTGATGAAAGGGATGAATGAGTAACTGAAAGAAAGAAATGAAGAGAGAAAAAAGAAAAGAAGAGAAGGAGTTGATATTTTGTGTTTTTATGTGTATGATCCTTCAACACCAAGGAGATCTTCTTGATATACCACATCAATCGAATCAACAACAAAAAAGAAATCATGATCGAGATATGGATTTAGTAGTTGTCCCTTAACTACAAAAGGTTGTGCGTCGGATGACAATCCTGATATCACAATGCTATCATCGTCCCACACATTTTTCACAATGAAAGGTCCTGACCATTTGCATTCCAGTTTGCCTAGAAATAGCTTTAACTCTACATTAAACAACCACACTTTCTAATTTGACTACAAATTCTTTATTCTGTATCTTGCCATTTATTAACTTTTTATTCGTACATGTGGTTGATGTCATATACATAGTCTCTGAATTCTAACTATATGCTCATGTCAATCTTTCTATTCTTGTCGGCTTTTTCTTTATCTAGATTAAATATATATTGACTGCTGAAGAACCGTTGAATCTCCCTCTCAATTTAATCGAATTAACGATTAAAAGATGTCCGTTCGTTGTAGGAGGGTAATTAAGAGTTAATTGAAAACTGTAAATTAATTATTAGTCCAATTAAAGCGAGTGATCAATTTTTTTACTTGGTAAGTTCCAAGGTCGAACTCAGGGAGGCAACTGTCTCCTTACGTTGGTTTTTAGTCGATCTCGAAGTTAGATTTACAAAGAGGTATATTTTTTTAAATTCAAATGCAATAAATGAGAGACATGCTATTTTGGGAAAGTTCAGGGACTAAAATACAAATTTCGATCAAATGAATACCAAAAATTCTCAAACTTGGATAGAATATTGAATATGATGAAATTAGGCTACTTTAAGTTTTTTGAAAATTTTCGATGGAAGATGAATAAATAATGAATTTATGAAAGCAGACAATGAGATTTTCAATAATTAATTATAATAAATACTAAATCTATTTATTTTCTGGAAATAAAATTATCTAAGATATTCACTATGTGATCTATCTCAGAAAAGTTATAGACCCTAAAAATGTTGGATTTAATATTTATTAAAAATTAATTAGTAAAATGCACAAAATGATTTTTATAGAACAAAATATATATGCAAATTCAATTCTTTTTGGATACAATGTTACTAACAATTAATTCTATGATTCATGAATATTTAGTAATTTTTGGAGCTATGGTTAATTAACTACGAATTTCTAAGCACAGGTTGGGCAAAATATGCAAATTCTCACAAGAATAATAATTATCAATTAACCACAGGTACTGAAATTATGATACACATGCCACGATGTAGAGAATTAATGTAGAATAATGTGCAATTTTTGGAATAATAAAATGATGATGAATGATTATTCAAATAAATCTACAAACACATGGTTCAATGCAATACATAAATAAATTTTAAAATAAATATGTTAACTGGACGGATATTTAATTACCAAGACTCAGTATGGCTTTATTTCAAGGAGTCACGTGCCAAGCACATGACCCTGGAGTGGAGAGGATGTTCTAGAGATTTAGTGAAATGCGTGGTTCCTCCTGCAAATTCCCTCCCTCCCCAGGTGTTGATCATGTGCTGGGGGTTTGTATTCTTCCCTTCTTGTGCGGGATACAGGTGGTGTGGGTGAAGGGCAGTTCGCGCGAGGTGGTGACACTTCTCCTTTGCGCGGGTGGAGGAGCGGTGGAAGTGGTGCTGCTCCTTAACGTAGGGGCGCATCAGTGGCAAGCAGCTAAGTGGAGCGGGCATCGTGCGAGGAGGGGGCAAGCTGCGGTGGAGTGGCGGGTGGCGTTGTAGGGTGCTGGTACGAGAGAGACCACCGCTGAAGGAGGCGGTGCGGTTGTCATCGAATGCGCATGCCCACTGGATGGTGGAGAAGCGGTGAGGAGGCCTTGGCGTGGACGGGGCTGGAGATGGTCGACAAAGCTTGAGGATGGTGGAGCTCCTGGTGGGTGGCTCTGTGTGTCCAGGCAGTCACGCATGGGTGTTGCAGTAGAGCTTCTCTGTCGATGGTGGATCTCGGAGGCATAACAGAGCATTTTTGTCTTTAGACAGAGAGCGCGAAGGTGAAGGCCATGCGGGAAGTGGACAAGTTGCAGATGGGCCGATCGAGGAAAGGGTGAGGTGGACTTCGATGTGAGTAGGAAGATGAGTTCTAGCCCAAGGCAAAGGTGCGTTGATAGATTGGTTGGCCACTGGCGGAGGCAGGTGCGTTGTCTAGCAGAGAATGAAGGCGAGATGATAGGTGCGATAGAGGCGACAATGGATTGAGGTGAAAACATGGGAAGTGGAGAACGTAGGACAAGAAGGAGAAATTGTGATATTTTACCTGGGCTCGAGGACGACAGAGGCCCTCTTCTGTCATCGCTTCAACCACGACGGTGGAGTTGGGGGAAGCTGGGTTCGATCTCACCCCGGATGAGGGTCATCGTAAGAGAAGATAGCCCCTGTCACAGGCATCTTCTCCCTCTCTCTCTCTTGCAGAGGCTATTGGCGGATGCCCTTGCTCGTGGGCTTGATGGACCTTATATAGGAAAGTGGTTTGGCTGGTAGTTGGCGAAGAGATCAGAGTGATGGTTGTTCAAGGCGGCAGTGAGATAAGGGGAGACGCGAATGAGAAGGCAAAGGTTGCGTGGGTGGTTGGCTAAGGCGACGATAGCGGTTGGGGGGGGGGGACGTTGACGGGAGAAGAAGAAGGTTGACGGCACGTGCTGGGCACGTGCGTAGGGTGTACGTGCGCACCTCGTGCAAGGGATTTAACTTTTTTAGAAAAATGAAATAAAAGGAGGTTAAAAACTAACTGACACATGGTGGCTCCAGGAGCTGCCACATGTTAGCTCTAGAAAAATCAAGAATAAAAATAAAAGATAAATCCAAAAGATAAAGAAAACGATCTCATATCAAAAATTTTTCTTCACAACTTTTACGAAGGAACCAAGAGCAAAAGAGGTCATCTGTACAATGGGATATTTTTGTGGTACTAGATGTATATTGAATATCTTGATTTTTGGGTTTTGTAGGTTTTTGTGATTTTTAATTAAGGGAAAATCGAGAAAAATTACGATAAAATAAATGATAATTATTTAGACATTAATCTATTTTTCGGATTTTTATTAAATAACAAAATAAGAGAATAAAATAAAATGGGAAAATGGAAAAAAATCTGTACATGCTCGTAGAGGACACTCATACTTGGTCAGATTCTTTGATTTCAGTCTCATTCTGAATTTAGATTTTTGTGTATTTTAATAAAACTTTCATCAAAGAATATAAATGAAAAAGAAATAAAAGAAAAATGGTTATTATGTACATAAAATATTAGGTCAAAAACATGTAAAACACAAAATACGCAAAAGAGGCCCAAAACCCAACTTTCACATATGAGCTCCATTTTTTTGTGAAAATGGTCTTATTTTGAATATGTATTACTTAAAAGTGAGTAGACCTAAATCATATACTTTATGAGGAAGATATGAACATTTTAGTCTGCCTATTCTGAAATTGGGATTTTGACTCACGGGCCAATTATTTAAGTTAGTATTTTTTGTATTTTTCTGTTAATCTTGTTAGTAATATGTACACAATGAAGGTGTTTGATGTCAATTGGAGTTAGCATGAATTAGTTAAAAATGCATAAAAATAGGTGAAAAATGTGAACATGATTATGAATTCAATTATGCATGCTAAAATGCAAATATTAATTCTAGGTGCATGAATGGTAAAAATACAGATGAAATGATGAAATACACCTAATTACCCAGGAACATAGCTCTATTTTCATCTTTTAATATGATGAATCAAAGATTCATCAACCACCTATGCTTAAACCTTGCTTGTTCCCGAGCAACTAAAATGAAATGCAAAAGTAAAATGATTTTGGTTCCATACCAAAGTCAAGAACAAAAGGTGAAAATGGAGCTAGACCCGACCTTTGGATTAATAGTGTGGCAGAACTTTAGTGACACTTAGGGTTTTAAAATCTACAGCCCTTGAGTTCTACATATCATTCTAACAGATTCAGCGCAAAAGTCATCTTAGATCAGTCCTTCTCCCAAAGCATATCCCATGAACATTGAACAACTGTCTCATGTGTGTGAAAGGTTTTTGCTCTCCCCATCAAGAATGTCAGACTACCATGCAAACCCTCCTCCCAGTAACTCATCTCGGGGAGTCAGGTATTTCCTTCTAAGCTCTGTCGCGTTGTGTTCACAATTGAAAGGGGAAGAAATTAGAAGAAGCGGAAAAGAACTGGAGGGTGACCAGTGTAGTCAGCTCTCCTTGTGAAGCCAACCAGTTTAGCCAAGTCTTCACCAAGATCTGTAGGTTTTCTTGAAGCTTGGACCATTTTGGTCAAATATAATAATTTGGTAGTTTGGCTTCTTTTTCTATGGATTTTTAGTAACTCTGCATGGATCTTTTGTGCCACTACGGATATGGAATCTTTTCTTCCAAATATGTTTTGGGGTCTTAGAAAAAATTGTGCTCAGTCGTCCATCCCTTTTCGGAAGCTTTATCTCAACCCATACTCTGGTCTTTAGATATCCACGCTACCAGAAAAGAGACCCACATAGTCTTCCAACATCTCATCCAAGTTTAGCTAAGTGCATAGTACGAGAGAACATATTAATTCCCTACTCAAAAGCTATACCCAGAATAAGGAGACCAGGTTAGACACTAAGAATTAAAGGGTGCACATTGTTATGCAGAACTTGAAGAATTAAGTCAAAAGACTCGAATCTTCCAAAATCCTCTTTCTTCCTGAAGTTCCTCTGGAATTTAAGTAGATTAAGGCCAAGTCAAGACCACTCTCTACTTCTATTCGTGACTCGGTTTAGAACCTAATAACTTTTCACTCTGCATATGATAGTTATGCAAATGAGATGCAGATGTATATGAGGTGCAAGATGATTTTTTTGGACTATTTTTATTGTATGACTGCAAGAATGATATGCAAGAGTAAAGAGATTTTTTATTCATTTTTTTGTTGTTTTTCTCTTTTTCTTCTTTTTTTCTTTTGTTGTTTTTTTGAACTTTTACCCATCACGTAATTATTACATATGAAAATACGTGAACGTATGAGCTCTGGGTAAAGTATATATGTAATATATACACACCCCCTATACTTAGTGTGTGTTATGTCCTCATAGCACAAGAAGCAACAAGAAGACATAGATCGTGCTAAGCATAGGAGATAAAAAATAGAAATAAAAAGGAGTATAGAAGTCAACTGTCGCCTATACTTAGGCTCTGGTCAGCCTAAGTATAGAATACGAAGAAGAAATGGAATGGTCAAGGTCAAGAGGAGAAATGATCAAATATTTACAGGGTGGGCATCAGTCTCCACTATACTTAGGCTCTGGTAAGCCTAAGTATAGGATAGGAGTGTGTATGAGAACCGATGAGATCTGGAGAATATACAGATTGAGTGGGGAATCAAATGATTAGTAAATACAAATGACATCGCCCCCCCATACTTAGGCCTTGGCCTAAGTCTAGGAAGAAAATGTACAAGGGAACCAATGGGGGTGAGGGAAAGGCTGGCCGATGATCAATGAGGTTTACGGTCGATCTTTTTTAAGAAATGTGGTGGAAGGGAATATTGATTGGAAGAAGTTGAATCATAGAATTTCCCATCCATCGTCGGAGCTATCATTAGAATAATGATTAAAGTTCATGTTGCTCCAACTATTTTTATTTTTGAGCAGTTTTCTCAGATTTTGCTCAGTTTTTGGGTCAATCTATTCTTCCTATGAATATTCAGATGAACAAGTGTCAGTTTGATCATAACAAATTGTTCCAGCGCATTGAATGGGAACAGGGGAGTCGGCCTTAGAAGAATAATAGAGAGGGGCAGGGAAAGTTCAACGTGGGTCGACGTATGACTTTTTGTTTAGATCACGCTCCAGATTCTCCGAACTGAACCCTCTCATACTGCTCACATCCTCTGAACCTGATGAGTAATCCTCATGAGATACTTTTACCGAAATGTTACATGTGAAATTCTCAGTCGGTTCAGGAGGTATTCTTTGTGAGGTACTAACCATAGGTTCTTTATCGGATGAGTCTCCATATAACTTGTAATATTCTTGTAAGGTCAACACACATCCTGAGTCTTTACGTGTGTGGACTCAAGGAGATCTGAAATAGACCTGTTCGGGTGTGGTGAATCGGGTGTCTCGGTTGATTTCATTCACCTTTGTATCCTTGTCAATCGTTTCATAAGATGTCTCTCCTTCATTTGTATCTGTGATAAGTGGAGAGGTATGAGCATATGAGGATTCTTCTATGTCACGATTGCCGGTTTCTTGTTCGGTTGTCTCAAGGTCTTATGTGTCCTCGAGAATTTGATCAATTTGTTTTGGGTTCGAGAATATAATGTCATTGGCTATATTTTGAAAATTTTTGAAAAATTTAAAACTTTTTGGGCTAAAAGTACAGTCTCTTAAACTAAATGGAGAAAATATTTTCAAGGTTTTCCATATTTTGTTACACTATTTTCAAAGACAAATATTTTTGAAAATGATTTGAAAAATGAGTTTTTCTTGTTTCGAAAAATCTTTTGAAAATGTTTGGAAAAACATTATTTCTATGACATGGTTTGGAAAATTATTTTCTCGATTTCAAGGAAAGTTGAGTTTAACCTGTGTTCTAACCTTTAATCAAAAATCAATAAAAAATGAAAAATTCAAAAATCCTTTAAGAGTCAATAGTGACTACTAAACCCAAATAAGTAACCGCATTCATTGAGGGTTCACCCTTAGCAGAGTAGGTGGTTTAGAGGACATCGCATAAGGCTCCATCCTCAAGCAATGGGCTCTAGCCTATACTTACATCTATACTGGCTGAATGCAGATACATCTACTCATTTGTGTTTAGGCAATCATTTTGTCTTTTCAAGTCTTCATAAAAATTTGAAAAAAAATTGTTAAAGGAGTTGGATTAAATCCCCTACCTTTTCACTTCCACACAGGTTCAGAGATGTTCGAGAACAATCGGTTTATGAGGTCTTGAGATTTTAGGTTAACCAACCTTAGCCATCAGGATCTTAGACTTAATCATCCACATTTCCCTAGGTTTCTAGATTTGCATGCTATATTGCATGCTTAGTCTCCTACCTTAAGAATATAATCAGCACATCACATGCACGACTGCGGTTTCGATGAGATGAGTTGACATTTCACTTGAGGGACTGGGATGAGGGATTCGAGTCTAGACTTGATCTAATGATGCTCGAGGATGGGATAAAATCTTTGAAGGCTTCATGAAACCTGAGTGTCAGCATTTTATCCAGTATGAGAATTCTTATACTAATCTCCTTATATTGACCTAAGTTCCAAGGTGTGAATAAAACAAAAATGTTGATCAGTGTGCGCCAACTCTTGGTAAAAGCAATGGAGCTAGCCAAAATATTATGAAGCAAAGAAATATCAATGTTGAAATAAGTTCTCTTTCCACAAAGTCAATTATCAAAAGAGCTTCGACCAAAGGAGAGCGCTCCCAACCATTTCAAAGTGTCCACTTGGACCACCGCTATTAGGACTAGGAGTCGGGATTGCACAAAAAAGGGCTCTGCATCGTAAATGCTACAAGTCTGGGTGTAGAAGGTACGATAGGTACTCAAAAAAGGCACACCCTGGTGTACTCCAAGGAAAACAAGTGCATACGACTCCCACTTCTCTTGATGGACACACTGATCAACACCAAAAATATGCGTTGAGTAATAAGGTACTCGAGAGAATCTATGTTCCAATGAGAGGAGAAAAGAAATGACACAATCCTATGCCCTCCATCAACTGTCCAACATCTACACTTTCAAGTCTAACAACTAAAGAGACGGTTGATTGGATGCAAGAAATGGTTTACTCCCTGGTGTTGAGGATTGGGTTCTCAGGAGAGTCTCTTGGACTAGAACCTTGGGCGATGTTTTGACTCTACTCTCGTGAGCTCTAAAATTTTGGATCTCTAAAATGGAGAGGACTTGAACAGATCAGATCCTGTATGCACATGCACAAGGGGGTTAATCCAGCTCATTTATTTTTTGTGATGCTCGAGGACGACCACAATTTAAATATAGGGGGTTGATGAAACCCGGTTTCATGCTCTTAATTCATTGAAATTAACCCCCTAGATTAGACTAAGTGCCAGTAAAATTCTGAGTAATCCATGTAATTATCTAACCCCTTGAATAAATATAAAATACAAAAAATAGAAAAATTAAAAATTGTAGTGTTTTTAACCTTAAAAATACTTTCACCCTTTATTTCACCTCTTTTACAATGTTTCCAACAAGAAACTTGTAGATCTCATCGAGATCTACAACTTTCATGTTTTGAGTTTTTCTAAATTCAGTCATCTTCCCCCTCTTAATTCACTTTCTTCCTTGCAAGAACATTATTGGGCCACATGGCGCCTTCTGGTTGTGCCACATGGCCCGTCTCATCACGCGCCACACACACTTTCCCTTCTACCGTTGGATCTCTCCCAGGCTCTTTAATCTTCACCATCAGCTCCAGCTCCATCCTCAGCCCTTCGCTCCTTTTCTCTTATTCCATCTCCATCGTTCGTCTCTGCCTTAACCTCAGCGCGCCACGTGGCTCATCATGCGCTGCACGATCAGCTTCAGGTGCTTCCATCTCATCCGT
Source organism: Ottelia alismoides (assembly GCA_037367405.1). Lineage (NCBI taxonomy): Eukaryota > Viridiplantae > Streptophyta > Magnoliopsida > Alismatales > Hydrocharitaceae > Ottelia > Ottelia alismoides. Next base: position 453,330 of record JAZKJV010004799.1, on the reverse strand, counting down.
CACCTCTCGCCTTCAATACCCGCCATTTGATCGAGCTTTGGATTCCATCTCCACCATCTGCTCGCACTGCTTTCTCCTTGCACCACATGGCACTCCCCTTCGCCCTATGATCACGCCTCGCTGATTTAATCGGAGTCGCATAGGCACACCTAATTCTCCGCCGTTGGATCACAAGATCCAACGGCCAAGAGCTTGTCTCCTTCCTCCCGAAGACACCTTGCCCACGTCGCCCCACCTTACCAACTATCTCTGACCTTCCTACTATGCACTCCCTCTCAGCCATCAGCTCCACCTCCCGACGACCCCACGACCTACCCCACTCAACCGTCTTCCTCGCGGGTCGTCACTCACCCCACGACATCCTCTCTCTCGCCCCATATTCCCCATGCAAATCACGTCGACCGTCATCAGCAACAACCCACATCTCTCTTAAATACGCCGCCTCCGCCCCAATTATCCCATGTCTGCCTTTACAAGGGGCTAGGCCCAGCCCTCTTTCACATCCCTGGGATAGGGGGAGGTGGAATGATTGAGCAATGACGACCTTCAGTCTCCAGCGACACTCGCCACCTTCACGGTTGTGTCATGGCAGCTCAGCCCCGCTCGAGCTTCGAGGATCGACCACCCTCGATGTGTGAAGACCCTGAGCCTCTCCAAGAGGCTCAGGCCCAGGCCACCGCTTCGCCAATCCCAGGTAAACTCCATGATCCTCCTTCTTGTTTATTCCTCCATCTTCTCGTAATTAGGACTCTTCCCGCTATCTCACCCTCCATAGATCATTCCCTCATATTCGCCACACTCTCACCATTCACGCGCCACATCCATTCACTCTCCCTATCCTCCATAATCCCAGACCACTCCGATCTCCCATCTTCTCCACTTCCCGGATAAGATGACCTGGGCCCTCCGCTTCTTCGCAACATACGGCCTCCATTTCACTCCATTGCACACGTATTGTTTAGCACGGTTCGGCTATAGATCTAACAATGCAGGTGCTTGAATCTTCAATAATCGGAGGCTTCGCCAGAGTTATCTTCATGAGATCCTTCTCCGACAAATCAGCATCGACAGCTTCCTCCAGACCTCACCGCATTTCGACCTTGCTTCGAACGTCGTCGACCATCTTCCAGGACACTCCAAGGAGCTCTGTCAGACCCGAAGACGAGAGGTAGAGCTGCAACCACATCACCGGAGACCTGTTACCGCCGCCAGCCCCACGATGGAGATGAAGAACTTGGATGTACAGCTACCGTTCGATAGCCAGATCGAATGGCTCTCACCAGGTCACGTAGTGACCTTTGTGCCTTACAGCCACCGTCCAATACTGGTGATCGTTCGACTGTAGTGGAGACACGTGTCAGCTCCGAGCCTCTTCCCCGACCCGTTAGGCTCAGAGCACCCAAGCCTCTCTTGAGCCAGCCGAGCCTGCATCTGAGCCCGAGCCACTACCCGAAGCAGCCCCGAGCCTCCAGAGCAACCCGAGCCTGGACTCACATGTTCTTCACGTGCAGTCTGGAAAAATTGCATGGAGGCCCTACCGACTTCTCCAAATTGCAAATAGGTCTAGAGCTCATGTGCGCCTAGGGTAATTTGCACTAATACACCTGTGGGTTATGATAATAGCAAAAATACCCCCACATATGTGGGTTATTTACAGGGAAGGTCTCGTACTTTATTTTATCTGCATTTTAGTCCCTCTTAGGGAGATGTTTGCTATTTATCTTTTATGTATTCTTGCATTTATGCCCTTGACTTCATTTACAAATATCTTGAGCATCGTATCTCCGTTTTAGTTGATTTTGGTCTCGTTTTGAAGCTCATTTCATTGTCTTCTTAATTGCATGCTTAAATTTCAGATTTGACACTATGAATTTTGATGTATTATTTTAATAGCCTAGTGTCTTTATTGTAATGCTTCACATGCCTTATTTTTACATCAATGAGACTAGTTTCATGCATTGAACCTGATTTGACTCGTGATTAAATGCAAGTATTTTGATAATTAGGGCATATTTTAGTTGCATTTTCTATACATTTATTATTGCATGTTAAAAATTAAATTAAAAAAAATGCATGTTTCATGTTTATATAGGAATTGTGTCTTCGTGCATTCTCTGACCTACGATTCATTAATCTAACACTTAGTTCAATTGATTAGAGTCTAAATATTACGAAAGAGTCATGTTCCGACCTTGGGCTTGCCCAAGTAAAATAAAAAAATCGACCATTTGATTTGATTGTTAATTTAATTAAATGGTCTTTGATCGATCCAATTTAGTCTGACTGTAATGGCATTAGAAGTGTTAATTTCACACTATTAAAGGGTTGAATCTCGGGTTTGTCAATGGTGCCATTACCGGGGACATGCCTCATCTTTTGTCTTGTTTGGATTTTTTTTATAAAATTAAGTGTTTTCTTTTCGTAGGTCAATTTGTTCATGTTGCCTTACATCATTTAAAAATTCTTTTCGATTGATATCTAACATTTGCTTTTGTGGCAGGGCCCCTGATGTTCAAGGAGGCAAGGAGCAGGTGTTTCCCCGCTGCAAGGAGCCGCAGAAGCAATTTTGGAGAGAAATCGAAGAAAAAATAGTTGTCTTGCATTTTTTTTCATTTTCATGTAATAATCATCTTTACAGCGGTATTCGATCTAAGACTCGCGCTTGTAAATGAATGACTTATATGTGGTTGAGTGGGGATCGTCCCCACTTGAGTGTCGACCTAGGATCAGGCACATGACTCTTTGATATTCTTTTACATTTTTATTTTACGTGCTTGCTCATAGGTAGGACACAATTTAATAATAGACGCACATAAACATCGCTTCATTCAGCCAAATTAAAAGATATTCTTCAACACTAATAGAAGCATGTTAGGTGCGGTTTTCAATCGACTTGCATACATATGATTTTGGTTTTCAATTCAGTCCGAGTTTTCACACATTTTGCTACGGTATTGCATGTTTTCTCGCTTATCCAAGATCATGGTTTTTATCGACTGTGTGGCTTTTCTCAACTCCCCCTCCTAGATTGATCACCTAGGTTAATAGAAAATGGGAATGAGCAGTAGATGATGATAGCTTGGTTTATGTTCTCACTTTTAATCAGTGATAACCTTAAGCAAAATAAATTGGGATTGATAATTGCAAGTCAACCTAAAATGGGGTAAAATCTTGTTTTGGGAGAGCAACGCCCGTATTTATACAAGATGATTTTCTTGATTCCCACGTAAACTATAATGTTTTCAATCACCAATAAAACCGACAAGATAATCAACCAACAATTGTTGGTTTCACGTGTGAGTTGGTGAAATCAAAGGGTTTTGCATTCTTGTTTGAGCCTTGGTTGCTTCGACACCCTCCCCTAGACCCTAGATACTCCATCCATCTCAGAAGATCCATCCGCTCAGTTGTATATTCATCTGACTTCTTTGTTCACCTCAGGTCTCTCCCAACATCAATTATCAATCTTTATACTTAGGCTACTCTCAACCTAAGTATGGGGGGGGTGAGTCCCCATGATTTTCTTACTCGTCTTTCCTTTCCTCAATACTTAGGTTATTTCTAACCTAAGTATAGGGATAGCCCACATCAGTTTCCGTATATTCTTCTAGACTTAAATGGACCTATGACATTGTATCATCTAGTGCTATGAGAACATAGCAAAGTCTAAGTATATGGAGGTATATTGTATATACAGTATATGTATTTTGGCTATATTCTGAAAAATTTTGATAAATTTAAAACCTTTTACGCTAAAAGTACAATCTCTTGAAATAAGTGGACAAAATGTTTTCAAGGTTTTTCCATATTATGTTACACTATTTTCAAAGACAAATATTTTTGAAATTGATTTGAAAAATGAGTTTTTCTTGTTTTGAAAAAAACTTTTGAAAATGTTTGGAAAAACTTTATTTGTGTGACTTGGTTTGGAAAATTATTTTCTCGATTTCAAGGAAAGTTGAGTTTAACCTGTGTTCTAACCTTTAATCAAAAACCAATAAAAAATGAAAATTTTAGAAATCCTTTAGTAGTCAATAGTGACTACTAAACCCAAACAAGTAGTTCTATTCAGTGAGGGTTCACCCTTAGCAGAGTAGGTGATTTAGAGGACATCGCGTAAGGCTCCATCCTCAAGCAACGGTCTCTGGCACATACTTACACCTACTGGCTGAATGCAGATGCATCTACTCATTTGAGTTGAGGCATTCATTTTGTCTTTTCAAGTCTTCATAAAGTTTTGGAAAAAAATTTGTTGAAGGAGTTGGATTAAATCCCCTACCTTTTCACTTCCACATTGGATTAGAGATGTTCGAGAGCAATCAGATTATGAGGTCTTGAGATTTTAGGTTAACCAGCCTTAGCCATTAGGGTCTTAGACTTAATCATCCCCATTTCCCTAGGTTTCTAGATTTACATGCTAGATTGAATGCTTAGTCTCCTACCTTAGGAATATGATCAACACGTCACATGCACGACTGTGGTTTCGATGAAATGAGTTGACATTTCACTTAAGGGACTAGGATGATGGATTCGAGTCTGGACTGGATCTAATGATGCTCGAGGATGGGATAAAATCTTTGAAGGCTTCAAGAAACCTGAGTGACAGTATTTTAGCTAGTATGAGAACTTGGTTCTTATGCTAATCTCTTGATATTGACCTAAGTGCCTGGGTGTGAATAAAACAAAAATGTCGATAAGCGTGCGCCAACTCTTGGTAAAAGGAATGGAGCTAGCCAAAATATTACAAAGCAAAGAAATATCAATGTTGAAATAAGCTCTCTTTCCACAAAGTCGATTATCAAAAGAACTTCCACCGAAGGCGAGCGCTCCCAACCATTTCAAAGTGTCCACTTGGACCACCACTATTAGGACTAGGAGTCAGGCTTGCACCAAAAAAGGGTTGTGCATCGTAAATGCTACAAGTCTGGGTGTAGAAGGTACGAAAGGTACTCAAAAAAGGCACACCGCAGTGTACTCCCTGGAAAACAAGTGCAGACGACTACCACTTCTCTTAACGGACGCACTGATCAATACCAAAAATATGCATTGAGTAATAAGGCACTTGAGAGAATCCTTGTTCCAATGAGAGGGAGAGAAGAAATGACACAACCATATGCCCTCCATCAACTGGTCATCATCTAAACTTTCAAGTTTGACAAATAAAGAGATGATGGATTGTATGCAAGAAATGTTTTATTCCCCAGTGTTGAGGATTGGGTTCTTAGGAGAGTCTCTTGGACTGGAACCTTGGGTGATGTTTTGACTCTACTCTCGTGAATGCAGCCAACACTAAATGTCATATCCTTAGTTTATATGTATCAAAGAGAGAGTCTGGAAAATTAGAGGAATTGGATGGCTCTTGATTAAGGCTGCATTGAGCTCTAAAATTTTGGATCTCTACAATGGAGAGGACTTGAACAGATCATATCCTGTACGCACATGCACAAGGGGATTAATACAACTCATTCATTTTTTGTGATGCTCAAGGACGAGCATAGTTTAAGTATAGGGGGTTGATGAAACCCGGTTTCATGCTCTTAATTCACTGAAATTAACCCCCTAGCTTAGACTAAGTCTTAATAAATCTGAGTAATCCTTGTAATTATCTAACCCCTTGAATAAATTAAAAATACAAAAAATAGAAAAATTAAAAATCATAGTTTTTTAACCTTAAAACACTCTTGAAAATATTTTCTCCCTTTATTTGACCTCTTTTCCGATTTTGTCAACATGAAACTTGTAGATATCATCGAGATCTACAACTTTTATTTTTTGAGTTTTTCCAAATTCGATCATCTTCCACCTCTTAATTCACTTTCTTCCTTGCAATAATATGATTGGGCCACGTGGCAACTTCTGGTTGCGCCGCGCTGCCCGTCTCATCACGTGCCACGCACACATTACCTTCTATCGTTGGATCTCTCCCAGGCTTTCTAATCTTCGCCGTCAGTTCCCGCTCCATCGTCAACCCTCTGCTCATTCTCTCTGATTCCATATCCACCGCCCCTCTCCGCCTTATCCTCAGCGCGCCACATGGCTCATCATGCGCCGCACGATCGCCTCCAAGTGCCTCCATCTCAGTTGTCACCTCCCGCCTTCAATACCTACCATTCGATCGAGCCCTGGATTCCACCTCCACTATCCACTCACGCCACTTTCTCCCTGCACCACATGGCATTCCCCTTTGCCCTACGATGACGCCTCGCTGATTTAATCAGAGCCGCATATGCGCGCCTAATTTTCTACCATTGGATCACAAGATCCAACGACCAAGAGCTCGTCTCCTTCCTCCCAAAGACACCTCACCCATGTCGCCCCACCTCGCCAACTATCTTTGCCCTTCCCATTACGCAAGCCCTCTCAGTCGTAAGCTCCACCTCCAAACGACCCCATGTCCTACCCCACTCAACCATCTTCCTCGCGGGTCGTCACTCACCCCACGACAACCTCTCTCTCGCCCCCTATTCCTCTTGTAAATCACGTCGGCTGTCATCAGCAATTGTCCACATTTCTCTTAAATACGCCACCTCCGCCCCAATTATCCTGCATCCGCCTTTACGAGGGGCTAGGCCTAGCCCTCTTCCACCTCCTTGTGATAGGGGGAGGTGGAATGATTGAGCAATGACGGCCTTCAGCCTCCGGCGAGACCTGCCACCTTCACGGTTGTGTCGCGGCGGCTCAACACCGCTCAAGCTTTGAGGATCGGCCGCCCTCGATGTGCAAAGACCCTGAGCCTCTCCAAGAGGCTCAAGCCCAGGCCACCGCTCCGCCAATCCCAAGTAAGCTCCCTGATCCTCCTTCTTGTTTATTCCTCCGTCTTCTCGTAAATAATTAGGACTCTTCCAGCTATCTCACCCTCCATAGATCATTCCCTCAGCTTGACTACACTCCTACCATTCAAGTGACACATCCGTTCACTCTCGCTATCCTCTATAATCCCATACCACTCTGATCTCCAATCTTCTCCACTTGCCAGAGAAGATGACCTGGGCCCTCCGCTTCTTCGCAACACACGGCCTCCATTTCACTCCATCGCACACACGTAATGTTTGGCACGCTTTGGCTATAGATCTAACCGTACAGGTGCTCGAATCTTCAATAATCGGAGGCCTCACCAGATCTATCTTCATGAGCTCCTTCTCAGGCGAATCAGCATCGACAGCTTCCTCCAGACCTCGCCGTGTATCGACCTTGCTTCGAACTTCGTCGACCATCTTCTAGGACACCCCAAGGAGCTCTATCGGACCTAGAGAAGAGAGGCAGAGCTACATCCTCATCGCCGGAGACCTATTACTGCTACATCCCTGCAGCAGAGATGAAGAACCTGGATGTACAACTATCGTTTGATTGCCAGATTGAATGGTTCTCACCAGGCCACGTAGTGACCTTCGTGCCTTACAACCACCGTCTGATACTGGTGATTGGTCAGCTGCAGTGGAGCTATGTGTCTGCTTCGAGCCTCTTCTCTGACCCTTTAGGCTCAGAGCACCCGAGTTAGTGGAGCCTGTATCCGAGCCCGAGCCGCTAGCCAAAGCAGCTTCGAGCCTCCAACGCCACCCGAGCCTGGCCTCACGTGTTCTTCACGTGCAGTCTGGAAAAATTGCATGGAGGCCATGCCGACTTCGACAAATTGCTAATAGGTCTAGATCTCACATGCATCTCACGTGCGCCTGGGGTATTTTGCACTCATACCCCTGTGGGTTATAAAAATTGCAAAATACCCCTACGTATGTGGGTTTTTTATAGGGAAGGTCCCATACTTTATTTCATTTGCATTTTAGTCCCCTCCCATGGACATGTTTGTTATTTATCTTTTATGTTTTCTTGCATTTATGCCTTTGACTTCAATTTCGAATATCTTGAGCATCGTATCTCCGTTTAAATTGATTTTATCTCGTTTTGAAGCTCGTTTCAATAAATTCTTAATGGCATGCTTAGATTTCAGATTTCACACTATGAGTTTTGATGTATTATTTTAATAGCCTAGTGTCTTTATTGTAATGCTTCGCATGCCTTATTTTTACATCAATGAGACTAGTTTCATGCATTGAACCTGATTTGACTCTTTATTAAATGTCTCAAGTATTTTGATAATTAGGGTATATTCTCATTGCATTTTCTGTGCATTTCTTATTACATGTTAAAAATAAAATAAAAAATGCATGTTTTATGTTTATTTAGGATTTGTGTCTTCATGCATTCTTTGACCTACGATTCATTAATCCAACACTTAGTTCAATTGATTAGAGTCTAAATACTACGAAAGAGGCTCGTGTCCCTGAGTTCGACCATGGGATTGCCCAAGTAAAATAAAAAAAATCGACCATTTGATTTGATTGTTAATTTCATTAAATGGTCTTTGATCGATCAAATTTGGTCCGACTGCAATGACATTAGAAGTGTTAATTTCACACTATTAAAGTGTTGAATCTCAGGTTTGTCAGTCTTGCAGTTAATAGTAGCTCTAATGGAATCTAGAAATGGCTTTCCAAAAATAATGGGAGACTCGTATACATTTCCTCGATCTTCAATGTCCAGGACAATGAAGTACACTCTATGCGCGACACTTTGGAAAGTAATGACGACAGAAGAAATTCCTCTGAGTCTTTTTGTGAATCGGTCCGGGAATTGAACAATCACTCGAGTTATCTGAGCGGTCCGAGTTCGATTCGATCAAATACAAACTTCGGGAGGATGTTCAAGTTAGAATCATCATCAATCCAAACATTATTAAACTCAATATTCTCAATTTCACAGGTCATCTTGGTCAACCTTTTGACTTCCCGGACCTTACTTGTCTGGGTCAATGCCATTGAACTGGCCATAGTAATTAAATGATATTCAGTTTGAGATCTTTTCTTTCCCATCTTCTTACGTGATAGTCGACTCTTCACAAATCTTTGATGATCAGGTACATATTCTATGGCCTTGACTAGTGGATGCTCTAAGATCAGACTTTTGAAAAACACTTCCATATTGATGTAGTCCATATTTTTTGAATTTTCTGTTTTTTTTTTCATTTTTTTAGAATTTCCACTAGAGTCAGTTAGGTGGTTAGTGGACTGGTTAGGTGTGCGTGGTGTTTGTATGTGGACATCTGACATATGATGAGTTTCGGGTTCGCTATGTGATTTTCTGGATTCCTCTCGGTTGATTATCATGTCTTTTACTATTTGGATGACATTATCAAATTGTTCTATCAAAACCTCAGTTCTCTTATTTATCCGAGCTATGTCATCCATTATTGTCTCATGACTCGAAGATGAGTGACTGTACTCGGTATGCCACAACATTGGTATTTTCTCCTGAACTAAGATATAGTTAGTTTCTATGATCGAGGTATGGTCATAAGTCCTATTTCCTTGACTTCGAGTGTCGTTTATGCAATCGAAGGAAAAGTTATCATACTCGGACTGTGAATCATCCCGAGTAGAAGATGGTTCAAATATTGGATTATCATACATAACCGAGAATCATGTTCCTCTATCCAAGTTGATTACGCCAGTATTCATCCTCGAGTCCGCTCACTCCATTGTGTCATCATAGAACATGTTCGGTTCTATTAGCGATTCATATATCAATGTTTCAACCAAGGGTGGGTGGGTGGGTGAAAATGATGGATGGAGAAAAACTACCTTAAAGAGAGGGTTCCACTGAAAAGAAAGTGGAAAAGAAGATGGGAAATTTGTCATGTGAGCAAGACCCATGGAGTCTGGGTATGAATGCCAAAATTTCGACATCTTTGAAAGGAATAGAAAAAGATTTGCAAAACCACGATCTGTGTGTGCAAGTGCAGTATCACACAATTCAATACATAAATGAAAACCCTGAATTCACCAACTCAACTCAGTGAAGGCCATAAAGGTTCAGCCAAATTATCTTGTCTATTTATATGGTGATAATTGCAAAATTTTGAAAGAGTTAACAAGTTGTTAGGTGCTTGTAATTTCCTAAAGACTGACCTAAGTCTTATGACTAGTTGCACCCACTTTCAGCCAGTATGGGAGTACGGTTGATCATTACTTGAGGACGAAGCCTTATATAGTGTTCTCTAAACCTCCCACTCTATCCTAGTGTTCCTCCCTCTCTCACTTGCAGTAAAATCAAATAATGACGGGCTTTCTCTCTCAAAACAATGATATTCAATTTTATATGATTTTAATTAATCAATAATGTTAGCAGTCCCCTTGTTTTAATTTTATTATCACTTTGATTTGAGTGGGGATCAATGCACGTCTACGTAGGGATTCCAATTTCCTTTATTCCTACGTGAATGAAAACTGAGGGAGAATGGAAAAAGACGTGCAACCAGAAACACGATGATGAATTATGAGTCAGAGATACTTACCGTGCTTCCTCGCAATCTTCGTGCAATATGCTAAACAAAATTGAAATTTCCCTAGAAAAATAAATCTAATGCATGCATGGGAAATCACACCTAGAACAAAAACTTCTATTAGAGAGTGATAGAACAATTTAATTTGGCTAAATGAAAGTCGATCTAATGTGTATATTTAAGTGCAGTGTGGTCATAGTCCTATTAGCACAAAAAATCCTAGTAGCTCTAATAGGCGCAGTGCAATCCTAAGACTTTGAATCCACTCAAGTTGGGCCACACCCTCAACGAAGAGTGAAATAAGTCCGACACACCACAAAGAGTCCAATCTCTTTTACACACGTGAGAACCCAATCAAAACCGTTGCAACTTAGAAATTAATTACAAGTTAGATAAAAATACTCTCTCTCTAAAATATAAATTATTCGGGTATTCGATCGCTTTGAGTTGCGTCGACTTCAAAGAGAGTCGCTCCGAGTTCGTCGAGTTCCTTGCACAAAAAATAGAAGATTGAATATTAGAGAGAGGTTAATATATATATATATACATATATACAAAAATAAATAATAAAGTAAATGTTGTAAAAATGGAGAAATAATTACAAGAAAAAGCATGGGTCTGACTAACCTGGGATGGAAAACCTAAAAACTTGATTTTCTAAAAACAACCTAAGCCGTGCCTCCCCAGCAACAGTGCCATTTGAAGAACCGTTGAATTGCCCACTTAATTTAGTCAAATTAATTATTAAAAGATGTTCGTTTGTTGTAGGCGAGGAATTAAAGGTTAATCAAAAACCGCTAAATTAATTATTAGTCCAATTAAAGTGAGCAGTTAAATACTTTTTACTTGGAAAGTTCCAAGGTCGAACTCAGGGAGGCAACTGTCTCCTTAGATTAGTTTTTAGTCGATCTCGAGGTTAGGTTTTCACAGAGGTATATTTTTTAATTTTTAAATGTAATAAAGGAGACAAATGCAATTTTTCCAAAGCTTAGGGACTAAATTTTGACCAAATGAATTCCAAAAATCTTAAAACTTGGATAGAATGTCAAATATGATGAAAATAGGCTAGTTTGATTTTTTTTTAATTTTTTAGACATAAGATGAATAAATAATGAATTTATTAATGTAGATAATAAGATTTTTAATAATTAACTAAAATAAATATTAAATATATTTATTTTCAAGAAATAAAATTATCTAAGATATGTCACTACGTGATCTATCTCAGAAAATTTTTAGACCTACAAATGTTGGATTTAATACTTATTAAAAAATAATTAGTGAAATATACAAAATGAGTTTTATTGAGTGAAATATGTATGCAAGTGCAATTCCTTTTGGGCACAATGTTACTAACAATTAATTATATGATCCATCAATTTTTCGTAATTTTTTGAGATATAGTTAATTAACTATGAATTTGTAAGCACAGGTTGGGCAAAATATGCAAATTCTCACAAGAATAATAATTATTAATTAACCACAAAATAAAACTATGACAAGCATGCCACAATGTAGAGAATTAACTATATGATAATGATAAGTTTTTGGAATAATAAAATGATGATGAATGATTATTCAAATAAATTTGTAAACACAGGGTTCTCAATATAATACAGAAAATAAATTTTAAAATAAATTTGCTAACTGGATGGATATGCAATTACCAAGTCTCGGGAGGGCTTTATTGCAATTTGCCCAAGTGGTCACATGACCTTGGACGGTAGGGGTTGTCTACAAATATTTGAATATGATAGGGGTTGGATGCAATATTTCCAGGAGTCACGTACCAAGCATGTGACCGTCGAGTGGAGAGGATCTTCTGAGATTTATTGAAACACGGGTTCCCTCCTGCAAATTCCCTCCCTCCCCACATGCTGGGCACGTGTCGGCTGGGGGGGGGGGTCGCCTTCTTCTCTTCTTATATAGGCAACGAGGAGAGCGGGTGAAGGGCGGTTTGAGCAAGGTACCGACGCTTCCCCTTTGCATGGGTGGAGGAGCGACGGAAGTGGGGTTGCTCCTTCGTGTGGGGGAACGTCGGTGGTGATCAGCTTGGTGGAGCGAGCACTGCACAATGAGGGGTGCATTGCGGTGGAGTGGGCAGGTGGCATGGTAGGGTACTGGTGCAAGAGACACCGCCGCTGGAGGAGGTGATGCGCGGTTGTCGGCGAAGGCGCGCGCCTGCTGGATGGTGGAGCGGTGGTGAGGAGGCCCTAGCGTGGACAAGGCTAGAGATGGTCAACGGAGCATGAGGATGGTGGAGCTCCTGGTGGGTAACTCTGCGTGTCCAGACAACCGTGCGTGGGTGTTGCGGTAGAGCTGCTCTGTCGATGGCAGATCTCGGAGGCATAGCAGAGTATTGCTATCATTGGATAGAGAGCGCGAAGGTGAAGGTTGTGCAGGTGGTGGACAGGTTGTGTATGGGCCTATCGAGGCAAGGGGGAGGTGGACTTCGATGCGGGTAGGAAGAGGAGGTACAACCTGAGGTAGAGGTACGTTGGTGAATAGGTTTCTCGCGAGCGGAGGAGAGTGCGACGGCTGGCGCGAGATGAAGGCAAGATGATGGGTGCAATAGAGGGGACAGAGGATTGAGGTGAAAGCAGGGGAAATGGAGAACTTGGGACAAGAAGGAGAAATGGGGCTATTTCGCCTGGGCTCGAGGAGGACGGAGGCCATCTTCTGACGTCGCTTCGACCACGACGACGAAATCGTGGGAAGCTATGGTCGATCTTGCCTTGGATGAGGGTCATCACCGGAGAAGATAACCCTGTCACATGCTTCTTCTCCCACTTTCTCTCTCTCTCTTGCAGAGTCTAATGTTGGATGCCCTTGCACATGGGCTTGATGGACCTTATATAGAAATTGTGGTTGGAGAAGCGGCCGGGGTGATGGTTGTTGGAGGCGGCGACAAGATAAGGGGAGACATGAACGAGAAGACGGAGGTTGCGCGGGTGGTTGGCGGAGGCGACGATAGCGCGGGGGGGGGGGGGTGGGGAGTTGACGGGGGAAGAAGAAGGTTGATGACACGTGCACAGGGGCACGTGTGCAACAGATGCGAGAGATTTTTTTTTTGAAAAATGAAATAAAAGGAGGTCAATAACTAATTGACATGTGGCGGATCTAGGAGCAGCCACGTGTCAGCTCCAGAAAAACAAAGAATAAAAAGAAAAGAAAAATTCAAAAAAAAGAAAACGACCTCAGTAGAAAAGTGTTCTTCATGAAAGTTGCTCGTCTCGATGAGATCTACAAATTTCATGAAGGAACCAAGAGAAAAGAGGTCATCTGTACAAAGTAATATTTTTGGGGTACTCGTTGTACATAGAATACCTTGATTTTTGGATTTTGTAATTTTTTATGTTTTTAATCAAGAGAAAAATCAAGAAAAGTTACGATAAAATAAACAATAAATATTTACACATTAATCTAATTTTTTGGGATTTTTATTAAATAATAATATAAGAGAATAAAAGAAAGTGGGAAAATTGAAGATTATTGTACAGGCTTGCAGAGGACATTCAGACTTGGTCAGATTCTTTGATTTCAGTCTCATTTTGAATTCGGATTTTTGTGCATTTTAATAAAACATTCATCAACGAAATAAATGAAAAATAAATAAAAGAAAAATGGTTAATTATGTACATAAAATATCATGTCAAAAACATGTAAAACACAAAATGCGCAAAAGAAGCCCATAACCCAACTTTCACATATGAGCTCCGATTTTTATGATATTAGCATTGTTTTGAAGATCTTTGAATATGTATTATCTAAAAGTGAGTAGATCTAAATAGACATTGTATGAGGAAGATTTGAGCGTTTTAGTTTGACTATTCTGAAATTGGGATTTTGTCTCACGAGCCAATTATTTAAGTGAGTATTTTTTGTATTTTCCCTTTAATCTTGTTAGTAATATGTACACAATGTAGGTGGTTTGTTTTCAATTGGAGTTAGAATGAATTGATTAAAAATATAGGAAATTAATTGAAAATGTAAACATGATTATGAATGCAATTATGCATGCTAAAATGCAAATATTAATTCCAAGTGCATGAATGGTAAACACACAAATTAAATGATGAAATACAGCTAATTACTCGAGAACAAAGCTCTATTTTCATCTTTTTGTATACTGAATCATAGATTCATCAACCGCCAATAACGATTTATGAATGAGCATGACCGGAAATGGCATGGCTTTCCATACACCATGCGATAGGGAGACATGCCTAAAGGAGACTTGTACGTCGTATGATAAGCCCAAAGAACCGAGTCAAGCAACTATGACCAGTTCTTTTTATCAGGACACACAAGTTTCTGCAAGATTGTTTGATCTCCCTATTTGGACACTCGACCAAGCCATTAGTCTGTGGGTGGTAAGGAGATATGACATGGTCTTTGATGTCGTGCTCCTTTGTCAACTTCTTGATTTCCTTACTAATAAAGTTGCTACCCCCATAAGATATTAGAATCTTGGGAATCATGAACTGAAATGATATTATCTTTAAGAAAATGATAGACAATGTGACCACTAGCGGCTCGAGCAGGGATAGCCTCCACCCATCGACTGATGTAATCAACAACAAGCAAGATGTATTCAAAGTCTTGACTAATCAGAAATGCGTCCATGAAATCCATACACCATGCGTCAAACATGTTTGATATTTTAATGTACTTGAGAGGCATGGTATCTCTGTAATTGATTGTGCTACTCATTTTCTTGCAGTCAATACAACCTTTAACATATTTAGTAGCATCTTTAAAATGAGTCAGCCACTAGAGGCCACATTGAAGAACTTTTGCTATTGTCTGCTTTCCAGAATGGTGTCCACTAGATTCTAACTTGTGATAATGATTCATGACACTTACATATTCCTCATCAGAAATGCACCTTCGCAAGATACAATATGCACCATCTCAAAACAAGTAAGTATCCTCCCGTTAGTAAAAATGTATTTCAGACATGAACTTGTCCACTTTCAGCTTCAACCAATCCCATGGAACTTCCTTGGAGATAAGGTTGTTCACAATATTAAAATACCAAGGGAGCGAGGTGACTGATAATGTCGCTTCATATGGGACAGTTTCAGGGATTGGAATGATGTTGTGCTCAGGAGTATCTAACTCAATAATTTTGGAAATGTGATTTGCCATGACATTCTTGACTCCAGGTTCATCTCGTATTTCCAAATCAAACTCCTGGAGTAGAAGGATCCAGTGAAGTAAACGTAACTTCGCATCCTTCTTGCTTTTGTAACTACCGCATGGAAGAATTTTTTAGTCAAGCAAATGAGACCTAAATTTCTTCAGTGCAAACACTACTACTAACAACTCTTTCTCAGTGACCACATAATTCCCTTTGGCTTCATCAAGGGTTATGTTATCATAGTGAATCGCAAATTAACATCCATCCCGTCATTGTCCCAACATAGCTCCAATGGCATAATCAAAAGCATCCTCATGATCTTGAATGGAAGAGACCAATCCGGTGGACGCGGGATAGAAGCTTGGGTAATTACTTCTTTCTATTGATCAAAGGGATGGAGCACTCTAATATCTACAATAAAATATGTATCCTTTCTTATAAGATCTAAAAATGATTGGACAATCTTGTTGAAATTTTTGACGAACCTTCGGTTGAAACTGACATATCTCGAAAATGACCTGACTTGCTTCAATGTGGTATGTGGCTCAAGTTTTGATATCACTTCCACCTTGGCAGGGTTGACTACCATGCCTCGCTTGGAGAAGACGTGACCCAACACAATTTCCTTAGGCACCATTAAGTGACTCTTCTCCCATGAGAGCACCAAATTAACTTCGCAACATTGTTGAAGTACTCGTTCTAGATAAGTCAGTCATTGATCAAAGTTATCTTCGTTGATCGAAAAATCGTCCATGAAAACTTCAAGAAAACTTCCCACCATGTTAGCAAAAATGACCAGCATACATCTATGAAATGTATTATGGCGTTTTATAATCCAAATGGCATTCATCTGAAAGCTTATGTCCCAAGGGATAGGTTAAGGTGGTCTTCTCTTGGTCTTCAGGGGCTATAGCAACTTTATTGTATCTAGAGTTCCCATACAAGAAACAAAAGTATCCCTTTGCAGCAAGTATTTCGACTATTTGGTTACTGAAGGGCAAAGGGAAGTGATTTTTCTTGGTGGCTCGGTTCTGGCGTCTGTAGTACATACAGTTGCGCTAAGATGTAGGGACTCTGGTCGGAATATCCTCTCCTTTATCATTCATTACTATAGTCATTCATGATTTCTTAGGTACCACATGTAACATACTTACCCATTTTGAGTTTGAGATGGGATAGATGAAACTTGGATGCACCACTTCGTGATTGTTTTCATCACGACCTCCCGGATATTTGGGTTCTACCAATGTGAAATTCACGAGAAGGCATGATGACTTCTTCTAAGTAAATGTGGTGCGATCACAATGAAGGATTTATCCCATGCAGATATGTAATCTTCCAGCTAATTGCCTAGTGGTTCCGTTCTAGAACCTCGAGCAAGCAAGATTCTTGGTTCTCAGAAAGTTGAGAATTAATGATGACTAAGAACATGTTCTGCTCACCTACAAGGAAGGTGTATTTCATCAATGGGTGTAGCAGTTTAAATTTGGAGGGTTCTAAATCAACCCTGGGGTGATTTCAATAACAACCATCATTTACTATTTTTAATTAATTTATTTTTTAATAAAGCTCCTACTTTGTCATGTAGCGTCCTGCGTGGACCAGTTGCATTACAGGGATTGTTGACCCAAGTCAACTATCTTGTCTTCTCTCTTAACCATGTTAGATGTCTCGAGCGGCCCACTTCCTAGATTTTTCCCCGATGCTCCGATGTTCCTTCACCCTCGAGCCCTTTACAACTTCTTATCCTTGATCTTCCATGATCCTTGTCCACTCCTTAGATCTTCTGTACACAACCTTACTCAATCATAATCTCTAAGTGAATAAGGGTTGAAACCTATGTTCATAAATAAAGCCCTCTTCCACCTGTCTCAATTTGGTCTACTTTTTATACCTATGGCCCTCTGTGTTTGGTCAAGTGTGTCACCAGGTGACAGACAACGTGCCCCTGAGGCTCTGGAACGACTCGTGGAGGAGGAGAGGTGACCCACAGTGGAGAAGCAGCTCGTCCTGCCCCTTGGTCTTCCCGTCCATGTTCGAGTTGCACCTTCACTTTTTTTAGGTAAATTTAGTTCTTATATTTCATTTTCTAAGTTTTACATCATGTTTTAACTAAGGACTTGGCTTACAATAGGTTAGTTACCTCACCGGAGCTATAAAGCTCCGATCACTGTGACACACTATTTTGCCCTAATCCCGACCACTACAGCCACCTTATCTTTTGTTCCCTACACTTCTCTACCCTATGAGCCACCCAGTTTACCTTGAACCCCCTAGGATCGAGCCATCATGGTTCACCATCATCACTTCGTTGAACTTCTTAATCACCAACTCCATTTCAGCCTCCACCTTTTCAATAAAAACCCAGAAAGCCTTGCCCAGACTTCTTCTTTGATTTCATGCAGGTTATACCTCTACAAGAGCCCATCTGAGGGATATTCGACTGAAGAAACCCTCTCAGGTCGGCCTGAAGAACCAAAGAGCTCCATGGGTCTATCGGTGACCCCTGGACCTAATTGAAGCACCTGGTAGTAGCGTGAGAGTTATAGGAGCATTTAGATCTACTCAGAGGCGTGTGAGGTGGTCGGAGATGCACACACTACAAGATCTATTCTCTCATGAGACGAGTTCTTCGTCATTCTCCCACTGTCCTCGCATGCTATCCGATCAAGAGGCAGCTGCCAGATTCTACAAGAGACAACCGATCTTTTGAGCCACAACCACTGTATCCTTGCACAAGATTTATTCTTGGACGTCAAATTCGAAGGGATATCAGCTGTTCAGATGACGACACGATTAAGTGAGATGATCACGGTCATTCACCAGCGCAATAGTGGGGGTAAATTACATATTCTACCCTGTATTTTTGTCTTCTTTTCTATAGTACTGTAAATAATTTTTTAGTACAAATTAATTTGAAAATTTTGCATAGAGATCTATGCACTTATTTAATATTACAATTTGGTACAATCCATCTCAGCTCACATGTCATCACGTATGAGCTAAGAAAATTGCACATATGTCAACGCGGTTTTGTGAACTGTAAAATATTACATAAAGTTTGAATATTATGTGTATTTTTTGAAAATTTTGCACATGAGCCCCTGACTTTATTTCTAATTGCAAATATGCCCTTTTTAGTGCATGTATTTTTGTGCTAGTATTTCATTTATTAGAAAAACATCCATGCTCCAAATATTATGCAAAAAAAAAGGTTAGATGTCTAAAAGCATGTACATTCATGTTACAATTTTATTTTAGCATATTAGGCATTTTAACTATTTATTTAAAAAATGAGCACGTTTTTATCCATGTCTAACTTAGAAAACACCAAAAAAATATAAAACATCTCAGAAATTTCCGAAAAAATATTTTTCTATTTTTTACTATATTTGCTAACTCCATACCAAAAACCCCTAAAAATATAAAAAGATAAAGATAAAAAATTAAAAAGCTCCAAAATTCAGTAAAATAAGAAAAATCACCGAAAATCACAAAATATTTATTTTGTATTTCTCTTTTTTCTTTATATTATTATCTATATTATAAAAGTGATTTGGAGAATTTTGGAATTCGTTTGTTATTTTTAATCTTTAAATTAATACGACTTGTTTATTTAATCATGGATTTGGGTTCTTTTTTACTTTAAAATATATAAAAATTAGCAAAAATTCCACAAAATCATAAAAATAATAGAAAAGTATATAAAACCCAAAAACCTTTTATTTCTTGTATTTCATTATTTATAGTAGTATTTATAAATTTGTTATCCTATATCATATATATAAACTTATATATTCTTATATAACATATTAAAAAGAAAAAAGGATATAAAAATCAAATAATATAAAAAAAGAAAATAAAAATTATAAAATTTATATAAATAAAAAATATAAAAAATTAAATTCCAAAAAATATATAAAATTAAAACCCACACAAAAAGCAAAAGGGTAAGAGAAAAGGACAAATTCTACATTCATTTGCACAGTCTACTTTTGCTCCATGTGCTCGATACTCTACACATGCATACATACTATATACATTTTGTAGACTTAAAATAAATTTTAACTCCAATTTTTTTTCTTTTCATTGCTAAATTCATTTGTGGGTTAATTGTTGTCAGATTCGCTTTTAGTGAGTGGTTGGTGTAGGCTCTTTCATCTGTATATTGTCCACCTCTATTATTTTTGGCTCTGAATGCAAGACATCAAAACATCAACAAGAAATTCATCTTATTCTAACAGAAATGGATTGAGTTCATTCGGCTTAGTTAGCTCATCAACAAGGACTTCATCCTCAAGGATCAGAGAAAATTTTACCGTGCTTTCCATGTACCCCTCCTTGGAGAGGAATTCCTGGGTTTCATTATCATCCAAGAATAATGTTGTGTCTCTGATTTCTGCTAGACAGTCACAGTCTTGTCTCTTTCTGAATTTGCTCACTCTCATCTGACATGGACTCTGCGAGCTTCGATACTTGGATAGTTTCAATGAGAACCTTATCACTTCTTGAAAGAAAAGTGATCTTTCTGGTTCCATAGGTCAACCACTACTTCAGTTGTTTGAAGGAATGACCAACACAATATTATCGGGGGATGAAAAGGGTGATGAGATGCCCATATCTAGAACAATTAAATCTACAAGAAACTTCATCTCTTGGAGAGTGACAATGACATCCTCCAAAATGACCCTTGGTTGCTTTATAGATGTGTCTGTGAATTGTAGAATCATTCTTGTTGATTTCAACAATCCTAACCCAAATTCTTTGAGCAGTGACGCAGACATTAGATTTATAAATGATCTATTGTCAAGAAGAGTTCTTTCCAACTCTAGGTGGAAATTTTCACATATGATAGGAGCTCCCTTATCCTTCTTTTTGCCCGGGAGGTTGCTGATAGCATTGACAGTTATCATGGTCAAGACGTGCTTGACAGGTTTCTCGCATCCTCTCTTGCGATGCTTTGTTGTACATGCCTCCTTTATTCCTTTCTTCATCACATGTATGTACTCCATGGCTTTTAGTAACGACATTTTCATCACTATGTTTTGTAGTAACTCCACAATGCTAAGATCAAACAGGGTTGTTTTCAATTTTTTATTGTTTTTGACTTCAATGCGAGGAAATGGAACGTGAATGTCATCAAAAACATCATTTCATTCAAAAAAGTTTTATTTTGTACAAGTGAAATATTAAGCATGGTAGAATCATCCATAACAGAAGGGAAAATAAAATCAAGAAATTCAATCGTGTTGGCTTACATTGGATTGACCATTGGTGCTAGCATCTCCTTGGCTGCATCGACCCAGCTTTAGTTGTTATTGCTTGATTCTTTTTTATTTTTTTCATGTTTTAGATTTTTGTGATGGTGTTTCTCCCCCTTCCTCACCGGATCCAGAACTCTATGCGATGTCATCTGGTGGTGATGAAGATTTGCCAATAGAAACTTTATTTTCCCCCTTTATTATCGTAGTCGGTTGTAGTATCATATTGCTCCAGAGATGAGCAACATTAGATAACATAAAAGAATTTATACCTTACTTAGGAGGTGCTGAATCTGCATTTCATCATTTTTATTCATTTATTTTGGCTTAAAATCCCATATAAAACACTTCTATATACTAATAAATCCATATTCTAACTAACCTGCATCTCTGTGTAAATATTGTACATTTATTACTTTTTAAACAAAAAATAAATAAATAAATAAATAAATAAATAAATAAAAAGAAAATAAAAGACTGTATATATCTAATAGATACATGTTGAATCAAACCTCGAGAGAAGGTCAAGATTTGACCTGATCGACGAGGAATTAAGTAGGGGGAGATAAGGCCAAAAACACCAAAAATACCCTTGACACATGTACATATTCCTTACTTGTCTATATTACACACTATTATTCATTCCCAAATCTCTTGTAAATACGAATAATTCCTTCTTGAAAATTTTGTATCAAACCTTTGTAAAATGATATCAGTAAAAACTTGTGTATATTGTGTAAAATACATCACTGTCCAAAAGCCACATAGCTCAACTTTCAAGATTAATATATTCTCCACCTAAACTACAAATTCATCAAACTCAATTTCAGTGTACTCCAAATTAAATATTCTTTAAAATGGAGATGATTTCATAAAATTCTGAGTTATGGTGTGAAATGTGGCCAATTAGGGTAATATTGTATATTATGCCTATAAATACACACTATATTTATATATTTTATTGTACATAATTTTGAAAATTGTATTTTTATTACTTGTAAATATTGTATTTAACTCATATAAATTACAAATAAAAATTACAAAATCAAAAATTAACAAAAATAAAATTATGTAGTTGTTGTATATGTACCACGATGTATATATTTTACATATACCTATTTAATAAACCCAATAAATTAACTCATAAAAATCAAATAAAAAAATCACTAACAACCTTGTAAAGTATTTAAAATAAATAAAATATTTAATTATGTATATATTTATAAAATTAATTAATTAAAAATTATAATATTTTGTATGTAGGTTTACATAACAGTAAATGACATCTTGTATTTATTTTAACCCTAGTCATTATATTATTTATTTAATTAAAAAAAACAAAATTAACTTTAAATTATTCCTATCATGTTTTATTTACATTATTTAATTTAATTAATTAATTTTCGATTTTTATTTAATTATTTAACATTTTATTATATTTTTTTATCATGTAGCCTATTTTTTTTATTCTAAGCACGCTCCTATTAGCCAAGTCGGGTCTGTTGACCCGGGTCAACTCTTCAGTTGCACCCTTCTCCCCATTGATCTCGCCTCCACCGTTCACTCAATCAATTACCCTACATGCCTTAATCACTAACTTGCCCCGATTCCTTCGCTAACATTCAAGCTAATTCAATTCTCTCCCACGCCATAACCTCAGATCCATCCATCATACCGCAAACTGCTCGCATTTTGAAATTCAAAACTCGCTAGATTCACTCTTATAAATAGACAGTCTATCCCTCTGCCTCGAGTTTAATCCGTTCTTAGGCCTTTTACTCCCCAAGATCGATCCCTGGAGTGAGCTATAGGTGACAGCTGCATATTTCCACGATTAGGGGTGCGAGTGAGGTCCTGGAGTTCGTGATTCAATAACATCGTAAGAGTACCTCTACCACGTCTCCGCCTCTCCGTCTTAAGCGCAAATTAAGGAATCATCTCCCCTTAGATAATACCTTTAAGGTATTAATTTTTCTTTTTTGTAATTTTAGTTTTGTATTTTAACTTAGATAGTACCTTCAATCCAAATTTCATCTCAACCTCCTATCTGCATGATCGGAGGATCTCAGATCAGTTAAATCAAACTCCGAACTTGCCATCACCTTCACTAGACTCCTCTCCACTTTCCACCATCTTCCCATCTCCAAGTCACTTCAGATCAGGAGCTCAATCTCCACTCCGATCACCTACGCTAGAGACCCTCCTCCATCCACAATTTCATATACCTTCAACCTAATCTTTTGGTCGGACGAACCCTCAGATCATGCGTGATCACTTGCAGGTTGAAAGAGCTCTAGAGACAACGTGAAGATCAGTAATCAAGACTGGAGTAGGTTCAAGGAGCAGCAAAGTTCATCACCTTCTAGATCGACGATCTGGTAATTTAACGAAGATTCAAGGTGCACACCAGATGCATAATCAAAGGATCTTTGATCTGAGATCAATTTGGCGCGAAGCCAGGCCAAGACGAGGGAGATTCAGGCTGACCAAGTTCAATGGGGAAGACTCTCTTACTTGTTCTTCTATAAGTCCTCGCAATCGCCCAATCAAGAACAGAGTTCTAGTTCAGATCTTAGCCATTCAAAAACCTACAAAGCTCCGTCGTTGATTCATACCTCCAAATCTGATTGACGCCATTCGCATTCGCTTCAATCACGACTGTTAGATTAAAGCCAATGCATCACATCCATCCACATTGCCATGTCAATAAAAGGTACATTTGCAACCAGCCCCCTGTCTATATTTTATTTTCAATTAAGTCCCCATTGGACATCTATATGTGTTTAATAATTTGAACATGTGCATTGCAACCCTTCTTATTTATTTTAATTTCATTTATTCTTGTTTGAACTATAGTGTGTGCTTGGCATGTGGCTTTGGTGAAAATTACAATAAAAATATTTTATCTTTGTGTTACTGTTTGGACCCTAGAAGTAATAATTTGCATTTTGGTCCAGTCCAGCGGGGCACACGTTCCTTTGCACGTGATTTTTGGGGAAATTTACACTATCAAAGCCATAGTTTATTTCTTGCTACCATTTAGTTTGCATTCATAAAATAATTGCATATAGGTCATTGTTAGTCTACATATTTATTTTTCATGATTAAAATCAAATAAAAATTAGCAAAAAGGCTCTAAAAGCTCCACAAAAATTATTGGAGACTTCTACAATACTCATCTTGCATCCGTAAATTCTTTTCATTTTCATCATTTTTCTTATTTATAAAAATTCGAAAACAATCTAAAAACATCTTGTTTGCAATTTAAAATCATTAAAATTATAAAAATCATCTCAAAAATTCTAAAAAGTCTTGTGTGTATCTTTTGATTTAATTAATTGTCGTATCATTTTTGCGTATTTATCATTTATAAAATTCATAAACATTGATAAACAATAAAAAATACTAAAAATTCATATAAAAGTAATTTAAAATCCAAAAAATATAAAATTGCTTTCTAGAAAATATTAAACTCATCTTTCATTCTGTATTATTTTCATCAATTTTGACACTATTTGATATTTTAAAAATCCCAAAATATTCGCATCATATTATGTTTACTTTATTTACTGTTTTTGATTTATTTAAAAGCTTTAATACTTGAGAAAAAATCTGGAAATTTTGTAAAAAAATTAAAAATGCTTAAAAATCTAAAATTAATTTTAATTGAATTTTCTGTATATGTATATGCTATATTTAATAATTTCAAAAAGGATGCATTATTATTTCGTTCCTTTCATATTCCATTGTTTTGAAATAAAAAATTTCTTTTGCTAAATTAAAAATAGAAAACAAAAATATAAAATAAAAATTCAGAAAAAAAATTAATATTACAAAACATCATAAAATACAAAAAGCTAAGAACAGTGAGCATAAAGATTGTTTTATTCTTTCATTGAGTCTTCCTTGCATTGAATAACCCTCGGAATTTGTAGCCTTCTTGAGTTCAATCCTATTGTTATACATGTAAATTAAATAGCAATTTCTCTTGCTAAATTTTTGTGATTATTTTTTCTTGAGAATAAATATTTTTTTATTGATGCTTCTTTGGGTTGTGACAACACTTGTAATTAATTAATTCAAATAAAAATCCCGAAATTAGTTCTCAACAAGATGGCATTGTTATCGGGGAGGCACGACAAGGGTAACTAGGTTTCTCTTTAACCTACTATTCTTATTTGTAGCTTTTGCCTATATTGCCATCCACTTATTCATTTTTTAATATTCATTGTATTAAATTCATTTATTTTTGATCATATCTATATACTTGTGTCTCTTAAACATATTGTATTTCTTATTTCATGTGAGGGCCCGACGAGCGAGGGTAGTATTCTTAGGATGATTGCCACACCCAAGCAAAACAGAGGCGACTTGATTCTCCACCAAGCTATAGGAGAGCGTAGGAAGAGGAGAAAATATTTTGAAGGAGACCATCATTTGGAGCATAGGTAGTTTTTATTTATTTTTGGCATTATTAGGTATTAAAAAATTCTTGTAAAAATGACATTATATACTTTGCTTGTGGGGTCTATTTTATCAAGTGTCGGTGGACTTGGGGGACCTCACTCGTTTCGTTTTTCACCGCTATATTTGTTCATGCAGTTTTCTATGCTAAGACACAATGATTTCTTTAATTAACTTGCTTGAGTCAAGTAATTAATTAGGTCCAAAACCCTAAATAAGAATTTTTGTACCTATAGTGCAGAGTGTATTTGGATTAAGTCAAATTAAATAGTTCTTGCCCGCTAATAGAAGTTATTGCTAAGATGGTTCACACGCATCATTTAGATTAGTTTTATTTTCTGTATTTATATTTTGCATGTATCACCCTGCATGTAGAGTACTGGCGATAAGGTACACAACTCTAAACTGATGCATGCATCATTGTATTTAATCGTGCATCGGATTTTCCAATTTCCTCCCTTGTTTTCACTCACATAATTTAAAAAGGGAATTGGGTAAAAGAGTGATAACCATTAAAACCGGGATTGTTAAAGAAAACTCCACCTTATAATAAACGTAAAGGAAAAATTCATTTTGGGGAGAATAATCCCCGCATTGTTTATTTTACTTGCAACTGAGAGAGGGACGAACACTGGGATAGAGCCAATACGAATTTTCATATAGATTGCTATTTCTACAAGAATGATTAGCTACTTCTCAGTGAGGAAATACAGGTAGCCGGTAAACGGTCCAGATTTCCTAAAAGAGTGGGAGGTTTAGAGGACACTATGTAAGGTTTCGTCCTCAAGTAACGGGTAGCCGTACTTTTACGGTCCATACTTACTTCTATACTAGCTATAAGTCGATGCAACTAGTCGTAAGAATTGGGCTAGTTTGTATGGGAAGACAGGCACCTAACAGCTCGTTAACTCTTTCAAGATTGTAAAAATGATAAAAGACCGAACTCTTATGGTCTCCACTTGTGTGAGTTGGTCAAAAAGGGGGTTTGTATTTTGTATTAATTGCTAGTTCTAGAGATCCTTCCGCTCTCTTCATGTCTTATATTAATATTCATCTTGCATTGACCTTCATGTTCACGCATCTTAACTATTGATTTCAAAGATTTAGGATCGGAGCATTCCTCGTTCGGATTTTGCGAACTCATTTCACACTCCGGTACGTTTTGGGGAGACTTACTTCCTGAATATTCCTCTTTCTCCACTTCACCCTTCACCTCATCCATCAATCCATTATTTCAGATCAGCTCTAATTGCGAACTAGTATATGAGACTACATCATTTCTGAGTACTAATCAAGTGTCATGCATATTTTTAGAGTTAGATTCCGGACACTTGATGCCACCCAAGGCAAGGGATTAATGGTCTAATAGACCAAGATCAACAATACCATGTTAGCACTTATTAAGTCAATTCAAGATTAGTTGGCAGAGTAGGCTGATTTTCAGACCACATTGAGATATATGATTCTTGAGATGAGGATGGACAGACAAGATAGGAGAGAGGAGGATAGAAACAATGAAGGAGGTGGGAATGGGGGAGAAGAACCAATTGATTCAGTGGCTAACCTAACATTAATAGATGCCTATAATCTAGGGGCATGATAGACAAATTCATGGATTCAAATTCCTACGATTCATGGGCATTTTGATCTCAAGACTACAATTTAGCCACTTCTCCCTATATACCACAGAAATATAAATGAAGAGATTTACGTACACCTCCAACAGTTTGATTGCATTTATGGAACAATACACTACCAGAATGTCCCGTTAGAGGTAGTGAAGATGACAACCTTCCCGTTCAGTCTGATGGACAAGACTTTATATTGGATAAATCACACAGGATGGGTTGTCACTACTTGGGAAGAGTTGAGGTCTGCATTTTCGAACAAATACTACCCTCTCAGACACCAAATGTGATCATTGATTGCTAAATTCTCCCAGATATCCCATGAGCCTTTTCACGAGGAGTGGTAAATATTTAAAGACTTAACGGAGAAGTGCCCCCACCATGATTTTCTCAAGACAAGCTTAGTGCAAAATTTCTTTAGGGGGATATGCATAGAAAACGAGAAGCTGGTGGATACCACTTGTGGGAGAAGTCACTTCAACAAGGAAGAGGATGTCCTTTATCAAAACTCCTTGTATATATGCTGCACATGTATATGTTGTATAGACGCACTTGAAAAAAAATATGCAAAAAGAAAATAACTCCAAAAAAGTGGTGGGTCTGATAGAAAATGATAATCCCACCGGAGTATGTATATAGAGTGCAATAAGCAAAGCTTGAGTTTCATGATTCACCTTATGTAGCTTGCAGCAGGGAGACTTGGCTACACTGGTCAAGCTCCCAAGGGTACATGGCTACACTGGCCTTGACCCATTCTCTTCTTCCTCCTCTTCTTGAGCCGGTTGAACTTGAACTTAGAAGGGAATACCCCGCTCCTCGAGGAAAGAGAGGCCAGATTGAGGTCATAGAGTTACCTTGTTGGGGAGGGTTGTCAAGTCACCATTTCTGAGGTGGAGAGCTTAGACCTCACATTCACAGGACAAGAAAAGATTCATGGTCTTCAGGGTTTGTGATTGATGGCTTGTTCTGATCGGGAGCATTGAGGAGTCTTGGTTATAGATTACTGGAACTTAGAGGCTGTTGAGTTTTAAACTTAAGTCCAAATAAGGTTCCGACACATTAATAATCCAAAGATCTGATCGAGCTCCATACCTTAATTTAATGAAGGCAAGTTTAATAATCAACCTTGATCCATGTACATTCTCTTTTTCATTTTCTTTCTTTCTTTTTCACTTCTTTTTCAAATAAGTGTTTGCTAAGGGACTAGCAAAGTTAAGTATAGGGGGGTGATGAATACTCATTCATCACTCTTTATTCTTATATTTTAGCTACAAAAACCTTTGCAAATGCATGTATATAGTTGTAAATATAAATAATTACCAAAAGCATGCATTGTGTAAAAAGTAATAATTAGCATGTTTTTGTGCAAAAATAAAAGAATAAAGATCAAAAAGAAAAGAGGGAAATATTTAGAATAAATATTGAGCAACCTAACCCAAGGGAGGGCTCAGCATGGGCCTGACCGCATAAAAGCCAAAGTAGAGGGAGATAGGGGCTCATGTGTGTATATATATATGTAAATAAAATAAAAATATTTTCCTCCCAAAAATAGACTCAAAAGGTCTTGTGAATATTTTTATATATTTATAAATATAAAATCAAGATAAAAATAGTAAAATTAAAAAGAAAACAAAAAAATCATCACTTATGTACATAGTCACCATGTATATAGTCCATTCATCTTATATTTATTTAACCTTGTAAATAAATAAAAATTAATCTCCAAAAATTTTGTAAATAATCTATATTATATAGTGTAAATAAATAAAATAAAAACCCTTAAAACAAAAACAAAATAAAAAGAACAAAATTAAAAACCTAAAAATACATTGTAAATATACCATGTATATATATGTATATATCTATTTACTTCACCTATGTATAAAAATAATAAAAATAAAATAAAAATATCTTTTTATTCCTTATTTTATTATATAAATAAATAAAATATAAAATGGGAATAAAGTTGTATAAAAATAACAAATTAAAAATCAAAATTAAAAACCCTATATTGTACATATACCTATGTATAGTACTATATTGTAAATACCCAATTTTTACTTTGAAAAATTAATTAAAAATCACAAAAAAATAGAAAAAATTAAAACAAAAATATTTCATGTTTTGACTTTTTAATAATTCGGCCATTAGCTATTTTTAATTTAATTTCCAAATGTTTGCCATGCGGCCGCTTCCCATTGGTCCAGGGGAGTTGTTGACCGCCCGGTCAACTCCCCCCCAGGACCACCTTCCACGGGTTTTGGTTCACGGACCCGGTTTCTCGGATTTTTCACACCTAAACCCGATCACCTATCTTCCTAAACCCCGGGTCCATCTTAATCATGGTAGATCCGGTACCTTCGTCGGCGCATCCGCATCGAGATCCGCGCCTCATGCAGCCCTACCCGATCACTCCTAGCCGGACCTGCACCCATACTTAAGCTGAGCTCCGCCACCCTATTGCCGATCTTTGGCTCATTTGCTTCACCACCTGTGACCTCCACCGTGTTGGCGAAAGTGACAGCTTGCTCCAGCAGGTGTTGCAGCAAGGAGGGAGCAAGCAGCTACTGATCCGGCGAGCCACCACCGCCGTGCTCCGCCTAGAGCCGGAGCCAGAGCCTCGGACGTCGACGCTCCTCGAGGCGAGGACCCAGAGCATCCCCTGCTCACCCACAGTCGAACCATCCACCCAGGTAGCGTAGTTGTTTCTTCCTTTTCTCTAATTTCCGATTACCCCCAATTCGCCGCTCCGCCGACCACCTTCGATTCCGGTCACGTCCCCCATCCATTCGACCATCGGGCTGCACCATAGCCTCCGCCTTCCTCCCGCGCACGTTCTCCGCAATTCCATTCAACCCAGCTCGCACAGGAGCTGGGGTTCGAGTTCCTCCGTCCACCCCCTCGCCGGAGCTCGCCCGCACCGACTCCCCGACCACGTTCACCACACCTAACCGGGTCGAGGCACTTTGCCCTCAACCCGCGAGTCTTCGGACCCCTTTTGCAGGTACAACGAGGGCCATCTGAGGTCCTCTGACTCGAGCGAGGAGCCGCTTCTCCGCCGGAGCTGACTGGGCTCTTTCGAGCTGCGTTGCTCCATCGGAGAGTCCCATCTGACGCGGAGGCCCACGCCGCCTCTTCTCCGATCATCAGAGCCCCGCGAGGAGGTTCGGAGCGAGCGTACTGGGCCGGCGAAGTTCGCCGGCCACCTGTTCTTCGAAGACCTCCAGCAGCCGTTCGATCGACCCAGAGCCCCAGATTTGATTACGATCGTCCAGTTGAGGAGCAACATCCACCGCTAGATCCGTTGAGGGATGATCTCCACCGTCGATCCAGCGAGATTCAGCCACAACCTCCATCCACCGTTTGATCTTACACGTGGCAGCGCTTGGACCGTCCGATCAGCGTCGAAGACTCCTTCGTTGGGCGCCACCCGCATTTCAGCCGTCCATCCACCACGTGGCGCCCATCCAACGACTTCATTAATAAAGGGTAATTTACCCTTAGGCCCTGCCTTTTATTTCATTTAGCATTTAGTCCTGTAAATACGTTAGCTAGTTGTTTTATTTCTGGTACAATTGCACGTTGGACCCTGAGCTTTACTTTATTTGCATTTATGCCCCTGTCTATGGTGTAGCACGTGCATCGATACGTGTTTTGTTGGGTATTTTGCATCATTAGCCCTGTAGTTCTGGTTGGTTCTGAAATGAATTAAAACTTTTGGCTAATTGCTTTTAGACCCCTGTGCGTGAATTAATTGTGCATGTGCGTGTATTAGTGGGTAAATTACAAACAAGTCCCCGGACTTTTGGGATATGTTACCAAATAGTCCTAGGACTTAGTTTTCCTTACAGATAGGTCCTTGAGTGCCCCAGGCACGCGCGACGCGCGTGTTTTCCTGTGTATTTTGCACCGGACCCCCCAGAGCTTTGGGTATTTGCACTCAGGTCCCTGTGCACAATACCTACCTTTTATTTTTGAATAAAATAGCAAATTAACTCCGAATCCAATAAAAATTGGATACATGGCTCCTGTCATAGTGTAAAATTTTCTGGAATTTTTGGAGACATTTTTGTTTTGTTTTGATATTTTTAAAAATTTAAAAACCTCCATTTTTGTTACTATTTGATTTGACAAATCACAAAAAAATATTAAAACCTATCTAAAAATTATAAAAAAATTAGCTACTAGTATTTTAGTTGTGCTTGATTTTCTAGCCAATTTTAGCTATTTTTCATTATATAAAACTCATAAAAATTGAAAACAAAACCTAAAAACTCCTAAAAATTCTAATAAATAATTTAAAAACTCAAAAATAATAATTAAGGTGCCTAAATTTTCCTCTCTTCTTTCTCTTTATAGGAAAATTATCTCCAGGCTTATTGGGGATTTCTAGATATTTTATCTACGTCCCTCAAGCTCTGCTGGACAGTACCTTCCTTTTTGTGCATTGTTTCATTTTTAGAAAAAAAATAAAAGTTAGAAAAATCTCAAAAATTCACTAAAAACAGTAAAAATCATAAAATACACAAAAACATTTTTATTTGAATTTTTGGTTGATTTTTAGTGCATTAAATAAATAGTTGAATTGCCTTGTATTCTTGTCTTCCTTATTTTCTTAATACATTAAAAATCCAAAAAAATATAAAAAGAATTAAAATCCACTAAAAATACCTGTTTCTTTTCTTTTATTTTCTGTTTGACTACTTCTTAGGCCGCGAGGCCATTACGTGCTCCCTGAGTTCGACCCTGGTCGCTATACCATGTTAATAAAATAGCAAGACCGCTATTGATTTCGAGTTGATTTTATCTTTTATTGGTGGTCTCTTTTTCTTGATTGACACACCCGGGCGATTGAGGTCGCAACGACCATTTTAGATATACCTGATTACCTCGCTTGCTCGATTTCCGTGTCATCAGATCCTAGGAGCTTAAGAAGCTTCAATTGATCAAACAGAGGATGAAGAACCCTGGACAAGCTGGATTAAATCACAAAGCACCTATAATTTCATGTCAGTATGATCAGCATAGTTCAGAGCGTGAGTGCAGTAGTTGACACTTCTGCTCGAGAGCAGGCTTCCACCCAGTAGAGTACCGGAGTACCATCCAACATTCAACACATTTTACAATGTGCATACCACTGATTAGGTCCCGCATCATTCATAACAGATAGTTATGTACCAGAAAGAAGGCCCATACATTTCTGAGCAGCAGGCACATTTCCGAGCAGCAGGCTCCACCTCCACCTATCATTCAGAAGGTGAACGGTATCTGGTTCGACCGTGAGCATAACCATCCCCGTCCATCAAGAAAAGGTTAGTTGGGTTCACAATAGGGTCATAGACCCACCCACAAGTTTCTTGGAGGTAGATAGTAGCAATACCAGCACTTGCAGATCCAACCTCACTATCAGTCTACACCACAGTTCCAAAACTTGAAACAAGGTCAGCCACAATAGTAGTATGCATATTTTCCTCAAACTAACCCAACAATAGGCTGCATTTTATGGACAGTACCAACATCCTCCTCCTCCTCCTCATTATCAGTATCAATATGGTTACCAACAGCGTCCACCTTACCAGTCTTAGTGATAACCGATCATTGAGTGCCCAGAGGCCCCTTCGGTGAATACCACACAAGATCAACTTGCACTGCTCATGAAGAACATGATCGAACTAACTATGAGGATCGACGGCCTGACCAAAACAACGACATTGATTCCAGCACAAGTCGATGCCAACCCCAACAATTTTAGATGCAAGGAGTAGGTAGCCAATAACCCACCCACACCGAGACAGTTATGACCCTTGATTTTACATGTTTAAATAACACCATTCATCTCAGAAGCGGTAGGACAGTGCAGCCACCTACATAAAAGTTAGGGTTAGGTGATCAAACCTATGAGAGAAATTCATCTCTACATCATCTTCTTCACCAACAGTCGAGAAGTATAACAATATCTAGGTCTAGAGTTTCACCGCCTTCACAACCACCTTTATCTTCTCAAGGTAGATGTAGATCTCCATTAGTAAGGAAGAACATACCAATCACGGATTCTTCCTCTTCACCAGCAACAACAACCCGTTCTGTTTTAGATTATGTTTTTCCTTCATCTATTTTGGATAACATTGTACAGACTGATTCTGGTTGTCCAAATGTACACGAGGATTCCCATTTGAATAATAGAAATGCTCATTTGAATGTTTCTTCTAATTTGTGCCATTTCCTTATGCCTTAAATAAATCCAAAAAAATCAAAAATTAAAAACATCCTTATCTAATCATGGAGTGGTTGAGATCTTACAAAACATCTTTTTAGAGATGCCACTAAGGCCATGGAGTACATGCCTGCAATGAAAAAGGGAATGAACGAGGCATGTACACAAAAGCATCAACCAAGGCAGAACATACGAAAGAAAACAGAAAAACACATCTTGACCATGGCCACATTACATGCCATCATCAACCTCCTGCCTAAAAAGAAATATAAAGGAGCACCTCACATCTGTTGCCAAATATTTGATCATGAATTCGATCACACTCTTCTCGATAGAGGTTCCTCCATTAATCTCATGCCATCCTCTCTACTCACTGAGTTTGGGTTAGGACCTCTTAAAACAACCAGGATGATCCTTTAGTTAGCTGATAGATCGATTAAAATGCCGAGGGGCATCTTAGAGGATGTTATTGTAGTGGTGAAATGAATGAAATTCCCTCTTGATTTATTTTCATGGATATGGACACACTTCCACCGTTACGCCATACCCTAATCATAATGGCCGAAGCAGTAGTTGATTACGGTACTAGAGCGATAATCTTTCACTCTAGGAGTAACAAGTTGAAAATTGAGAAGATCTCTGATCCTAGACCAACACAACCACCACCAGCAACAGATGAGTGACAAACAGTTACAATAGATCTTCAGGACTGTGGTTTTTCTGCAGAGTTTAGAGAGACAGTTCCTTTTACAGATTTCATAGACACCTAGGAGTTCCTTACCTAGAAGGACCTTCTGGAAAGCACAATTGCCATGAGTTCCCTTGCTGGTCCTATTGATGTGTTTGTTGATGGGTAGTTTGAGCTAATTTCCGAGGATCAATATGAGTTTTTAGAGGTAACTAGTGATATTCCTTTGACACATCATGATATGTCTCCTTCTGAGAATTCTGAAGTACATATATCTGAGCCATATGTTGAGTTTGTTGAGTTATACATAGAAGAGAGACATCTTTCTGATATTATTGTTGAGATATTTAAGCCTTAGTTGATGAAAATTCTGAACATCTTGATGAGCCACTCCTTTCTGAGCAAAGATCATTCATTGCATAACTATCTTAGTAGCCAAGGTGGGTAGTTCACAGAATACAAATCACATACTGTTGATTGTTCCGTGATTTCCCTATGGTAATTGCATGAATAAAGCGTTTAAAATATAATTAATTTGTCATCTTTGTGGCATTTCATTGTAGGCGAATAATCGAAAACAATCAAGAATAATCACTTAAAAATTTAATCCAATTAATTCGAGTGATTCTATGTTTATTTTATTTGGGTAACTCTCAAGGTCAAACTCAAGGAGGAAAAGAAACAACTTAGAATTATGTCTATCGAATTTCATGTGTGGTTTTCAAGGCAGAAAGTTTTTGGTATTTTAATACAATTTTGCAATGCAAATGCAATTGCGACCAATTTTAAGGAGTAGAAAAATTGATATTTATCAAACGATGTCCAAAAATTATGAAACTTGGCCGAGATGTAAATAATGATGAAATGAACATACTATATTTTTTTGGAAATTTCTGATGCAATATGAATATTTTATGAATTATTTAATGCATTGTGAGATTTTCAATAATTAATTACAATAAATATTAAATCTACTTATTTTCAGGAAATAGAATTATCTAAGATATATAACTTGGAAATGTATCTAGAAAAATTCTAAAACTTTA
Source organism: Ottelia alismoides (assembly GCA_037367405.1). Taxonomy (NCBI): domain Eukaryota; kingdom Viridiplantae; phylum Streptophyta; class Magnoliopsida; order Alismatales; family Hydrocharitaceae; genus Ottelia; species Ottelia alismoides. The sequence continues at coordinate 418,550 of JAZKJV010004799.1, read as the reverse complement.
AAATGTTGAATTTAACACCTATTAAAAATTATTTAGTGAAATACACAAAATGGTTTTTTTAGAGAAAAACATGCATATAAATGCAATTCTTTTTGGGTATAATGTAAACCCCAATTAATTCTACTACCCTGATATTTTTGTGATTTTTTGAGAAATAATTAATTATCTATTAATTTTAGAACACATATTGGGCAAAATATGCAAATTTTCATAAGAATAATTAATTAATTAACTAATTATAGAACAACTAATATAACAAGCCTGCTAGAATGTCAAGAATTAATTATAGAAAACATTGTTAATTTTTAAATAATAAATGATGTGAAAATGTTACTTAAAATAATAGAGGAACACATGGTTCTGTTCACAAATCACATAATATTAATTAAGATGAAAACTACAAAAGAGGGACTAAAGAAGAATTTCCATGCCCTCTGAGGGGCGAATTGCAATATTTCCAGAGGGGCACGTTCTGCACACGTGCCCTCTAGGCGCTTAGATAGCTTTGTGAATGGGTGAAACACCAGGGGTAACAAGTGTAAAATTTCAACCCCCATGTGTGTGTCACATATGCAGGGGTGCTCCTTGAAGAAGGTTGAACTGGAGGGTTGCTTTCTGCAGAAGTTCCCTCCCGCACATACTCCTCACATGAGAGGGCCTCATGCCTGCCCCCGACGACACGCGAGCGGTTGGCACAACAGAGCGTCATGGATGGTGGCGGCATGCGGCTCTACGAAGTGCAGTGGAAGAGGAGGCCAGCTCCGTTGGCTTGTTGAGGTATCAGACCCAGTGGAGAACCTCGTGTCGATGCAGATGCATCTCCTAGAGTTGGGATGAAGCTTTGCAGCCGAAGATGGTGGTCTCCAGTGGTCGAGGGAGCCATAGATTGCGAAGGCAGAGGGTGGTTCCTGGAGATGGAAGGGGGTAGTCAGTGCGGCGGGAAGAGATGCAGAGGTTGATGCGATGTAGTGGTGAAATATAATGTTGGTGGCTCTACTGCGTGGAGAGGTTGGAGTTGGGGCAGATGCGCGGAGAAGCGCGGCTACAACGACCAAAGAGGTTGTATCTCGCCACAGGGGTGTCGATAGAGCTGTCACCTCCACGTATCTGGTGCTCTATTGATCGATCAATGATGTCGGGGTGGCGAGGAGCTTTATATAGGAGAGGAGTGGCGATGGGTGTCGACCTGATTGGGAAGGTGGTGGTGATGATCGAAAAAGGGGGGTGATTGGATTTGATGGGATTCGATTGGGACTCACGGAGGTAGTTAACGCAATTGCAAGGAGGATGCAGGCGGGGGCAGTTGCGCGAGATCCACGGCATGGCAGTGGCATGATAAATGGAGTAGGTGGCGGCTGGCCAGAAATGGAAGGTGGCTAAGATTGGTTGTAATTCACGTCAGAGCAGATTGGGAAAGTGGGAGAGAGAGAATGGCGGAGGAAGGAGAAGCATCTTGGGCCACCCGATCAGCCGAGATCTTATGGACCAGATGGTGCCACGTGCTGAATATTTTTATTTTCATTTATTATTATTATTCATATTATTTATATTTTTCTTAATAAAATAAATTAAATACAAAATTCCCAAAAATGGGTGACACGTGGTGGCTCCAGGAGCTGCCATGTGTTAGCCCCAGAGAATTCAGAAAATCAAATACAAAGAAAAATCTGGAATAAATAACAAATGACCTTGGATCAAAAAATTTTCTTCATGAAAGTTTCATCTCGATGAGATCTACAACTTCCATGAAGAAACCAAAACCAAAATCGGTCATTTCCATAAAGTGGTTTTTTGGGGGGGGGTGTACATAGAGCACCTTGAATTTTGGGTTTTGTAATTTTTTATCATTTTAAAATAAGATATAAATCCATAAAAAATATGATAAAATCAAAGCTAAATATTTACACATTAATCTATTTTTTTGGAATTTTATTAGTTAGGAAAATGAAGAAATAAAATAAAATACGAGAAAGGGGGCTTTTGTACATACAATCAGTGAATACTCGGGCCCGATTAGTTTCTTTGATTTTGGTCTTATTTAGATTTGGATTTTAGCACATTTTAATAAAACCTTTTTCAAAGTAAATAAATAAACAAGAAATAAAATAAAATGAGTTAATTATGTACATAAAAAAATATGTCAAAAACCGTTAAAATACACAGTGTACAAAAGAGGTCGAAAACTCAACTTTCACATATGAGCTCTGATTCACTTTAACTTGGTCTTGTTTTGAAGGTATTTGAATGTACATTAGTTCAAAAGTAAGCAGGATCAAATCAGACACTACAGATATCAGCTTTTTATTCCAGAAATCCTGAAATTAGGGTTTAGGTTTCTTGTCCACTTATTTATGTTAGTAATTTTTTGTATTTTTCTTTTATTCTTGTTAGTAATATGTACTCAATGGAAGTGGTTTCAAGTCATTTGAAGTTAGCATTAATTAACTGAAAATAAGGGAAGCTAGCCTATTTTACAGGTCAATCAGGCTGGGATTTTTGGCTCCTCATTATATGCAATTATGAATGATAAAATGCATTTATCATTTAAATATGAATGAATGATAATTATGCAATATAAATGAAGAAATGCAGATGAATTTTGGGGATCTAATCTTAATTAATGTTTTTTAGAGTGATGAATCTGATATTCATCAACCATTTATCAGCGCAGTAGAAGATGTTATTGTAGAGTCGATTCGGACCCCATTTGAGCTCAAGGTTTTACCTTCAATGTTGAAATATGCCTTCCTTGCGGGTGCCCCCCCAAATGTTTCCGATTATCCTCAGCTCACAGTTGATCGCTGAATAAGAATCTCGCATGCTAGAGGTTCTTGAGAGAAACTGCAAGGCCATAGGATGGAATATTTCATATCTCTGTGGGTTTAATCCAGCTTTGTGCTCGCATCATATCTACCTAGAAGATGACTGTAAACCCTCCCGAGAATGTCAGCACTATCTAAATCTAATCTAAGGGAGGTTGTCATGAAGGAGATTAGAAAATAGTGTGATGATGGATTTATATATATCCCATTTCGGATTCCAAATGGGTCAGTCCTTTACATGTGATCCAGAAGAAATCCGGGATTACTATCGTAAAGAATGACCGTGATGAGAAGATTCAGACCCAGGTACCTACTTCATGGCACGCATGTATAGATTACCGACACCTAAACTCAGCTACCAAGAAGGATCAGTCAGCAATGCCCTTTATTGATCATATTATAGAGAGGGTGGCAGGGAAAGAATTCTTTTGTTTCTTAGATGGGTACTCGGGATATAACCAGGTTGTTATCGCTCCTGAGGATCAGGAGAAAACTACTTTCACTTGTTCGTTTGGCACCTATGCCTTCAAACGAATGCCCTTTGGATTGTATAATGCCCCCACTACATTCAAAAGGTGTATGTTTGTGGTTTTTACTGACATGGTGGGTAGATTCCTTGAGGTCTTCATGGATGATTTCTCAGTCTACGGGGATAGTTTTGACACATGTCTTTCTCATTTAGATCGAGTTCTTCAACGTTGCTTTGAGATAAACATAGTGCTCTCGTGGGAGAAGAGTTACTTTATGGTGACTAATGGAATTTTATTAGGCTACGTCATCTCCAAACATGGTATGGAGGTTGACCCAACTAAGATCGATGTGATATCCAAGCTTGAGCCACCATAAAACATAAAGAAGTTGAGCTCATTTCTGGGACACGTAGCATTCTATTGGCGATTCATAAAGGACTTCAGCAAGTCACCAGACCTTTGACTGAGATTCTATGCACGGAGAGTGGGTTTGTTGTTAATGATAAAGTCCTCCTTGCATTCAATCAGATGAAAAATATGATTAATAGTGCTCATTTTTACAACCACCCGATTGGTCTCTTCCTTTTGAGATCATGATGAACGCCTCAGATTTTGTAGTTAGAGCTATTTTAGGATAGAGAAGGAATGGTATACCATTTGATATAAACTATGATAGCAAGACTCTCGATGAAGCACAAAAAAATTATATAGTTACAGAAAAAGGGATGTTAACTGTTGTGTTTGATCTTGAGAAGTTCAGATCTTACCTACTTAGTTCCCATGTTATTGTGTACACGGATCACACTTACCATATGATACATACAGACAAAGAAGGATGCCAAGCCATGCCTTATCATATTACCAATGGGAGTATTCGTATCTATTCCGTGAGGGTGTGGATTGTATCTGTAGAAACTGCATTCCTCAGGATGAACACACTAGTGTACTTGAGCACTGTCACAAACTAGAATCTGGTGGGCATCATTCGGGGAAGTGCACGATAGCTAAGGTTTTACAGAGTGGCCAATGGTGTCCAACATTGTTTAATGATGCTAGAGAGTATGTTCGAGTTGTACTGACTGTCATAAGATAGGAGGAACCACTGGTTCCAAAGATACTATGCCCCTGAGATATAACCAGATTTATGGTACTTTTTATGCTTGGGGTATAAACTTCATGGGCATATTTCATGTTAGTCAGGGATATCAATGCATCATGCTTATCGTCGATTATGTCAGTCGATGGGTGGAGGCTATCCCCACCCGAGCTATTGATAGTCGTACGGTGTGTGCCTTTCTCATGGACCATATTATTGTGCGGTTTGGGATTCCAAAGATACTCATTTCAGATGGGGGAGCCATTTCATTAATAGAGAAGTCAAGAAGCTTGCTAAAGAGTACACCATTGAGCACATGGTGGCGTCTCCTTACCACCCACAGACTAGTGGCTTGGTTGAGATTTCAAATAGGGAGATTAAGATGAAAAAACTTGTATGTCCAGAGAGGAAGAATTGGTCCCTGATGCTTGACTCAGTTCTATGGGCTTATTAGATGGCGTACAAGTCTCCTTTGGGTATGTCTCCCTACAGACTAGTTTATGGAAAGCCTTACCACCTTATAGTAGAGTTAATTCGTAAATCTTTGGTTGCATTCTATGTATGCAATCTTGATTATGAGAAAATGGGAAAGGACAGAAAGTTAGATTTGAACAGATTACTGGAATTCCGGGACTTTGCATATGATAACTTACTCATGCATAAGGAGAAAGTCAAGTGTTGGCATGATAGAAACATTCGAAGAAAGATATTCTCCCCAAATCAGAAAGTATTGTTATTTGATGCTAAGTTGAAGCTGGTTCCAGGAAAATTAAAAAGCAAATGGTCAGGACCGTTCATTGTGAGAGATGTGCATGACAATGGTAGTATTGTCATATCTACGTTGTCATCTGAGGCACAACCATTTGTTGTGAACGGATAGTTGCTGAAGCCATATCTTGATCATAATACATTCATGTTCGTGGTTGATTCTATATGTGGTATCAGACGATGACTTTTTGACATCTTTTGTGTCTGATACATGAGCTAATTATCTCTTGTATATATCCATTGGTTGTATTCTTTCTTCTCCCATTTTATCATTCACCTCTTCCCATGTGTATATATGTTATACTTAGGATGTATTTTATCCTAAGTATAGGGGGTGAATGATTTGTGTTGTTCATATTCGTCCTGTTTCATCTCTCCTGTTGTTTCTTATACGTAGGGGGTGATGTTGTTCATATCATCTCTTTTGTGTTTCTATTTTCTTCTTCTGATCTCTCATTTGTTCCTCAACATGTTGATATTCTATACTTAGGGATATTTTACCCTAAGTATAGGGTGGCAAGTCGAGCCATTTTCTCTGTTTTTCCCCTTTTGTGTAGTCTTTTATACTTAGGATTAATTGTTCCTAAGAATAGGGGGATCACCGACCTCTATTCTCTTTGTATATTCTTTGAGTCATTGTTTTATAGTGTTCTTTTCACTTTTCTATACTTAGCACGAGTTATGTATTCCTTTGTGTCTCTTTAATCACTATGAGAACATATTTCGAGCTAAGCATGGGGGGGTGTCGTATATATTGTATATATACTTTAGCCATAACTCGTTCTTTTTATTGGCTTTAAAAATGTGATTGAAAAAATAATATTTTGTCACAGGGGTTATAAATGGGATATATATAAATATATAAAATCCACGTGTGTATATAAACCTTGATCACTTTCCATTATGTAAATAAACTTCCGATTCTGTAAATAAATTTCTTTTATAAAACCTAAATCTAAAACTTATATAAAACTCTTGTATATACTATTAACCCTTTTTCTTTCCTTTTAAAAAACTTGTTTTGTATATACTTCTTCCATCTGCATGTGCATTTTTAGGAACAGTGTTGATATTTAAATTAGTCCGGAATAAAATTGAAGATGGATCTTTGTTGGACCTTAATCAACTTAATTTTTATAAGAACATTATAAGAATTAGAATTGAGATTTTTCAGGTCCTAGAGACTTAATTTTTTAAGTCAAGAAGACTATGTTTCACATATCATCTCGATGAATGTAAGTAGAATATTTAACAACACATGCATGATTCTTCCATACCATGGCTTAACTCAGACAAGTACTATGCATTTAGATCTTCTTGGAGGAAGTGGTGAGGAGGCGAAATCTTTTGGCTTGGGGTAGCATACATTATGTAACAACTAGTGGGAATAGACGTATTTCTCTAGGGAGGGTAGTGCATCTCAACCTAGTCTTGTAGCATTGAGGTCTAAAGACAGGATGTTGTGTGGTTGCAATAGTGCTTCAAAAGAGGGATAGTCTACTAGCTCAAGAGGAAAAACACCTTATGTACATGATGCACCGTGTATATATTAAAAAATGCAAAATCTCCAAAAGTAGACATGCTTGATTGAAAAGTAAAATGCTTGTCGGAGTGTATATACAAGTATAATAAAATAAGATGCGCTTCAAAGTCAAATTTTTGTAAGCTTGCAGCTGGATGACTTGGCTTCACTGGTCATGGATCCAAGGATAGGTAGCTACACTGGTTATCGTCCATTCTTTTCTCCATCTCCTCTTCTTGAGCTGGTTGTACTTGACCTTAGAAGGGAATATCCTCGCTCCTCGAGGAAAGAGTTGCTAGACTGGGGGACTAGAGTTACCTTGTTAAGGGAGGTTGCTTCTTTGCTACTTTTGAGATGGGGAGCTATATTTCACGTACACCGTACAAGTAAAGATTCATAGTAATAAGAACTTGTGTATGTATTCTTGTTCTGACCTTATTGTTTAGGTGACCTGAATAGGAGTCTTGTGTAACTTGAGGGTTGTTTTGTTTTAAATCCATTTCCCATTAAGGTTCCACCACACTAATAATCCAATGGTTTGACAAAGCTTCATACTACAATTTTATAAAGATAAGTTTAATACTCAATATTGCCCTAATTTCTTTATTTTTCCTTTCTTTTTCTTTTATTCACTTATTCATTCAAATTAGTGTTTGTTAAGGGACTGGCAAAGGTAAAGCATTTGGGTGATGAATCTGCATTTCATCATCTTTATTCATTTATTTTAGCTTAAAATTCCTTATAAAACACTTGTATATTCTAATAAATCTATATTCTTACTAAATTGCATCTCTGTGTAAATATTGTATATTTATTACTTTTCTAAAATTAATAAATAAAGAAATAAAGGAAAATAAAGAAAATAAAAGACTATATATATGTAATATATATAGGATGAATCAAATCCCGAGAGAATGTCAAGATTTGACCTGATAGACAAGGAATTAAGTAGGGGGAGATAAAGCCAAAATGACCAAAAATACACTTGACACTGGTATATATTCCTCACTTGTCAATATTACACACTATTATTCAATGCCAAATCTCATGTAAATACAAATAATTCGTTCTTCAAAATTTTGTATAAAACCTTCTTAAAATGATTTCAGTAAACACTTGTGTACAATGTGTAAATTACATAACTCTCCAATAGCCACATAACTCAACTTTCAAGAATAAATATTCTCCATCTGAACTCCAAATTCATCAAACTCAATTTCATTGTACTCCAAATTAAGTATTCCTTAAAATTGAGATGATTTCATAAAATTATGAGTTATGGTGTGAAATGTGGCTATGGTGTAAAATTATGAGTTATGGTGTGAAATGATTTCATGAAGTTATGAGTAACTCACAAAAATCAAATAAAAATATCACTAAGAAACTTGTAAAATATTGTAAATAAATAAAAATATTTAATTTTGTATTTGTGTATAAAATTAATTAATTAAAAACATAATATTTTGTATATAGGTATACATACCTGTAAATGACATCATGTATTTATTTTAACCCTTGTATATATTATTTAATTAATTAAAAATCACCAAAATTAACTTTAAATTGATCCTAACATATTTTATTTATATTAATTAATTAATTAATTTTTTATTTTTATTTAATTATTTAACATTTTATTGTATTTTTTGTCGCATTGCCTATTTTGTTTTTATTCCAAGCATGCTCATATTGGCCTGCCCTGGTCTATTGACCCGGGTCAACTCCTCAGTTATGCCCTTCTCCCCGTTGATCTCATCTCCATTGTTCACTCAACCAATTTCCCCACGTGCTTTGATCACTAAGTTGCCTCGATTCCTTCGCCAATATTAAAGCTAATTCAATTCTCTCCCATGTCGTCACCTCATTTCCACCCATCACACCGCAAACTGCTCGCGTTATAAAATTAAAAACTAGTTGGAGTCACTCTTATAAAATAGACATCTAATCCCTCCACCTCGAGTTTAATCCATTCTTAGGACTTTTTCCTCCCTGAAATCAATCCCTGGAGTGAGCTGTAGGGGACAGCTGTGGTGCCCTACGATTTGGAGTACGAGTGAGCACTTAGAGTTTGTAATTCAATCACATCGTCGGAGTACCTCCCCCATGTTTCCCCCTCTCCGCCTTCAACGTAGATTGATGCTTCATCTCCCCTCCATTCAGTTTGTAGATAACCATAGTTAGTAATTTTTCTTTTCTCTAATTTTAATTTTATCTTTAGACTTAGCTAGTAGCTTCAATCCAAATTTCATCTCAACCTCCGATCTGCATGATCGGAAGATCTTCAATTAGTTAAATCAAACTGTGACCTCGCCATCACCTTCACAAGACTCCCCTCCACTTTATCCTCCATCTGCCCATCTTCAGATCTCTTCATATTAGGAGATCAGTATCCACTCCGATTGCCTACACCGGAGACCCTCCTCCATCCACTACTTCATAAACCTTTGACCTAATCTTTTGGCTGGACAAACCCTCCTAGCATGAGTGATCACTTGCAGGTTGAAAGAGCTCTAGAGAAAGCGTGGAGATCAGTACTCAAGACTGGAGGAGGTTCCTGCAGTAGTAAAATTCATTGCTTTCCATATTGATGGTCTGATGATTTGACAAAGATTCAAGGTGCAAACTAGATGCGGAATCCAAGGAGCATTGATCTGAGATCGAGTTGACGTGAAGCAAGGCAAAGATGAGAGAGATTTAAGCCAATCAAGTTCAACGGAAAGACTCTCTCCCATGTTCTTCCAGAAGTCCTCGCAGTCGCCCGATCAAGAATTGAGTTCCAGTTCAGATCTTGGCTATTCAAACACCCCCGAAACTCGGTCGTTGATTCATACCTCCAGATCTGATCGACGTCATCAACATTTGCTTTAACCACGATTGTCAGATTCAAGCCTTAGTGCATCACGACCATCCATATCACCATGTCTATAAAGGGTACATTTGCAACCATCCCCCTATCTTTATTTTATTTTCAAATAAGTCCCCATTGGACATGCGCTGTATTTAATAACTTGAATATTTACATTGCAACCCTTCTTATTTATTTTAATACCATTAAATTTATGTTTTAACTATACTGTGTGTTTGGCATGTTGCTTTGGCGAAAATTGCAATAAAAATATCTTGTCTTTGTGTTATTGCTCAGACCCAGAAGTAATTTATTTGCATTTTGGTCCAGTCCAGCGAGGCTCAAGCGCCTTTGTGCTTGACTTTTTGGGAAATTTATGCTATCAGTCCCATAGTTTATTTCTTGTTACCATTTAGTTTGTATTCTTGAAATAATTGCATATAGGTCCCTCTTAGTCTGCATATTTATTTTGCATGATTAAAATCAAATAAAAATTAGAAAAATGGCTCTAAAAATTTGATAAAGTTTACTGGAGACCTCTGCATAACACATCTTGCATCCATAAATTTTATTTTGCATTTCCATCATTTTTCTTAATTATAAGAAATCTAAAATGACAAAAAATGTCCTGTTTGAATTTTAAAATCATTAAAAGTTATAAAAACCCTCTCAAAATTCAAAAAAAAATCATGTGTGTTTGTTTTATTTTATTTTATTTACAATATCATTTTTGCATATTTGTCATTTATAATGTTCATAAATATTACAAAACAATCAAAAAAATTAAAAATTCATATTAAATAAATTAAAAAACGAAAAAATTATAAAATCACTTTCTATAAATATAAAAATTTATCTTTCATTTTGTATTATTTTCATTAATTTTGAACATTATTTGATATTTTTAAAATCCAAAATATTTACATTATTTTATGTTTACTTTATTTGCTGTTTTTTATTCATTTAAAAGCTTTAAATTTTGAGAAAAACTCTGGACAATTCATAATAAAACATTATAAAAAGTTTTTAAAAAAATCCAAAATAATTTTAGTCAAATTTTCTATATATATATGATATATTTAAAAATTCTAAAAAGCTGCGTTATTTATTTCGTACCATTCATATTCCATTATTTTAAAATAAGAAAAATCTTTTGCAAAATAAAAAATAAAAATATAAAAATGGAAAAAAAATATAAAATAAAAATTAAGAAAAAATTTAATATTACAAAACTTCATAAAAATACAAAAGTCCAAGAATAGTGAGCATAAAGATTCTTTTATGCTTTCATTGATTCTTCTTTGCATAGAATAGCCCTCAGGATTTGTAGCCTTCTTGAGTTCGATCATGTTGCTATACAAGTAAATTAAATAGCAATTTGTCTTGCTACAATTTTGTGATTATTATTGCTTGAGAATAAATAGTTATTCATCAATGCTTCTTTTGGTTGCGATGGCACTTGTAATTAATTAATTCAAATAAAAAGCCCAAAATTAGCGCTCAATAGGTGGTGGTGTCGCACTACTATCACATGTGCCTTTCTACGAAAGTTGTTGAGGTTTGCCTCAACTTGTGTAGGAATGACTATCTTTGTGTCAATGAGGTCATCCAGCTTCTGTCTCATCTCATTCTTGTTCTTGATCATCTAAGCAAGACAATCCAGAGTAGGATTCACTGAAGTGGCCTCTAAAGATTCGGCGATCTGTGGCAGCTAAGGATACTAGTAAGACATATTAGGGTGAGGAGGATATTATTGATGTTGGGGTCGAGCAGGAGGGAATTGATTTTGATATTGAGAGTCAGTGCTACTGATATTGTGGTCTTCAAGTATGGATCTAGTGTAAAGACAAATTGGTGGCCTTGGTGCAACACGAAACTCTGTCCACTCTGTTGTAGGTTGACTGGCCGGATTTTTGTATTCTGACAATGAGGTTGTCCTCCAAGACAGGTTAGATCTTGTTCATTTCCCCATGTGGCAATTACCTCTTGAATTTTTGGATGTGGTGGATACAAAGGTGTGGCATAAGCTTGGGGTTCTGGAAGGTACACAACCATCTGTTGTTGTGGCAATGATCCCTGGTAAGGTATCTGCACATATACTCGTGCAAAACTTACTGAGGTGACCCTTGATTCTGCGGATGGGATTGTTTCTTTAGTTTTGCAGAATGTTCGGCTAGTTCCTTCACAAATAGGCAAGCATGGACGGTGCTTACCAGAAGCTCAAACTGCTTGGAAATTTGATAGAGCTTGTCTAGTGACCTGGTACTTTGTTTGATCATATTTCATTTGTCAAGGTCTTGTGATAGCTTTTCAATAATATCAACTTTAGAGAGATGATTCCTGATGATGCTGAGATGAAATTGGAACTCATGTCTCTCTCCATCATGGTATGATGCTACATTGATCGGCTTATACGAGATCGATGGGACTTTCTAGAACACCCCGGATGAAGATAGAGCAGTAGAGCCCTCAACCATCTCTTCGAAGATCTGCCATACAATGTCTTCATCCTTGTTAAATTACAATCCTCTACATGCGGCATCCACAAGCCATTGGCTTTCTTGGTGCAAGCCCCCAAAAAATTCTAGACCAGGATGGTCTTCGACAAGTCATGATGGTGGCACTTCTCCATAAGATTTTTGAATCTTTTCCATGCCTCATGAAATGGTTCATGGGAAAATTGGGAGAAGTTGGAGATCAAGGCTTGCATATGATTCAGGAGACCCAGTCGATAATATTTGTGCAGGAAGGCTCATTTGAGCTCCTCCTAGGTCATCACCACCTTGCCCAAGTGATTGATATAGTACAGTGCCTTGTCTTGAAGGCGGGGAAGGCGATCATCTTTACTAGCTCCAATGAGACGTGGGGTAGTGCATGGTGCTACGAATTCTATTGAACTGATGCAGTTGTATGTATAGCTCCTCATTCATAATCTCATGGAAGATCGACAAGAGAGGGAGTAATGATGGCTTCCACTCAAAATTCATGTGGATTATAGGTATTCTAATCCATTCAGTAATCTAGTCAGCACAAGGCTTGTAAGTTTCTTTCAGAGTTGCCTTGGGTAGTCCTCCCCTCTGATCTCCTCTTCTATGGTTTCCTGTAGGTTGCTCATCCTCATTCCCACCATGATGTTCCTCATCCTCTCCTACTCGTCTTTCCATGTCCCTACTTAGTTCATTAAGCATTTTCCTGAATGCAACTTGTGTGAGAGCTTCATCCATCAACTGTTGCAGGATGGCTTGAATTGAGGCTAGCAACTTTTGTCGGCTTTATTCTGATCCACAGTATCATTTGAACTCGGCCATTTATGACATCTCTGTGGAGCCATCTCAAAATCCAATTGTAACTCGAGCTTATGATCAAGTATTGAATATGCATTGGGAAATAGAACCTGATCTATCCTCAGAAAAGGACCAAGTTTAAGATGTGAGTCTCTCTTGAACAATGGATTTATTGGTGAAATGAAAGTGGTGGAAGGAGAAAGATTTAGTCAAGAGACGCCTTGAACTTTTAATTGGGCGAAGACTGGGGAGTCTAAAGAGAAGTTCGCGAAGTCCGAACTCAGTTCTTAGAGATCACCTTATATTATTAAAGATGTCAACATCTGAGAATCTATGTTGGTGTTCGCAAAATCCTAATAAAGCCATCTAGGAAGCGAGATCTTTAGAGACAAAAGAAGTGATGATGTAGGAGTAGAGGAAGATTATGAAGAATTTATGAGGAATTTAGAAGAGAAGGCTCATAATTAAGCATGGAAGAAATAAAAGTGAAAAAAGAAGTATGAGATAGAAAAGGTGTAATGGCACGATATTTTTTATCTTGACATGCTTTAACAAAATCAAACAAACCTCAAAACAAGGTTATATTCACCAACTCAACACAATGAGCAGTAAGAGTTCGGTGACTATCTTCTCAATTATTTGATTGTATCAAGCAATCTTATCGAATTTAGTCCTTAGCGGCTAATCTTATAGGAGAGTGAGTATTGACCCATCAATCGTCATGTACTTTCCACTTCGTTTGTATCCAGTAGCCTACACTTTTTAAAGTTCCTTACTATAGATCTGGACCACTACTCAACCAAAGAAGTAGAAGAGGAAGTTGATAGGCAAAAATACTTCAAAACTAAGTCTGTATGCAGACAAGGCCCTACTCAGACGTGGAATGATGAGATAGACATCCCTGTGAAGGGATGGTCTAAGCTAAATACTTCAAACTAGGTCTACAAAAAGACAAGGCCTACTCACCCACGTACGATACAAGCTCCAATACTTAGTGAATCCAGGCGATACACAATTTAGTACCTAGGCTAGGATTTGGGCTCTTTTCCTTAAGTATCATGCATCGTTCTGTTTGAAAGGAACATGAATATAATGTGGGTATTGTGAACCCAATACAATGAAGTTTTATTAATCGGTTTCAATTAGGTCAAGGTTTTCTTAGTAGTCCCTTTTTTAGTTTTCTAGTTTTCACTTTTTTTTAGTATTTTCATGTAAGAGGTCTAGCGATTTTATCAATTCTATCCTTGGCCTATGTGAGAAAATTTTGAGGGAGAAGACTTAAAAGCAATGCAAGTCGGGAAAAAATGATGCGATGCTCGTTAGAAGACTGACAGTGCTTACCAGCTCTATCTCTGTATGGGATGCAAGATAGAAATTTTAAAACTGCACTATATGCAATGCAATGAGGAAATCACCCTAAGACATGAGCTTGTATTATAGTGATGAATTTGTTCAATTGGACTATATCCAAGCATGAGAACTATAGGTGCAGGAATGATATTAGGACTTTTGACCTAATTTAATCGAACATCCACTCCTAAAATCTATGGGCTCAATCCACAAGATGCAGAAAGAAAATAAAGCAGAAAACACAAATCGTAGAAAATAAATAGAAACAAAGGGGAAAAATAGGGAGGAATAAACGTAAAAGATGATGAAAATGCGGAAAATCCGATTAAGTCCCCCATGTGAACAATCACATGATGAAATGGACTTGTGAGAGTCTAAGTATTCAAGTTCGGGTCTTGTATTTTTACAAATTTAATGAATACATCTCTTTCTCGTAAATTAAGCTAAATCTATAGTAAGGTAACTGCTCGACTTCTTGTCTCTTCTTCTAATCTCTCCTACCAGTGGGCAAAGAACTATCGGTCTCTATGGCTCTGAGGTGAGTAGAATCTCCTAGGAAATCCTCCCTCGATACATGGTCCCTCACAACAAATTCAAACAAGAATATGATCTTAATAGTCTTAGATTAAAATAGAATAAAGAGAGAAATATATAATAAAATGAATAATGGCAAAAACAAGCTATGTAGGCTACTATATGCTCTACAAATTAATGCTCCTCGACAACGATGCAATTTGATGAGGCATTTTTCATATAGATGCCAATGTAAGGTCTTGGAGGGCCTGCGGTGTACGACAAATCAGTTCTGGCAATCGATGTGTCGGTTGCTTTCGCATTGCGCGGCACCCAATCTCAAGCTGAGCAATCAATAATTAACCCACAATATTGATTAAGCAATGAAATAAGTGAGCTAAATTTATTATATGCTACATATATGTGTATAGTAACAAGTAGTACGGGTCGAAACACAAAGAAGCGCATGAGGTGGAGTGGGAAAATGAATAGACTACTTTGGGATTTTTTGTTTAAAATTTTTAATTGTTTTTGTGGGTTTTTAGTTTATATTTTATATTTTTTTAAATTTTAGTTTCATTTTTAAGAATAAGATGTAGGTTAATATATAGTATACTATATAGAAAAGGAATAGAAAAGAGATGTTTTTGGATTTTTAGAATATAGAAAACAAATTATAATTTGAAGAAATAAAATGATTTAAGTTTATATTTTTTTCACTATTTTTGGGGATTTTTGGATAGTTTTGTGAATTTTATAGATTTTTAAATATGAAAAGACACAAAATAAGGAGAATGGAAAATACAAGGATTTGAAATGGGCTTATTAAATATCTATCACATCTGATTGAGCCAATTTCAATTTTCCTAGATACTATATAATATAAAGAAAATTCAGAAACATGAAACATATTTCTTATTATTTTTTTGAGAATTTTTATAATTTTTATAAGGTTTTCTATGTTTTGTGATTTTTAAGAGTTTTAATTGATATTTCGCAAAAATATTTGAACAAATGATGAAATATAACTAAATAGAAGTATATGATTTTTTTGAATTTTTCAAAAGCTTTTATAATTTTTATGGATTTTTAAGGGCTAAACATTATAAAATGTAATGTTCTTGAATTTTTATAAATAGGAAAACAATTATAATTTCCATGCAAAATATATATGTGATAATATAGGGATCCAAGGACTTTAGATAAATATCCTATAATTTTTAGATGTAAAATTATATTTTTAATAACTAAATTACAATCACAAAAATAAATCTACAAAACGTAGACCCAGTTGTAATATTTGAGAAGTTTTAGAGCATTTAATAACACTTAGAAAAGTCTAGAGGCATCCCTGAAATTGTCACATATAAAAATATAATACACACCTAGCATGGGTATAAATGTAAATAAATAGAATAAAAACACCAAGCACGCAAATTTACCAAAAATATTTCAACTTATATTTAAAGTTCATGCAAAATATCCACCCCCTTGCGCACAAGCACGTGAGGTGATGTGACAATGAACTAACTGGAGTCCAATATAAAAATATTACAATTACAAGAAAATTTAAATACTGAACTATAGATATAAAATGAATAGAGGTGAAAGTTACAAAATACCACTCATCACGTGCAAGAAAATGGTTGTGGATGGTTCACATATCCACATGGACGGATCGGAAGCACGCTTACCGGTTCGCCAATGGACGCCTCTGATTAGATCTCAAGATCAGATCAATGACTGAGCTGGACTGAGATCCAAAGATCGTGATCAAAACTAGAGCGTCATTCTTGATCGAACGATCCCTGCTCTTCACAAAGAACATGGAAGAACTAGGTAGTTGGCCTCCTGTCTTTCATCAGATCTTGCAGCTCGGTTGATGGATGCAGCTCGGGGATGGCTCTATGGCTTCTTGGAGGTCATTCGGAGGTGCCGGTGCCTTTCGAACAGTCTGGATCACGTTACTATGAGATTTTGAGCTTGAGAAAGCCTATCCTACCTCAAGGCTAAAATTGGACTCGATTCCCCTCGAATTCTCTCCTCTTGGGCTGAGACCTGCATCGAAAAGCTCAGGGATTGAAGACAAATGTCATCGGCCCTTGGGATGGGTAAAAAATTAGTGTAATGGTCTTTGTGGAGGTATCCGACGAGGTGGTGGACTGGGAGAACTTAATATCCCTATCTGAGCAAGATTAGGGGGTGTGGGAGTGATCTACAGTATGGAGAAGAGGTGAGAAACGAAGTGGAGGTGTGGGTGAATCGAAATGATAGGTTATAGAGAAGGGGACAGTGGTCGGAGCTTAGAGCTCCGACGAACTGTCATTTTCATTTTTAGCTTAAAATAGATAGAATAAAATGAAATAAAAAGCAAACCTAAGCTACTGTTATTCCTACTAATTGAAAAAAATAAGTAATAAAGATCTCATCTGCCTGGAATGGCTGGGAGCAAAACCACTAGGAGAAGGTCTCTGACGATGGTGAATCTCCTCCTACACCTTCCTCTGCATCCCAAATTTGGAGTTTCTGCTTCCTGTCAGGAAGGCCAAGCTCTGGAGAGGAGAAATGCCTGGTCAAAGGGATTAAATTTCAAAAATGAGCAGAGGTGACATTATATACAAGGTTTCCTCTGAAGTAATCTTCGCCTAGGGTTTTTATATGAATCGATGGTTGACTATGACAAGCATTGCTTCATGTGAAAGCTGATCATTGGGAGAAGAATATTGCTGAAGAAATCAGGGGCGCATGAGAACTATGGCGAGCTAGAAAATTTGGTGAAAATGGGTTAAGAGCAAGTAACGTACCAATCCATAGAGGGGGTGGGGCAGTTGACCTAGGTCAATAGTCGCCGCCACCTCACTAGTCCGCGTCATACACAAGAAGACAAAACAGATGTAAAAATAGAAATAAATAGAAAATAAAAAACAAGAAGATTTTATTAAATACACTTAAAACATAAAAGTTGTTTATTATTTTATATACTATTTTTAGGTGATTTTTATTTATTTTTATTGCCTTATTTATGAGATGTTAAATTTTATAAGTGTATTTATAGCTAATTATACCTATGCATTATGTATTTTATATGTATATTGGATTTCAAAAATTATTATTATATGAACATATTTTATATATTTATAATATATTTAAATACATATTTACATATTTTTATTTTGTTTTATGATTTTATGTATATACTTGAATAATTATGGGTACATATATTATATGTATATTATACATATATATCTTTTTCTATAATTTAATTTAATGCATTAATGAACTTATTTTATGTTTGTATTTTTAATATATTTTGTATAATATTTACAAGTATTTTAAAATCTAAAAAGAGTAAAAATATAAAGATTAAATTTATTGAATAAAATGTATAAATATATAGTACAATGGAGCCCAAAAAGCCAACTTTTGTATTTTAACTCCATAATGAAACTGTATTTATTAAATTAGTAATTTAATTTTAACAATAATAAATGTGAGGTTTAGTGAATTTTGAGTTCATATGGAGGAGATATTGATCATTGAAGTTCTATTTGCGGATTTTTAATCTGTATGCCCTAGTCATCCTATGCACTTTGTTTATTTCCAAATATTTTAGTATTTATATGTATTTTTATGTACATAATTTGTGTTGAAAAATATTTATTTGAAGTGTGTAAGAGTGTGTATAAATTAATGTAAGTTTGGCTATATATGTAGTGTAGTGGGCCCCTAGGGTTTCTAGGTGTCTATGCCATTTTTCTGTATTTCTTTGCCCTATCTCCCCCTACTTTGTTCCTTGTTGACTAATTCAATATTGACTTACTCTCAGGGTTTAGGGTTAGTCCATATTTGTAATACTTTGTTTATTTTTCTTTTCTTTTTCTATATTCATTTATTTTGTGTTTTAATATAGGAATTTATCCATTTTCAGTCGGTGTGTTAATTTATACAAGTTAGATATATTAACATGCATTTCTCTAGGGATTTAAAGAAAAAATGAAGGAATAAAGGTGAACTAATGGGTATTCACTAGTCAGTAAGAGTGCTTCTCATCCATAGTAATTAAGAACAACCTTAATCTACCGTAATATATTCAACATCAGTTGTTGAAAGTGCAAATAGTTATGCTTTTCAGAAAACCATGATACTAAAGTGTTTCCCATTAACTGACAAATACCTCTAGTACTTTTTCTATTTGTACAACTACCAGCATAGTCTGCAACTCTATATGCGAAAAGATCCATGCTACTTGTCTAAGGATTAAACAAATCAAAACTTTCAGTAATGGGTAAGTAATAACAGATTCTTTTAACAGGTTTTAAGTGATTTGTTAGGAGACGATTGAAAACGTGCATCTAAACAAGTGTTGAAAAGTATATTAGGTATACTTGTTGTTAGATAGAGTAGCGATCTGATTAGTTCTTCGCACACATTTGCATTGACAAGTGTACTTCCTTCACCTAGATCCAAATAACAAGAAGGGGTTAGAGGAGTAGGCTTCTCAGAACATGAAGCAAACCTGGAATTCTTTAACAATTCCTTGGTGAACTTTTGCTACGAGAAGAAAGTCTCATGCTCAAGCTGAGATACTTAAAAATAAAAAACATAGGTTCTCCAACTAAACTTGTGTCGAGTGCATCCTACCTAAGATCATAGATATCTCTGAATAGAGATGCATTGGTAGAACTAAACACAATATCATCAATATAAACTTGAACACAAAGTGAATGACAACCAATAGACCTAACAAACAAAGTGCAATGTACTTTGCCTACTTTAAAGCCTGATGTGATAAGGTAGTCACTTAGCCTATCAAACCATGCTCTCAGAGCTTACTTAAGTTCGTATAAATTTTTATTAGGTATGATGACAAAGTCTAGGTATTTAGAGTCTTCAAAGCTCAAGGGCTACTAAATTGTCAAGAGAAAGAATCATTATTACATGCCTCATCTATAGGTTTCAGCTCGAGAAAGGAAACAACAGCAGACATGGCAATGGAGTTTAGTAATGACACCCAATTAAAAGTGAAGATCTTGTAGATCCAAACAAGTCTATATATAGAAGTTTTAAAGGTAGTGACGTATTGACGAACTTCTTAGGTTTGCATTTGGTTTTATGCAATTTTCCTAACTCACATGTTATACGCTTGTTCTTCTTCGTATGTGATAGCTTAGGAAGTCCTTTAACTAGGTTAAGTTTACTAAACCTACATGTTTGCTTGAAGTGAATGTGACCTAAACATTTATGAGGTATTTTAGTGATGAACCTTTGCCGAATCTAATTATGTAGGCATTTTTATGTCTAACAAAACATCTAGTGTGTCTTCTTTAATAACATCAAAACACTTTTTAAAGGAAGTAACTTTAAAGCCATTGTCACACATCTATTATACACTTAGTACATTGTGCTTCAGGCCCTTAAATAGATTAAAAGAGTCAAAACTGGTATTAGGGGTTCCAATCATACCTTGGCCAATAACTATGCCTATATGGTTGTCACCAAAAGTAAATGTGCCTCCATCCTTGGTTTCCAAGTGTAGGAAGAGGTCCTTGTCTCCAGTCGTGTGCTTGAAACATCTACTATCCATGATATAGTTATTTCTCTTTCCTTTGGTCTATTTCTGCGAAATATGTCTTCGTCATCTTTCTTTGAGGATAATCTCTTTTTTGTTTCTATAAAACAATGAACATGTTTTTTCGTTACAAATATCTTTTGGGTCCTTGGCTAGTTAGCTTGGTTTTGAGGATTTCTCCTTTGTTCTGATACCCTCTTGGAAGCTTTTGGACTAAGTAAAACTTGCACAGGAATAATAGATTTTGATATGCTAGCTTTACAATTGTTGTAACCGATACCATAATTGCTAGTGCTTTGGTAATTACCACCTAATAGTTTTTCTAGGTTTACTTTACCTTTTATGAACTTAGCTAAGTCATTAACAAGAGTGCTAGTTTTCTTCTTTAGTACAGAGACAATGTTCTCTAAATAATATATGTTTGATTTAAGTGACTTAATTTCAATTTCATGATATTTTTCAAAAGTTTATAAACTTTTGTAAATACAAATATATGCTCTTTAAAGGATTCTATTTGTGAGACATGATTTTCTAGTGTATCCCATGCATTTGCTTAAGAATCTTATTTTCTCTTTTTAATTTAACAACTAGATCAGTGATGAATCTGTGATTCATCACTATAATTTATTAGAAATAAAGCTTTAGATGCAATTGGGTGTTTATTACTCATTATTAGCATTCGTTCACATGTAAATAATTTTCATAAATTAGCATACCATATTGCATCTATATTCACTTGTATATATTCACCTAACTTCATCCATTTTTTATTAATTCACACCGATTGACATAAAACCAACTCCATTGTGTACATATCACTAATATTAATCAATAACAAATGCTAAAAAATACTAACTTGTATATATGCAAAATAAATCCAAATCGTAGTTTGACACAGAAAATCGTAAATGTTGTTATCTCTCACATAAAGTGTCGGATTTCACTCTACTAATTTGCATTAATGTACACTCAATTATCTACAAATCAAGACCAAATTCAAAAGAATCAGAGTTCATTTGTGAAACTTGGGTTTTGAGTTCGAAATGTACATTATACATATTCACTAATTTTGTATTTGATATTTTATGTACATATGTAACTTATTTATTTATCTTTTTAATTTCTTGTTTTATAGCATGTTTCAACTAATTTCATAAAAGTAAAAATCAAACAAAATTAGAAAGATAAAGAGAAATTATGACTTGAGCACACTAACTAACTCATTTCTATATATCTAACATTTCTAATAATTTCTTAACTCATAAAAAATTAAAAAAAATACATTTGTATATGTTTAATTAATTAACTACATGTTTGGTTTTTGCATGCATTTATCCATCTAAAGGAAACCAAATAAAAATTACAAAAATAATAAAAAATTGATATTTTATATTAATAAAATATCACAAAAAATTCATAACTTGTAAAAATGACTCCATTTGCATTTTAGTCCATGAACATTGTAGAGTGCATTTAGTCAACATTTTTCATTATGGGAGATTTCACATTTGAGATCATCAATATTTTAATGCATTTTTATTTTTCTCTTCATGATCAATAGTCAAAGCACATTTATCTTGCAACCATTCACCACTTAAGTACAATCAACCACCTTGGTCAAGCCTCACCAACCCTCAGTCAAACACACTTCTCCTTTATTCTTGCCCTCCTGAATGTTGGATAATGTTCGATCCAATGACCATAAATAAAAGCTCCTTTTACCCCAGACCCATCTAGGATCGTTGGATCAAGGTAGATCCAACAATCTTTCCTTCATCCATTTCCTCCAGCTATCCCCCTCAATGGTTGAAACCCAACTCTCTAGAACCCTAAGTCCTTGCCTCCCAATGAACGAACCCTCCCTATCAGCCTCCCCACCAATCTCCTTTGGCCACCTCTATCCCCTACCAACCAACTGGAAGCACCAAACCTTGATCTATCCCCATCTTCTTCGCTAACCTTCAACACTCCACCAACTCTCCTTATTCTCTCTTCTCGTGCAACCACCCAATCCTAATCCCCATCAAACACCCAACTCTCACCAACTCAAGTCTCTTATGCCTATTATCCTTGTTTATCCCCAACTCCAACCACTAAATCAAGCATCTACCATCCATCTTCGTCCAAAACAAGGCAGAGAGAGAGACTTAGGAATTGGTCAGCTAGTGACATCAATCCCAACTCCGGTGAAAACATCTTGCTCACATGATCCACTGATATTCAATCCATGCTGATGTATTCCTTCTCATCAAAACAACTAATCCACCAAGGAATTATCAACGACCCTCTATAGGAGACAATCGGAGTAGGTCCAATGCCCGGTCCAATCACGAGTGATGTCTAGGTATATTCTATCCTCTTTCTCTTTAATCATTCTTTCTTCTTACTTGCTTCATCCACCACCATCTTCTTCACCCATTTTCTTTGATTCATAACCCCCAATCTTCAACACCGATCAAGACCAACCTCTCCACCCCATCTCATGATACCCACAGTTCTTCTTTTCCTCCAGCAACCTTTCCCCTCTATTCACCATCAAACTAGAGATCAAGCTCCTCTTCCCTCATCCACTGTAGGGACCTCGCCCATCCCCCTTCCTCTTGATTTGTCATGCCAATGCCAGGACCTAAAGGCTTGAGCCAAAATTTTTCTTGTAGGACATTCTTATAGATCCCACCAGACAGTCAGAGATCGAACATCGAGCACATCTCGCCGACCTCATGCAACTACTATCTCCCGCAACGCATTTGGGTCAAGGAGAATAAGGAAAACCTCTAACTACAACTACAACCAATCCAAGGAGAAACCCCAAGAGCAGCAACAACCATCTATCCTCCTTTGTCAAGAGGAGGAGAGCTCTCCAAATCATACCCTCCTCGACCGTCGAAACGGACATAGAAGGGCAATCCTACACTATTGGACTAAAGTGCCTAGTCATGTGCTTCATCGCACATGACTTAGAAAATTTGTGGTCAATCTCCTCACTCTAATAGGAACAACAACGAAGACCTCGTGTGAGGGCAAATTTTATGAAGAACCCTACAGGTTTGGAGAATTACATATAAGCAACTTTTGGTATGACTTGAGAGTATTTATAATTATTTTTTTGGTTATTTATAAAATTAATAAAATTAAGAAATTTGTTTGTTACTTGTAAGCACATTTACTCTCAGATTCTTTTTATCGGTAATAAATTGCAGAAAATTAGGGTATTGGGGCTTGGGAATTGAATCGAGCTACACATTAATTGGCGTGCTTATTTTCTCGTATTTCTTTGCATTCATCATCGTTTAAGTAATCTAAAAATGTATATTTTATTTTCTTGCATTGCCTTTTTTTCTTGCAGAAAATATAAAAAAATTCAAAAGTCATATTTGCTTACATTGTGTACATCTCTCTTTTAAAAATCCATAAAATTGCAAAAATCCAAAAACCCAAAAAACATTTCATATTTCGAAAACCAAACTCTAAGTTATGTGAAAAATTACTTCTAGACCATTGTATTACCTCCCTGAGTTTGACCTTAGGACTTGCTGAGTAAAATAAACAATCGACCACATGGATTAATTTCGTATAATATTTCTTTGTGTGGTAATTTTTATTGACTCCATCTTTATCACCTACTATAAACGACGTAAATATGTACAATTAAGTGTGGTAAAAGGTGAATTTCATCAAATGGTGTTGTTGTTGGGGAGGTATACAGTTTATCATTTTTAAGACAACTTAGTGCATAGGTTTCCCATCCTCAGTAGTATATCCTCCAAGTTTTCATGCAAATATTGTCTCTATTTATTTCTCAGCATTTTCTTTATTATTTTATTTTATGTATATATTTTTATTATATTTCTAACATACTTATTTATCTTTGATTCGAGGGATCTGGTTGACTTAGAATGGGTTTTTTGGGAGCCGATGCAACACGAGGAGACTGAATGTGAACAATTTTGAGGATCGAGCTCATTGAGGAGGCACTGAAGAAGAAATTTTTACTTTGGAGAGAGAGAAAGTTTTATTTTATTTTAGACATTTATTTTTGTAATTACTTTGTAACAATTAACTATTTCCAGCGGTCTTCGCTTGAAGGCACACATGTATAACCAGACATCGAAACTTAGCCTATCGAGTCCATATTTTTATGGTTGATGTTGTTCTAAGATTATATCGCGACTATTAGAGCTATTTAACTTATTCTTGTAAAGTAAGACCATGACTTCACTTCACTTTTAATATACGTACTAGATCGAAATTCAACTAACCAAATTAATTTTTTCTTTAACTCACTAAAAGAATTCATGTTCTAGGTGTGGTTTCATGTCTACGCATTAGAAATATTTGCTTAGGGAAATTTAAATTATGTCTTACATCCCCACGGAGATTGTGGGGAAGCACTGCAAGTATTTCTAAACTCAGCATTCATCATTGTGTTTCCCGATGCACAACTTTTTGATTCTCCCTTAGTTTTCTTTAACGTATGCTTTAAAGAAAATTAGAATATCCATGTAGACGTGTCTTGATCTCCACTCAAATTCTAGTGATAACCACATTAAGACAAGGGAATTGTAAACACGACTATTGAAAAAAATGAAATAAATATGAATATCATTATCTGTGGGAGAACAACCCTATGATTGTACGCATGTACTTCTCCAAACTATGTGTGGGTGAGGACTTAGCCTGAAGGTTATAGCCCAAAACCCTGGACATGCATCCTATGTCATCAAATGCTACTCTTGCGAGTTTCAGAGTTGCAGGTGCTTACCTCCGACCATAGAGAGATGTTTTGGTTATGAAAGTCTACTATCTCATTTAAGGGTGTGATATAACCTGGTAGTCTAGGCAGATCACTTCTTTGATTAAGGTATAGTAGAACCATATTTGAGCATTAAGAAACTCACATGTGTGTAACGGATACAAAGATTGCATTATCTCCTAACTTGAAATTAAAAAGATAACAAATCAGACCTTTGCAGCCTTCACTGTGTAAAGTTGGTGAATTTGGGGTTTGCATTTTGTATAGTACTACTTATGTTCAAAGACTTTGTACTTATAAACATCTAATCGGGGTTCATGATCATTATCCACCTTCATTTACGAAAATGTCAGAATATTGGTCTTCATGCCCAAACTCCATTGGTCGAGCCTACATGACCATATTGTTGGACATGCGAGCCCACGACGAGCCATTATGCAATAAATGTTATTGTAAATATCATTCCCTGATCTAAAATGAAGAATAACTAATTTGCATAATAGGTCCCTTAGTAGAATTAGGGTTATGTACTATTGATTCAACTATTGAATCATAGAGGCTGGTGCTTGGATGAATATCTAAAGAGTTAGATTGAGGACTCATCAAGTACCGTCAAATGATTGTTAAGAGAGGATCTCCAACCTGAGTAGGAGATGGCAATACTTTCTCATTTAGGTTGATATCTGACCGACTTCTTAATGCAGGTCCTCTGCATGGGAATAGAGATTCAGATGTATCAGGTAAATCAGGTCAAAGAGTTGACTTAACGAGACCGAGATAACCAAAATCCTATGTCGTATGCTGTCATGATATATGCACGCATCCTCTGACCAAAGACAAATGTGTTACTATATGGCTGAGTATGTAAATTTGGCAGACCAATAGGTTGATGACCTAATCAAGGTCTATACACCGGTGCGCTAGTGTGCATATAAGGGCATATGAGTAATACGATCTCTCAAAGGGATCATACATGGTCATTAATGATCCGGAAGACATGAGCTCACTCATGAGATATTGGGAAGAATCAAATTCCATGCACGGTTGTCTCGCTTTGGAAGCTTGACTGAATTTGTAGGTTTGATATATACTTTTGGAAAGTATATGATCAACACCTGGGTATCATATATGCCTTTGGAAAGTATATGATCGATACCGACTCCCAATAGTCAAATGAGAAACTTAATGATAAAACCCTGAAGCAGACAGTCTAGAAGAGATCTAAAACATCAGGTTTATTCTGGGTCTTCCAGTATGTAGGATGTACATGTATTAGGAATACATGAGGGTGATGTGATCATAAACGATTGTATAACCATGACGCTTCCATTCCGAGGGAGTGATGAAACAGGTTTGGATTTTAGTGACTCCTCTCATAGAGAAGTAATCTGATCTTAGTCCAAATGATGGACATTAATCTGAATGTGATTGAGATGTAATGAGAAGATTAGGTGTGCAGTCTTGATTTAATCAAGTGTCTGTGGGAGGTCCACAAGATCTAGAGTTGAGATGCGATCTCCACATCCAAGTCACAATATGTGGAACAATACAATCGCCCTGTCCTTATCTCCAAGTATCCGCGGAGAAAGCGCATTATCCTTGAAAGAGTTCATGGATAATTTCATTGTTGATATGTGTATCCGAGAATTGAGAAATTGATAATTAAATATGATTTAATTATCATGAATAATATGAATTTGATTCATATTATAAGGAGAGTTATCTGAGATAATTAAATGTGATTTAATTATCAAAGGTGTAAATAATGTGAATGTGATTCATGTTATTTGTTCAATGAGAAAAGAGATCCATGATGATTAAATGTGACTTAATTATCATGGATATTGATAATGTGGATAGCACTATCCATATTAATTAGACATATTATAAATGTGATTTAAAATATATTATAGAGAGCACATTTAGATTTATATATCTTGATTAATTATTAATGTGAATTGGATTCACATTGAAAGATTAATTGAAAATATAATTACATTATGTTTTTGTTGTGAATGAGATTCACATAATTTTAATGACTTGATTGATGTTTTTCACAAGATATTTATGAATTATTTTTGTGAAAACTATTTA
The DNA here is from genome assembly GCA_037367405.1 of Ottelia alismoides. Taxonomy (NCBI): domain Eukaryota; kingdom Viridiplantae; phylum Streptophyta; class Magnoliopsida; order Alismatales; family Hydrocharitaceae; genus Ottelia; species Ottelia alismoides. The sequence goes on along the minus strand of JAZKJV010004799.1, from coordinate 391,464 downwards.
CAACAATTGTAGTTGTAAATCTTGGAGATATCATGAGATAATGAGATCTTGTGAGATAATGAGATCTCATGAGATGATTGGTAGCCGTCCCCCCTTTTTAAGGGATGTGGTTAGTCTCCTCATTATCTTCAAGACTAGCCAATTGATTTGATTTGAAATTAACTTATACTGATTTATGAATATATATTAAAAATAAATTAAATTAATTGTTGTTGTGTTTTTATAACAAGATCATAGCCATTGAAGGAAACACAAATCAATGTCATCCATTGATCGTGTGTTGTCCATGGATTAAGATCCATGGATCCCGAAACCCTATATAAGAAGAGGCACCCCTTTCTCTTCGAGTTACAATTAACGAATGCTCTCTCTCCCTCTCTCTTTCTCCACATGTCAAGCCTCTCTCTCTCTCTCTCATAGTAGTCGTCAACTATGGAGCCCTTGTGAGCGTCGTCATCGCTGCAGCATCGTTGTTATGCTATCGGATCATCTACTCATGGATCTCTATCTCCTTCAATGCGCCTCGCTCTTGAAGAAGATGTTGGATCTCGTGTGACGAGATCAGGATATCTACCGCTTGGATCATCAACATGGATTGTGAGGAGCACATGTCGCATCAACGCGCTCGCAAGCGTCTCCTCCGTCAGATCAGACTTGAGACAGGAGGTCTCTTCATTTAGAGACTTGATTATAACCACACTTCAATAGGTAAACCTTATACCTATTGTGGCTTAGATGAAACAATCCGAGAAAGGTTCTTGGATCATGCCGTTTCATCTCATTTAAAATTTTTTAAATTCCGCTGCATCGAGCAACTAGTACGACTGGTCGCTCCCGATCGCATTCGATGCGATATACATGCTTCTATGATGAGCTTGAGGATATTTTCATATCCTTCAAGTGGTATCACAACCTGGTTGGAGGTTTTGGATTCGATCCATATACCTAAGAAGATTTGGGCTCGGTAGGGTTCGTGAAAGTTTTATCGCATTTCAATTTTCGCAGACCTATTTTGTGATAACTTTCGGCCCTGTTAAAACAGATTAAACACAAAATTTTCAATTGTATTATGTTCCCCATTATAAGTAAACCGTGGGATTTGAGTTTACATGATTTGGAATCCGATAACTCAAGATATGATCATTTTAATGAACCTATATCCACTGTTTCGAGGATGGCGAATCATGACGTAATTAATGAGTTAGTTACTATTTTGACACAGCAAGAAATGTGTGATTATCACTTAGATTCTGTTAATAATCAAATTAGCAAACTTTGGAAACTTACTTTGCTTAGTTTGGATTTAAAATGAATGAGATATGCTAATTTTAGTAAGTAAGGGTCATTGTTGGAAATTGCATACTTGATAACGAACCATGTGATTGTCATTTTATTTTTATAGAAGTTAAAAATTAATTTCTTTATATAATTATTGATAAAAAATTGTGAAATAATAAAGATGATAATTATTTCATTAAATAACTTTGCCTTAACCAATAATTGATTAGATACGATCTATATCACCAATTGGTTACTTGATACACTCTCAACAACATATGTTACTTGAATAGGTTTGGGAATTTGTCTAGTGACGGTTCCGAGCGTTGGTTAAAATGTATGTATCGTGTATTGTCATCGTGCTTTAAAATTATTTGTCGTTTTCGTTGTAGGCGGCAATTGGAATCGGTCAAGAAATAAACACAATAAATTTTAGTCAATTTTTAATCACGTGGTTTTATATTTATTTTACTTGGGCAAGTCCCAAAGTCGAATACAAGGAGGCAAAGGAATAACCTAGAATTATATCTATCAACGTTCGTGCACGGTTTTCGAGGCGAGTTTTTTTTGTAATTTTTAATGCAATTAGAAATGCAAAATGCAATTTCAGCCTATTTTAGGGATTAAAATGTAAATTTCGATCAAACAATGTTCAAAAAATACAAAACCTAGCCAAGATGATAACTATGATAAAATAAATGCAATGTAATTTTTTTGGAATTTTTGGATGCAAGATGATTTTTTTTTAATTTTTAAATGCAAATGAAGTAATTTTCAATATTTAATTATAATAAATATTAAATTTAATTTTTTTCAAGGAACAAAATCATATAAGTTCAATCACTAGGTGATAGATCTCATAAAAATCCTAAACCTCAAAAATACAAGATTTAGTACCTATTAAAAATCAAATATTTAAATATGCAAAATGATTTTTACAAGGCAAACTATGCAACCAAATGCCATTCTTTTTGCGCACAATGTTAACCACAAATAATTCAACAATCTTTAATTTTTCAGGATATTTTTGAACGATTAATCGATGACAAATTTTAGAGTAGATGGGTAAAATAAGAAATTTTCCACAAAACAATTAAATAATAATTAACCATTGATCACAAAAATGTTTGACACATACCAAGACATAGAGAATTAATTAACAAACATCATGCTATTTTTTTAATAATAAAAAGAGGCAATGTCACGGTCTAAAACTATGAGGAAACACAAGGCTATTTCTGCAATATTACAATAATTAAATAAAATGCGAAGAGGGGCTATAATGTAATTACCGATATCTTGGGGGGAATTCTGCAAACTTTCCAGAGCGTCACACACGTGATCTCTGGCTGATTGGTCTTTGGTGCAAATAATGGGGAAGGCGAGGGCTTTAGCAAAAATTGCTCGCCCAGCACGTGCTTATCACGTGATTGGGGAGCTCTTCTGAATCTCAGCAAATCCGTGGGGGACTCAGTGATATTACTCCAAATGTCATGTGAGGGGCCACCCCCCGACTGCACGTGCAGTGCACGTGAAGGGGGAGAGCCTCCAGTCCACTTGGTAGGGAGTTGCAGTGGTCGTCTTCACCAAGGGATGGCGGTGAATCCGACGATTGGTGGAGCAACTCCTGGCTGTGGAGAGACGCGGCCCCGATGCAGAGTGCAGATGGCTGGAGCGTTCCGGCTGAGGTGGCGGAGGCCGATGGAAGGTCGACACTCGGACGCAGTAGTCGATGACGTGTTGGCTGTTGCTGCATCGTGCTGGCAGAAGGGGGCACAGACGGAGTTGCCTCTGATGGTCTCGGTCGAGGCATGGTGAAGCAACCATTGTCAGAGGCTCCTGGCTCCGGCCAGGAGTGGTTGAGGACGAGGGGAGGTGTTGGCGGAGGTAGTGGTTGTCGGAGATGGGCGGTGAAGATGGTCGTTGAAGTCCTGGAGCTGTGGCGGCGGAGTGTTGAAGTTGATGAAGCAGTTGAAGCCAGAGGCGATCGGTTGTCGATGATAGACGTAGGGGATAACATTGTTGATCGAAGTTGGCTTGACGGCTGGATGATCGGAGCGAAGCAGTATGCCGGGGCGGTGCTGCGACGGCTTGGGGAAGACCGGATCTCACCGACGCTGGTGACTTTGGCGGGCTGTCCCCACCGGCAAGGTCGTGAAGATGATGAATATCGACGGATTTGATTGGAGGAGGAGATGTACCGGCGAGATACGCGGGGGCATGGCGACGGTGAGAATCATGGGACATCGGAGAATCGCGGTAGGCGCGAAAGGGGAAAGTCGGCAGATGATGGAGGAAGGAGGAGGTCCCTAGGCCATCCGATCGGCCGAAGATCGGATGGCCCAGATGGGGCCACGTGGTGGCAGGAGGTGAAGGGGGCAGGGCACGTGCGTGGCGCATGCCTGGGAGGCATGGGCGATGCACATGTAGGGCCTTTTATTTTTAATTATTTTTTTATAAAAATGAATTAAAAATATATACAAAAATGGGTGACACGTGGTGGCTCCAAGAGTTGCCACGTGTCAGCACCACAAAAATCAGAAAATAAAACCTTAAAAAATCCAAAATAAATAGCAAACGACCTCAGATCGAAAAAGTTTCTTCACGAGAATTGCTCGTCTCAATGAGTTCTACAACTTTTTATGAAGACACCAAAACCAAAATCGATCAATTGCACAAAATGATTTTTTTAGGGTATCCCATGTACATAGAATACCCTAATTTTTGGGTTTTATAATTTTTTGTTATTTTTAAACAAGATAAAAATCTGGAAAAAATACGGTAAATTTAAAGATAGTTATTTACACATTAATATTTTTTTTTGATTTTTATTTATTAACAAAATAAAGAAATAAAATAAAACACGATAAGAACCAATTTTATACAGATAGTTAGTGAAGACTTGGACTCAATTTGTTTCTTTGATTTCAAGCTCATTTTGGATTTGGTTTTTTTTTGCATTTTAATAAAAACTTCATCAAATAAGACAAATGAAAAAAAACTAAAATAAAATAGGTTAATTATGTACATAAAATAATAGGTCAAAATCATCTAAAATACAAAATGTACAAAAGAGGCCAAAACACAATTTTCACATACGAGCTCTGATTCACATGAAATTGGTCTTGTTTTGAAGGTAATTGAATGTACATTAGTTCAAAAGTTAGTAGGATCAAAATGGACACTGGATGGGGACGATATGAGGTTTTTAGTCCGGAAATCCTGAAACTAGGGTTTGGGTTTTTGGTCCACTTATTTAGGTTAGTGATTTTTTTATATTTTTTATTTATTCTTATTAGTGACATGTACACAGTGGAGGTAGTTTTGGGTTATTCATAGTTAGCATGAATTAGTTAAAAATTAGGGATGTTAGGATATGTATAGGCCAATTTTGGCTGGGATTTTTGGCTTCTTATTTTGTGCAGAAATAAGTGATAAAATGCAATTATTATTAAAACATGCATGATTGCTAGTTATGTAGAATAAATGCAGAAATGCCAATGATTTCGAGGGATTTGAGCTTAATAAATGAGATTTAGAGTGATGAATCTGAGATTCATCATCCCCTATACTTAAACAATAATCGTCCTTGAGCATCAAAAGAAATGCCATGAGGTGAAATGAGATTGGGTTCCATACCAAAACCATGAGCTGAAGGTGAAAATGAAACTAGACTCGACCTTTGGATTATTAGTTTGGCGGAACTTTTGTGAGACTTAGAATTTAAAATCAATAGCCTTCAAGTTCTACACATCATTGTCACAGTTTTGGCTCAAAAGTCATCTTAGATCAATCCTCTTCCCAAAGCATACCCTATGAACATTGAACAATCGACTCATGTGTGTGAAAATGTTTTAGCTCTTCCCATCCAGAATGCCATACTACCATGCAAACCTCCTCTCCAGTAACTCGTCCTCAAGGAGTCAGGTATTTCGTTCTAACATTTGTCGCATTGTGTTCACAATCGAATTGGGGGAGATGTTAGAAGAACGAGAAAAGAACTGGAGGGTGGCCAATGTAGTCATCTCTCCTTGTAAAGCTGGCCAGTGTAGCCGAGTCTCCATCAAGATTTGCAGGTTTTCTTGAAGCTTGGACCTTTTTGGTCAGATATATATTTGGTAGAATGCTTCTTTGTATTTAGATTTTTGGTGGTTCTGCTTGGTTCTTGTTGTGCCCCTATGGATATAGAATCTTTTTGTTTTCGTACATTCTTTGGAGACTTAGAAAAAATTGTGCCCAGCCGTCCACTCCTTTTCTAAAGATTTATTTCAATCTGTACCCCGGTCTTTAGATTTCCACGCTACCAGAAAAGAAACTCACACCGTCTTCCACATCCTGTTTGAGTTGAGCTAAGTGCATAGTGAGAGAGTACAAATTAATTCCCTATTCCAGAGTTGTACACAGAATGAAGAGACCAGGTTAGACACTAAGATTCAAACGTTGCACATTGTCATGTGGAACTCAAAGAATTAAGTCAAAGACCTGAAGCTTCTAAAATCCTATTTCTCGGTGAAGTTCCTCTAAAAATTAGGTGGATTAAGGTCAAGTCCAGATTACTCTCGGTTTCTGCTCATAACTTGGTTCAGAACCCAAATACTTTTCACAGATGCAAATGATTGTGATGCTGGATGAAGTGCAGGTGTGTGAAATGCAGACACATTTTTTCTTTTTGTGATTTTTTTGAATTTTTATGCAAGGGTTTTTTTTATGTAAAAATGAATAAGAAGCAATTTTTTTTAAAATTTTTTGGTTTGGACACAGTTAGTAGTAAAACTTTTTTTCTTTTTCTTTTTCTTTTTCTTTTGTTTTTTTATGTTTTTTTACTTAATTACCCACCCCGTAAATAAATATAGACTTACGCAAAAATATGATATATGGGTAAAATATATACACAGTATATATACAGACCCCCCCTATACTTAGCAAGTGTTGTGTCCTCAAAGCAAAAGAAGCATAAAGAAGGCATAGCTCGGGCTAAGCGTAAGAGAGTGAAAAAGAAAAATAAAAAGATGGATCGGACCGCCCCAATATACATAGGCTATGAACAGTCTAAGTATAAAAGAAGAGCGAAAAATGAGGTGGTCGGGATATGTGGATGAAGAGAGTATATACATATGAGAATCGGTTCCCCCTCTACTTAGGCTCTGGTTAGTCTAAGTATAGAAGAAGGGTGGAAATGGAATGATCATGAGATGGGAAGGATGCTATATACTGATGCATCGCCCCCCCTATACTTAGGCCTTGGACTAAGTAGAGGAAGAAGTTGTACAAGGGGACTGATGTGGTCGGGAGGGAGGGTTGGTAGCCAATAATTAAGGTGGTTTTTGGCTGATCTTCTTGTGAGACTGCGGTGGGAGATCGTAATGAAGAGATGGAGATGAAGCATATGATTCCCAACTATTATCAGAGTTATCCTCAGAAAAATCATCATGGACAGTATATGAAGTGTTTGAGTTAGATGAAAGGTATCCATCATCAGAGTTATCCTCGGAGGAATAGTATTTGAAAGTGGACACTCCAGATATTCTTGAATTTTTGTTTCTTCAGTTGTTTTCTCAGAATTCGTTCCTTCTTGGGATCAAGCGGTTTGTCCTCGGATGAATCCTCTGAAGCATAGTCTCAGACAGCTCATAAGAAATAATTCCAGTGTATTTGATTAGAGCAGGAGCATCAGCTTTTGATGAATAATAGTGAGGAGCGGGAGTTGTCCAACGGGAGTCAAATTTTAGATCCTTGCGATTATATGGTTTTAGAACTGCCGAACAAACTTCACTCATGTAGATTACCTTTTCTGGACCTGAGGAGGGATCATCAGATGATTCCTCTTCCAGAAGGTCAAAGGTGACTTTCTTTTCAATGAAGGAGTAGTCCTTTTGTTTCGTGAAGTTGTCGATCCACTTGTGTCTCCAGATGAGTAACCATTGAAATTCTTCTCCTTGGTTGGTGTTCGTCCTGTGTGTTTGTTCTTAATCTTCTTAATGCTGGTGCACTCTCAATTTGGGATGATTTGGTCAAGGTATTCAGAGTAGGTTGCCCCAGGGTGCGACCATGCATATGTCTCAAGATCATATAAGAAACATTCTTCAATTTTGAGGTCCTCAGAAATTGAAATACTGGGGAGAATCTCTGCATGTTTGTTATCAATTAATTTGATGTTGGAGCATTCCTGTGTCGAGTTGATGTGATCAAGGTAGTCAGAATTGGTCGACCCAAGATGCGACCATGCATAAGTCTCCGGATCATATGATTTATATACTTGATTCTCCATGGTGAGAGAAACTAGGAATAAAGCAGTGGGGAGATTCTCTAAACCAATAGTCTCATCCAGAACCGTTATCTCATACGTAGCAACAAGGTAGGGCTCTTCTACCGCTTCATGGTTATGGCTGTTGAGGACTTCATGGGTTGCCTTAGAAAATTGTGGTTCCTCAAAGACTTGTTGAGATCGAAGTGCTTCCAATGCTGTAAAATTGATTTCTCGAGTCTCACACTCAATGATTGCCATAGCCAAATGCTAAGAATGGCTTTCCGAGAATAATTGGAGATTGGGTGAATTCTCCTTGATACTCAATATCAATGATCGTGAAGTCTTCTTTGAGCGGAGCACCTTGGAATGTAATGATGACAGAAATGGTTCCTCTCAGCCGCTTTATCGACCGGTCAACCAATTGAACAATCTCTCGTATCTTTGTGATCGGTTCAAGTTTGAGTTCGTGAAATGAAGAGGTCGAGAGGATATTTATCGGTGAATCACCATCAATTCGAGCATGGGTGAAAATTGTGTCCTTAATTATACAGTCAAATCTGGGCAACCGCTTCAATATGCTGCTCTTGGTTTTTCTCCTCAACAGTAAGGAGGAGACCATTGACAAGATATGTCTTTTAGTCTTTGTTCTTATCCTGTCCGACTTTTTGATCCTTAATTTTTCCATTACAAATCCTTTAAGGTCGGGGAAGTGTTCAATGGCCTGTATAAAGGGAAGTTCAAACATCAATCTTTTTTTCATTGCTTCCCGTAAAGCAGGATCCAAATTCTTCATATCTTCTTCAGTTTCAATTTTTATGTAATTTTTTGGTTTTTCGAATTTTTTGATATTTTTGAATATTCCAATTTTGTTGGTATTTTCTGTATGGTGTGGTGATGTGGTGTGTTCCTCATATGAGTAGGGGCTTTGGTGTTCCGGGTAAGTGTCAGAGGCATAGCCATTTCTAGGGGAATACTATGCAGAAGTGCCACTGTCAGAATCGTCCCTAGGTTCTTGAATATACTCAAAATTTTTCAACATTAGATCCAATCTTTTCCTCATTCATTTTTATGTCTGAGATACCAACGATTGAAATTAATTGATCAGCAAACTCTATGAATCTATCCACCATTAAATCAAATTTCTTTCTTATCCTAGAAATATCATCCTCCAAAGTTTTTTAATGACCAATAATGGGAGCAGTGCGGGTGTATTTTTGTATTTGAAATTCAATAATTTCCTCTTCCATTTTCTTGTATGTGCCAGGATAAGAGCCTCTTGAAATATCCAATATATGATTGTTATTTTCTAAAAATTTCTTCTCAAAAATTATGGAAGGAGGCTGCTCATGTGATCTAGGCCTGTGGAGTTGGTCTGAGTAGAGTTGAATCCTTTGATCATGATTGGTCGGATCTTGATATTGTTGAGTCAACATACAGGGGTTATGTGTTTCTATGTTGTCAGTCCAGTCCTCTGTATGAGTCTCATGTCTGAAGATAGGGTTATCATAGTCACTCCAAGATGACGGTTGATCATTTGTGTTCAAGGGTAGGGTAGGTGCGAGATGTGAAGAATTGTTAAATTCGATCACGTGGCTATAATCTCCCATGAATGATGGATTGATATTTACCGGATATGAAGGATGAATCTTATGATCGGAGTAGAGTGGATTGACATATGAAGAAATGGAGACCTCAGTCAGTTGTTGGTTTGTATAATCCGAATATAAATGGTTGTCATTCAAGAAGCAGATCAGATTTGTAGAGAGTGTTGGTGGTTGAGAGTCTCTTCTGGATGTTGGAGGAGGTGTTGAAGTTTTGGGTCTAACCGATACGAATTTGTTTTCATAATATAAATCTGATGGATTTTCGGATAAATGTTCCACCATTTTTAGAAGAGCTGAAAGGAATTACAGTTTGGGTCTATTCGAGACGAACTAATTTTCATGATCTGGATCTGGAGAGTTCTTGGACAAAAGTTCCATGATTTTCAAATGAGGTTTATTGGTTGACAAGTCAAGGAAGGAGAGAGATGGCACAATTGTGCGGCTTTTGATTTTCGAAATTGGTTCATGCACGCAAATCAAACACAAATCAAACCCCAAGTTCACCAACACATACAATGAAGCTGTAAGAGTTCGGCTATTATCTTTTCAATTTTAGTTGGTGATAAGACAATCTTGGAAAGAATTTAGTGAGCTGTTAGGTGTCGGAAATTTTCCTAATGACTGGCTCGAATTCTTATGACTAGTTGTTCCTACTTTCAGCTAGTATGGGAGTAAGTACGGACCATAAAACGGCTACCCGTTACTTGAGGACACACAGTTTCCTCTAAACCACCCACTCTGCTAAGGAAATCTGGATAGTTTACCAGCTACCTGTTAGATCCACACTGAGAAGTAGCTAATCGTTTTTAGGTAGAATCAGTAGTCAATATGAAAATCTAGGTTTGGGCTCTAACCTTAAGTGTCGTCTCTCGCTCACTCAAAAAAATAAAAGAATCCAAGGTTAGGGTTGCTCTCCCGCAAAAATTCTTGATTTTATGAGTTATTTAAAATGGGCTCTATTTAGCAATCCCGATTTTAATTAGGCGGTCACTGAAATTTTAAATGAGCACAAATACACGTCTACCGTCCAATCTAATTTCCTTTAGAACTATGTGATAAAACAGGAGGGAGAAATTCAGGAAAAGCCGATGTACGCAGAAAACTATGATCGCTCTCTTAGAAGACTTACAGTGAATCCTCGCAATCTCCATGTGGGATGCAATACAGAAATTTGAAAAATTAATCTAGATGAATGCAAGCCGATGAAAAAACGCACCTAGCAGAAAGTTCTATTAGCGGGGAAGAATTGAGTTGAATTTGGCTAAATTGAACTAATGTGCGTCTTAATTAAAGTGAAGTGTGGCCCTAAGTCGTACGAGCACCATCAAAATTAAAATTGCTCTAAGAGCCGTATATGCAGGTTTATCCTAAGCACCACTCAAGTCGGGCCCCACCCTTACCGGAGAGTGAAACAGGCCACGACACACCACAGAATAAAGTTAAAGGCCTTTTTACACACGCGAGAATCCAAACGGACACCGCTATAAATGAGCAATTAATTACAGAAATTAAAATTGCAGAAAAAAAAATTCCTAGACTCTATGCTCTCTCATGACTCGACTCGATCTTAATTTTTAATGCAGCTTTTCGGAAGTTGGTGAAGATGCTTCGATTTCCAAAAACAGCTCTACGTATTCCAGGTACCTCGCAAGAAAAATAAGAGAGATGGTGTAAGAGAGTGACTCAAAAATAAATCAAAAATAAAATAAGAAAAATAAATGTTGAAATATAAAATAAAATAAAATCAGAAAAAAATGGAATTTACAATGAAAAATTCGGTGGTTAGACTACCCGAATGTGGAAAACCGAACAAACAAATTTTAAGACAAAAAACTAAGTCGTTTGCCTCCCCGGCAACGGCGCCATCTGACGGTTCTAAGATTGTGCTAGTTAAAATTTATGGATCTGTGTTGTCATCGCGCATTAAAATTACTTGTCATTTTCATTGTAGACGGCAATCAGAATCGATCAAGAAATAACCACAATAAATTTTAGTCAATTTTTAATCACGTGGTTTTATGTTTATTTTACTTGAGCAAGTCCCAAGGTCTAACACAAGTAGGCAAAGGAACAACCTAGAATTATGTCTATCAAAGTTCGTACGCGGTTTTCAAGGCGGTTTTTTGTAATTTTTAATGCAATTAGAAATGCAAAATGCAATTTCGGTCTATTTTAGGGACTAAAATGTAAATTTCGATCAAACGATGTCCGAAAAATACAAAACTTAGCCAAGTTGACATATGATTAATTAAATGCACTGTAATGTTTTTGGAATTTTTGGATGAAAGTTGAATTTTTATGAATTTTTAAATGCAAATGAAGTGAATTTCAATATTTAATTATAATAAATATTAAATTTAATTATTTTCAAGGGATAAAATTATCTAAATTCTATCACTAGATCTAAAAAAAATCCTAAACCTCAAAAATACAAGATTCAATACCTATTAAAATTCACATATTGAAATATTGCAAGTGATTTTTGCAAGGCAAACTAAGCATGCAAATGCAATTCTTTTTGGGCATAATGTTAACCATAATTAATTCTACAACCTACAATTTTTCGGGAATCGAGCAACGATTAATCAATGACAAATTTCAGAGCACAAGATGGGCAAAATAAGCAATTTTCCACAATATAATTAAATAATAATTAACCATTGATCACAAAAATGTCAGACATATACCAAGACATAGAGAATTAATTAAGAAACATCATGTTATTTTTTTAATAAAAAAAGAGGCAATGTCAATGTCTATAACTAAGAGGAAACACAGGGTTGTTCTGCAATATTACAATAATTAAATAAAATGCGAAGAGGGGCTATAATGTAATTATCGATATCCTGGAGGGTTCTGCAAAATGTCCAGAGCGTCACATGCTAAGCACGTGATCTCTAACAGACTGGTCTTTGGTGCAGATAATGGGGAGTGTGAGTGGTTTTAGCGAAAATTGCCCGCTCAGCACGTGCTTATCACGTGACTGGGGTGCTCTTCTGAATCTCAGCAAATCTACGGGGGCCTCAATGATATTACTCTAGGCGTCACGTGAGGGGCCACCCCCCGACCGCATGTGCAGTGCAAGTGAAGGGGGGAGAGTCTTCTTATCGAAGAAGGGTACCTAGCCTCCATGTCATCCGGTGACAGCGAGTCGGCCTTCGTCGAGGTGATCAAGGTCTTTTCCGCTCCTAAGGTGAGATCCACACTTTTCTTCTCTTATTTTTATCCTAGGTTAATCGTAGTTTTATTTTCTCGCATTTGTTCTTCATTGTCATTTTCTATTTTATTTAGATCTTAAAATCCATCATGATTTGATCCGCCACCAACTTGATATTTCATCTCACTTTCTCGATCTCTACGCGTTCTTTTCTACCTATCACGACCTCTCAACTTCAGCTATGCATGGTGGTCGGAGACTTGAATCCATTCCTCATTTTTCGTCGGATCCCCACTCACGTCTTCCATTTTGATTTTGGGACTGAGCCGTCGTGCTCATATACTCATTTGTTTATGAATAAAAAAATAAAATAAAAAATTATATTTGTTTCTTTCTCTCTAACATTTGTTTTGCAGGATCATCTAAAAAATAAATAAATAATAAAAAAACATTTTTTCTATTTTCTGTTTTTAATTTCTCTATTTCAGATTTACAAAAAAATAAAAAACAGTTTTTTTATGATTACTATTCATAGTTGAAAAAAAACTTCCATGCGGGATGCCCGTGCTACCGCGCAGGCATCCCCATGCCACCCACCGCGGTAGTCTTAGCCCCCAGCCTTCGGCCGGCCGTGCCGCCATCCTTCCGTCAGTGCCTCCGCTGCCACGAGAGCGACACCCTCCATTACTCTCTTCCACCGACAGCCGTCGCGGTAGCGCCGCCAGCCCGCACAAAGGAGTCGTCCTCCACCAAAACCGCTCAGCACGGACGTCGCTACACCGCTTGGACCGCTTCCTAAAGCGCCCGACCGCCAGATCCTTCCTTCGCCATGACGCACCGCTCACCAGCCCACCGCTGATCAGCAGCGGAGGAGGGGACCACTGCCGACCACCTGCAGATCTGAAGGGGATGCGACACTCCATCGACTCCCTCTTGATTGACTTGGGCAAGAAGAAATAATGGCAGTGCCCCTTGTGCGTTTGCTTGAGAAAGGTGGAAGCCCCCTTGAATTGCTTGAGTTGAAGAAACATAGAAAACCCTAGGTGGGGGTCTTAAAATAAAAAATTGAAAAAATTACAGTTGAGCCCCCACATTTCTTGAATATTGCAACAAAGTTCAGATTAAGAGTTCAAGCATTGAGCAAACTACGTAAGACCCCTGAAGAATTTTGAAATTGCAACAAAGCCATGTTCTAGAGACAAATCACGTGCTTTGCACGTACATTTGGGTAAACTGTGATATTTCTCTCGTATTTTATTTTTATTATTTTTTTATGAAAACAATAAACTATTTGCAGTCGAGTCCCTGACTTCCATACCTTTATTTTGCTTGCTTTTCTTACTGAAATAAATATTTTCTCTGGTCAATAAAATTCTCATAATCCATGCTATGCTTTTGATGTGCTTATCTTTCTAGCATAAATTTTTCATTGCATTTTGTTATCATTTCTTATTATTTAAAAATCAAAATCATGTCATTTTTCCCTGTTTGAAATTTAAAAAATTCATAATTATTTTAATATTGCTCTAAGAATTCCAAAAAATTAGAGTAATTTTATTTTATTGTCTTTTATTTCTATCCAAATTTCACGCATTAATTCTTTTCAAAACCTTAAAAAATTGAAAAATATCAAAAATCTTATAAAATTCACAGAAAATTCCAAAAAAAATCTAAAAATTGTGATTTCAGTTTCTATTTGTAGATATTTGCATATATTTCATCATAAAATTTATTACAAGGACTTTTAGATAATTAAAATATTTTTAAATTGTCAATTACTCCAGGTTGTATTGTTTTTCATTTTTTCCACTGTTTGATTTTTAGAAAATACAAAAACATCTGAAAATTCTACAAAAATTTTCAAAAATATTTCAAAACCCTTAAAACACAAAAATATTTTCTCTGGATTTTTCTAAGCATTTTTGATATAATTGAAAAATATAAAAAGAGTTTTGTGTGCGTATTTCATATCTTCTGCATATTGTCTATTATTTGAAAATTAAAAAAATTAAAATCACTAGAAATTTGAAAATCAGACAATTAAAAAAATAGAAATAGAAAAATAAAAAATTAAAAAGAGAAAAATCCATAAAAATGAAGGATAGTTTGCCTTTGAGATTCCATCTTTTCTCTTAATTGAATTTTCGTTGATTATTGGAATAACCCTCGGGAATTGTAGCCTCTCTGAGTTCGATCATGTCCGCTATAACGGTAAATAAGTAGCAAAAATTTCTCTTGCTCCACATTATTCTTAATAATTGTTTTACAGCGAGAGAAGAAAAAATTTTGTTTGTTTGATCCAGGATTTTTTAGGGATAACAATGTCTTTCATATCCATTAATAACCAAACCTCAAAGATTTCCCATAGCAACAAAATAACACCGTTGCCGGGGAGGCACAGCGAGGGTAGTTAGGTTTCTCTTTTGACCTGATATTCTTTGTTGTAAAAATCTATTTATATTTTACCATATTCACTTCATTGTTCATATTCACTATTTCATTTCATTTTTTTCTGCTTATATTTCATAATTGTGTTTCTTATACATTCTCTTTTCTTTTTCTTGCGACAGCCCGCGGAGCGAAGGTTGCGATCCTAAGAGAGCCGAAGGACCCAAGCGAATCGGAGACGGCTTCATTCTTTACCAAGCTGCATGATAGCGTCAGAGGAGGAGAAGAAGAATTGAAGGAGACCAGAGAGAGTATTTTTTATTTATTTTTAGCATTTGAACCATTGTAAACAGTCATTCATTTATTACGGGATCTGTTTCGCCAAGTGCTGGAGCACTTGGGGGAGCTCACCGAATTTATTTTCATTGCCTTTATTTTCTTTGTTTCACGAGGATTTCATGATCTACTTATTGATTCTTTAATTAATTTTCTTGAACCAGGTAATTAATTAGGTCCAAATACGCTAAACAAGAATTTCTATACCTATAGAGTAGAACATAATTTGGACTTAGTCAAATTAACTTGTTCTTTCCCGTTAATAGAAGCTATCATCTAAGATGGTTCACTTGCATCATATAGGTTAGTAAATTTTTCTATATTTCAATTCTGCGCGGATCACTTGCATGTAGAGTACTGGCGACAAGGTACGCATCTCTAACCCTTCCATGCATCATTGTTTTTAACCGTACATTGGCATTTCCAATCTTCGTCCTTGTTTTCACTCAACTAAGTTAAAAAGGAAATTGGACACTCGGTAGGTGATTCTTTGAAAATATTTTAACCAAGTGACAACTGCCTAAAATGCGGGACTGCTAAAGAAAACTCGATCCTAAAATAAACACAAGGAAAATTCATTGTTTTGGGGAGAGTAACCCCCTCATTGTTTGGTTTGTATGTAGCGAGAGAGCGACCCGCACACTAGGATAGAACCATGCCCGAACTCTTTTCAGACTACTATCTTGGATTAGTCATTCTCCAGTGAGGATCTCTCCGGTACCTGGTAAAGCGACTCGCGACGTCCTTAACATATTGAATTGATCGGGTAGCCGGTAAATGGTACGCAATTCATACTAGATGGGAAAGATCTAATTTTGAGATCCTGAGAGCATTGGGTTCCTAACAACTCGCTTTAACCGCTCTGATAGATTGTATTCTCATCAAACTCTAAAATTGTTAAGATAATTGACCGAACCTTCACGGTCTTGACATTGAGTTGAGTTGGTGAACTTGAGGGTTTGTATTGTGTTTGATTGCTAGTGATAGAGATCCTTCTGCGCAATTTGTACCTTCATTCACTTTCACTCTTGCATTGACCTTCGTGCTCTCGCATCCTGTCTATTGATTTCGAAGATGTCGGACCGGAATATAAATGTTAAATATTACAGTTTCTCTGCGAGCACTCTTTTGTTCCAAGAGTTCCGTTTTCTTGAGTTCTTTTGTCTATTTACTTAATTTTATTTCCCTAAACTTCCATCATTTAATTATAAGCAAACGTAGCAAATGTTGTGCCTCTTAATCAGTATTATAATGTTGTTTAACATGCCCTCTTCTTGTGGAACAAAGCAATCATGTTCCTTTTAGCATGCATGGACTTTTGCAACGTGCATTTTATGACCATCGAATTTTTGATGTTGTGTATAGGATGGCGTAACTGATTGATTGTAAATACTTTTCTTTGACTTCGTTATTATAATAATCGCTGACTATCTACATATCCTTCGTTCTTTCAGTTGATTATGAGTATATCAAACAGAGGTTCATGTACGGAGGTCGAGACTCGGAAATCCCTGTGCGTTTGGTTGGCATGTTAAAGCGGATTAAACTGGTAGAGGGTAACCCGTTTTTGGATTTTGGTGTTTGGATATAGGGTTAAACTGGGGGTGGGTTAGAAGTGGGTTTAAGATGATATAATTGTATTGAAGTTTGAAAAAGTGAGTAGTTATTGTGATGTGGTTGTATTGAAGTTTGGAAAAGTGAGTAGAAGTGGAGTAGTTTATAATTTTTATATGATATGATGGTATAATATGTTATTTTTTGTTAGGATTGATGATGTAAAATTGATTTATTTAATTTTTTAAAAAAGGAATAAAGTGGGGCCCACGGGGAGAGAGGGGGATGTGGGTTAAGGGGGTTAAACTCCCCTAACCCGCAGGTAACCCGTCAATCAAACGGTACGGTGCATACCAGCCTTGTCACTTATCTGGCAGTAATCCATACCGTTGACAAATCCACGGGTTCCAGTTGGCTTTGTGGTATGAGCATCCGGGCATGCCTGATGAAGTCTTCAACAATCCTGAGAGCAAGGACTGTGTTAAGAAATTGAACTACACTGCTGTCAAATACTGGGATCTGTACTCGAGTGAGAATTATGCGCAGGATCTCCCGGGGCGTCTACTCAGTTGCCCAATTGGACTATCCCCTGATGGCCTGAGTTGGCCGGATCAGAGTTCTTTCACGACACGAAAGCTCGTGTCCTGGGCACTAAGTCTGACCATCTGCCACCAATTCTAACTACCGGAGTTGCTTGCATCACTCTCATGGTTCTCTGGTTTCCTTTTCTCAGACTCTCTTTGCTTGGAATAAGTTGGTGTTAGTGCTTCTTGCTGCACCTGCCAGCTACGGAAATCATCAGAGGATTTCGAACTTCAGATGCCACTTTCTGCTTACTTTTCATGCAATTTTTAATTCAAAAATTGATCTTGCTTATATAATGATTATTTTTTGCCACTCATGTGTTATCTCATTGTTGTGATTAATGACAATGAATGATAATCAACAAATTGAAATGAATGAGTTATACTGTGCTCACATTTCGTCACAAACTGTTGGGAATCAATCTGTACATAGAAAGAATTGAGAGAGCAAATACCAAAAATGAATTTACATGGCAAAATCCATCTAGAGAAGTAAGAAAAGCAACACAAGCAAGAGAGAGATTCCTCTATAAAGAGGAAAGAGTTATAACACATGCAAAATTCTAGGAAATGATGTTCGGTGTTCCAAAAGAAAGTGGAATACTTCCGATTCCTTTTAGTATGTCAGATTATTATTTTCTCATCGAATTTGTAATCATATCCCTGCTCAATGTGCTGACTTAAACCATTTTTAATATGTCAGATCTCAAATGGATTGTAGATGTAAGTTTAATCAGAAAATTTCCCCCCTTAACTAGGACTTCATATATAGATCATATCTCTTCTTTCCGTGTTAAGGCTCTTATAGCTTGAACGTTTGAACCAAGTTTATGAGGGCCGGTGAACTTGGTCAATGGTTGGCTTGGTGCGCTGTTTATTCAAGGAGAGTTCCCTGGGCTACGGTGATGGACTTCTATTTCGATCTTTGTTTATTTGTATCCATGAGCTTAGAATCGGTTTTTTGTAAATTATATTATGCATAAATGTTTATATATAAGTATGCTTTCATAATCCATATGCATGGATTGGTTCTAACATATGTTTGCAGTAAAAGACTGCTAGGCTTAAGGACTTCGGATTAATTGCTCATAGAGGATTTTCTAGCTCGTTGGATTTCTGAATGCAAGGAATTCTTTCTCCATTTCAGGGAATTAAGTGGTTTCAGGAAATTATCGGTACAAGATTGTCCTTGCCATCAAGAATGCGAAATTCTAATTTTTATCGTGTAGGATCCGTTTATCAACTTTGGTAAATTTCCATGATTCGATTTATACGGGAATCCATTCCTAACAAGTAGTATAAGAGCTATGTAGTTGATAAGATGGAGTAAAGAAGTAGTAGGATGATAACCATGAATGGGATCGACTATAGTTCCTGGAAAAATAAGATGAAAGATCTTTTATATGTGAAGTCCATGCATCTTCCGATTTTCTTCTTCCAAAAGCCCGATGCGAAATTGGATGAAGAGTGGGAGTTCGAGCACGAACAAATTTGTGGTTTTATTAGACAATTTGTGGATGAAAATATCTACAACCACACCCAGGAAAAAAAACATGCACAAAGTCTATGGTTGAAACTCGAGAGTTTGTATTCCTCCAAGACGGGAAGCAATAAGTTGTTTCTTCTCAAGAAACTTGTGAACTTGAGATTCAAGGAGGGAAGTTCCATGCTGGATTTTTTGAATGTTTACCAAGGCATAATTAATTAGTTGACAGGCATGGGGATCAAGTTTGAGGAAGAAGTTTTGGGTTGGTTATTGCTTGCTACTTTACCTGATTCTTGGGAAACATTCAAGGTTTCGCTTACCAATTGTACAACAGAAGGGAAGATCTCTTTGGAAATTGTGAAGTCAACCATTCTCAATGAGGAGATACACATGAACATTCAAGGAAGCTCTTCGCATGTAGATGTTCTTATCACGGAGAACAGGTGGAGAAGCAAATTTAAGAATGGCAAGGGGAGAGACAGTTGTTGGACATGCGAGCCTACGGTAAGACATTATGCAGTAAATGTTATTGCAAATTCATTCTCTGATCTGAAATGAAGAATAATTAATTTGCATAATAGGTCCCTTAGTACAATTAGTATTATGTACCATGGTCATCTTAATGATCATACAATTATGATTCAATTGTTGAATCATAGAGGCTGGTGCTTGGATGAATATCTAAAGAGTTCGATTGAGGACTCATAAAGTACCGTTAAATGATTATTAAGAGATGATTTCTAGCCTGAGTAAAAGATGTCATTCCTTTCTCTTTTGGTTGATATCTGACCGACCTCTTGATGCAGGTCCTCTGCATAGGAATAGATATTCGAAAGTGTCAGATAAGTTAGGTCAAAGAGTGACCTATCAAGATCAAGATACCTAAGTCCTATGTCGTATACTGTCAAGATATAGGCATGCATCCTCTAACCGGAGGTAGGTGTATTGCTATATGTCTAAGTATGTACATTTGGTAGACCGATATGAGATGGTGTACATAGATGGGCATATGAGTAATGCGATCTCTCAAAGGGATCATACAGGTTCACTTGTGAATCGGAAGACATGAGCTCATTAATGAGGTATTGGGACCGATAAAATTCCATGCATGGTCGTTTTGCTTCGAAAGCATGACAAGAATTTATAGGTATGTTATATGCTTTTGGAAAGCATATGATCGACACCAACTCCTAATGAACGAATGAGAAACTTAATGATAAAACCCTGAAGGAGATAGTTTAAAAAAGATTTTAGACTTCAGGTTTATTATAGGTCTTCCAGTACGCAGGATGTACAAATATTAGGAATACCTAAGGGTCATGTGATCATAAACAATTGTATATTCATGATGCTTCCATTCCGAGGGAGTGATGAAACAACTATGGATTTTAGTGACTCCTCTTACTAGAGAAGTAATTTGATCTTAGTCCAAATGTCGGACCTTGTACTGAATGTTATTCAGATGCAATGAGAATATTAGATTTAGAGTTTTGATTTAATCAAACATCTATGGAAGGTCTCTGAGATCTAGATTTGAGATATGATCTCAATATTCAAGTCAATACATAGAACATACGATCACCATGTCCTTATCTCCAAGTGTACATGGAGAAAGTATATTATTCTTGAAAGAGTTCAAGAATAATTCCATTGATGAATTGTGTATTTGAGCATTGAGATAATTAATTGTGATTTCAATATCGTAAATAATTTAAATGTGATTCATAATATTTAGGTACATGAGAAGAGTTATATTGTATATTCAAATGTGATTTAATTATCAAATATATGATTAATGTGGATATCACTATCCATAATAATCATAGATATTATAAATATGATTTATAATATGTAGGAGAGATTTAGTTGTAAATATAATTACAAACTATATGTTGTTGTGAATTAGATTCACAATAACAATTAATTGTAAATCTAATTTACATACTACGTTGGATATATGAATATGATTCGTATTTGTCAATGACATAATTGATATTTTCACAAATTTAATTTGGATTTTTTCTGTGAAGATGAATGCAATAATAGTTATTGCATTTTAATATAATATAATATAATATATTGAGGAAGGCAACTAAGCACCTAAAAGGTAGTCATCCATCTTGAACCATTCAAGGGGGACGACCGCCCGATTTTTAAGGATGGCGGTTGCCTCCCTTAATTATCTACATATTATAACTAAATTAAAATGAATTAGTTGTTATATTGATAAAGGGATATAATTAATTTATTTTAACTATTTGATTGTTGCAAATTTGTAGCAACAAATCATGATCATTGATTAATAACTTCTTAATCTAAACTGTTGGATTAAGAGAGCATATGGATTGAGATCCATGTGTATCCAACTAGTATAAAAGAAAGTATAGCCCTTAACTTTTAGACAACTTCAATTCCAAGAGGAATTAAACTCTCTCTATCTCTCTATCTATAGCCTTATGCTCTCTCTATATCAATATGGTGGTCGTCCACTTATTGACTTAGAAAATCTCGTAGTCACCATGATGTTGTTGTGCTGCCGGATCGACTACTCGTGGATCTCCATCTTTTTTGGAGCCATTTGATTGTGAAGAAGATGTTTGATTTTGTGAGACAAAATCAGGAGATTCGAGGCTCGTATAATCATCTTAGATTGTGAAAAGCCAATGTTTCATCAACGTGCCTGCAAGTGTCTCCTCCGTCGGGTCTGACTTGAGATAGGAGGTCTCTTACTTTAGAGACACGATCGCAATCATGCTTCAAGAGGTATTCTGAATATATACTTTGTGGTTTAGATGAAACGATCCGAGAAGTGTTCTTGGATTATGTGGTTTCATCGCTTTTATTTTTTTAAATTCTGTTGCATCGAGCAACTAGTACGACTAGTTGCTCCGGATCGTATATGATGCAATTTTCATACTTCTAAAATACGCTGAAGGTTCTTCCCATACTCTTCATGTGGTATCAGATCCAAGTTGAGGTCTTGGATATGATACGAAGATCTAGGCGATCGAGGTTCAAGTTTCAAATGTGTGGTAATAATTCTTTTTGCATTGGTAGCAAGATTCAAATCGGTTTTTTCGCTAAAATAAAACCGACTATTTATGCACTATTTGGACATGTTTTTTGTTATTAAAATATATTTATAATCTATAAATATGTCCCAAAAATAGTATCCTAATGTTTGTACCAAAAGTGCATGAAAATAATTCGAACAGTTCCTGCCAAGAAAGTTATTTTGGATTTATTCACGGATCTGTAAAAAAATGTTTTTGCTTACTATTTTCCCATCATGAAACATGATAAAAACTTGAATTAAGTATAGAATCAGACCAACAAACTTCTTGAATTTTTTTCACGTGATTCCGGCTCTGTTTGCCCTAGATATTCCATATTTAGTGGAGATGGGTCAGAAGGGGATTAGATCATCAAATCTCTTTGCTTATGTGTTTATAACTCAATGGAAATCATGAAAATTATGAATTTGTCTTGATTATTATGATGCCTATTAATTATGAAAATAATTGATTAATCATCATTGGCCATTGAATGGATGTTTCATGAAAAATCCTAGTTTTTCCAACAATTGTTGTAGGACAATCTCTACATCAAAACATTGTTACTTGAATAGGATTGGAGATTTGTTTATAAAATATCCTTATAATATTAATCAAAACAGTTTAGATAAATATTATATGGTATAACTTTGGAATATCATCTCAAATATGAAATGATCAGATCACATTATCCTGACATGAGGCTGATATGGTGTCCAGTCGGGGATCATTTGGGTAGCAGGTTGCTCCATGAGCGTTCTGTTACACATCCTGTGTGCACTAGATATGACAACATGTAAGGAAAGATAATGATTGAAATGATCATGATGTATTTTTATAATTATTAAATTTTGAATAATACATATTTTGAGATTAAATCGTCCTTCAAGTAACAATCAAGATTATTTATTGGTTCATTAAATTGGATTGATAAATGATTTAATTTGATTAAATAAATTATATCTAATTAAAACACTCTATTATGAATAGAGTAGTGTTTCCATTGGAAGAATTAATTATGTGAATATAATTCATAATAATTAATTAAATTTTAAACATGATATAGGGGATCATATGGATGACATCCATGGTCTCCCGTCAAGGCGAAGGATTCCGTCAACATGGATCGTATGTAAGAGACGCATATCCAAATTGACAACTCCTGCATATAAGCGCACATGGATCAGGTTCTTTACTTCTCAAAAGAGTAAGGTTGTATGCATAGTGACCCCAATATCGGTTCCTCATATTATTGGGGTGATAATTAGAATGCGCATAACGGGTTATAATCCTACTAATAGTTGGTTCAATTAACAACGAATCAACATCGCCTTAGGGGTGGTGGGCTCCGGTGTTAAAGATTAAATTGAGAAATGCAAGTTGGACTTGCAAGGTGGAATGAGTTCCCGCTTCTTTTTATTTAAGTTACAGTTTCTCATATTATTGAGACGTAACAAAGGTAAGAAAGGAGATCCCATATCTTGCTTGAGATATAACAGTAAGTGTGTCACTTACTTTGAAAGTGATTAACGAAATGGACTTTCAGAATTGACAAGGCAAGACAACTTTGATATAAAATCCTTAATCAAAGTAAAATATGCATTTATGCAAATATTCCTTATTTCAGATAACTTACATTAAATCATTGTAAAGTATACTCAATAATTACCAATGAAATATCATGGATTGGATCCATGATCAATATATTGTACTTGCAGTTGGACCCACAATGTATGTGATTGCAATGTGCAAGTTTCCTCATAATAATGAGGAATATAATTAAATAGAAAATAGGACAACAACCTTGGGTTTGTATGTCTCTATAGTCTTGATCTCTCATCGAATGTGCATTGGAAGTATCATGTCGATGATGATCGCATTTATCAAATAATCCTTATAAAACCTAAGAAGGTGTTTTAACATTCATATATACTCTCAACATTTAATGATAAATGGCATGGTTCACTGCAACATGCAGAATGGTAGCTTGTTAAGAGAATACATACTCAAAATGTTTGAGTACCTATATGAACCAAAGTCTTTAAGAGTTAAGAAAGATATAGATATGATGAGTGTCATCATTATACCATCTATACTCTAGTCGTTCATGAAGCTTCATAATATTCATATTGTATGAATTTATGAAGCATCTATAAATGTTGAAATATTCTTATATTGAAATCTTTTGAATTCAACATAAGAGATCCTTTGTCTTAAGCAATGGTTATTTATATATGAAGGAAGCATAGTAGAAGCATGGGTCTGACCTAAATAAGAAGGAAAGTCAAAAAGTTGACTATACTTTTGTGACTTCCATACATTTGGCATCCAAAGAGTTGGATGAATGCTGATGTTGCAACAAGCCAATGCACTAATAGTATGACTATCTAGTCTATTTGAAATCCTTTAGAAAGGGATCCGGATAATGCATCGAGATATTACACTTCTATAATCATTGAAGTTTGCTTGCTTATTAGATAAGATCAAAGTCTAATAATTGTATCTCTTTCCTCTAATAACACTTGCAATCGGTTGTATATGTTTTAGAAGACTGAAAATTTGCACTTAATATTTAATAGTCATCCATATGGGAGTTGATGCAATTGTTGAGGCAATCTACAGTGGATAGATGGACTATATATTTTCAGTGAGAGAGCCCTTCATCTTAGAGAATGTCTCTATGACCGAGATATTACAATACATTCATTCTTTATTTGTAGATGTTGGAAATAAACAATGCATTCTGGAATAGACACATCATAAAGAGTTATGATGGATGTATTTCTCATAAAAATCTAACATTTAGAAGACTCTACTAAATTAGAATATTGACGAATGGTTCATTAACATTTCTAAATACTGAAAATTTAAATCTTCAAAGATCAATAGGAGGATGAAGATCATTTAACAATGATCTGGAATAAAGCCTTGGACATATGTCTGTTGATGAGATCAATAGGCTAGTAAGAGATAAAACTTTAGAATGTCTGAAATTTCAAATCTTACACACTTGTAAATAATGCATTCAAAATGAAAAGTGTCCAATGCACCTTTCTCTAGGAATGATGTAAGATGCCAAGGTATTCAAGATTTCATACATATTGATGTATGTGGATCATCTATATTATAACAAATATTGATGATATGTGATAGCATTCGATGATTATTTGTGACATAATATTTATTTCCTCTACCTTAGAAACCTTTGAAATGTTCAAAGATTTCATAATTTTGGTTTAGAATCAAAGTTAGAAGAAAGATGAAATGAATTTGATCTAACCTAGGTAGCAAGTACCTATTTGATGAATTCAAAGAATACCTTATAGAGAAGGGAGTACCATTCCTATCTCACTCCTCCTAATACACCTAAACTCAATAGAGTTGCAGGGAGATACAATTGATCAGGTGTGATACGATTTTATCAATGATGAATATTAGTAAAATTACCTCTTAGTTTCTTAGTATATATGTGGTAGAGACTACAGTAAGATTCCATGTGAATCTAAACCCGAAAACCCACATAAGTTATGGTTTGTAACCTAACCTTGTGTTGGACACTTCAGGATTCAGGGTTGCTTGGACTATAACTTTGTCATGGATGCAAGTAAGCTGGAATCTAGCATCAGAGAGTGCTATTTAATTATGAATATAAAGGATGGTATTGGATACCTACTTTATGACCTCGAGATTCTAGATTTCATCTCTAAGGATATGATTCTTAGTGGATGAATTTCTTGAGAATCTGTGAAAATGAAGTAAAGGAACTCATTGAATCTTGAGAAGATAATGAGGCTCCTGAAATCGAAAACTAATAGGAAAATTAACAATGAAACACTCATATCTCTTCAAATTAGTTTGAGGGTAGTGAAACTACCTAAAGGATATGAATTCCATGTGTTAGTTAAGTCTATCAAATATCTGTTTTCATATGATGAAGCTTCTAAGGATCATGACATGGAGAGATGGATGTTAAACTTCATATACAAGTGTTGTATATGAACCCTCGAGGATACACCTATAAGGGTAAAACATGTTTGGTGTAAATGGATCTTCAAGAGAAGGAGGGAAGCTGATGAGAAGGTAGAGACCTTTAGAGCTGGCTCGTATCCACAAGATACACATGAAGAGAAGACATCGTTTGTGATGAGACTTGCTCCTATGTAACCATGCTTAAGCCCATCAGAATATTGCTAGCTATAGCTACACAACTTGACTATGCCATCCACAAGATGGGAGTCAAGATTGCATTCCTCTATGAATACCTCATCGAGGATATTCATATGAAGTAGCTCCATGGCTTCATGGATGAGAAATGCAAGGTGCTCAAGCCTAAGGAATTCCATCTATGGACTAAAATAAGCTTCCTGTAGTTGGAACACTAGATTTGGTGAAATTGTAAATGTTATGATTTCAAATAAAATCTTGATAAACCATGCGAAGCTTAGTGGGAGTATCATTATGTTCATAGTGCTAAATGTAGATAATATCCTAATCATTTGGAATGATATAAGGATTATAACAAATGTTTTATAATATGGTTGTTCCATACCTTGAGATAGGATCTCAAGGATGCCTGATGAATCTCCATTTCATCACCTTTATTCTATCATTTTGGCCTCAAAAACCGTAGCTAATGCATGTAAATAACGTTATTTTGCATATATTAACATTCATTATTTGTTCTAGTTATTGTATATAAAACAAGGTTTTTAATGCCAAAATTTTAGAATAAAGACAATAAAAGAAAAATAAAAGACCAAAAGTATTTTATGATCTTAAACCCTGAGAACACGTCAAGAGTTGAATTGGTCGAAAAGGAATAAAGTAGGGGCGATAAGGGCCAATAATACTATAAAAATTCCACTTATTCATTCATCACTTGTTCATTTTTGGGACCTATTTATTTACCACTTTTTATACCTCAAACAAAGAAATTTTGTACATGAAAGTTGTAGGTAGTAATATGTATAAAAATACAAAATTGATTTCATAAGAAAATAATATGCAATGCACTTTCTATACACAGAATAAAAAGTCAAAACCCAAAATTCCTAGACCCATATCTCTCAAATAAAAAACAAAATATATCAAAATGACCATTAATTTATATAATTTTTAATAATCTATTTAATGAAGGTGGTTTCATATTTTTCGGAGTTAATATATTAAAGTTAGGTTTTGGACCCCTATTGTCCTATATACTAAATAAAATATTCATTTTATTTATTCTTTATTATTTTTATAATCTTATATTTCTATAATATTGTAACTATTTTTTAGATCATATGAACATATTAAAACTAGAATAAAACCATAAATAAAAATTTGAAATAAAATAATGTACACAATTACGTAGACTAAATACCTAACTTATACCTATATAATGTATACCCTTATTTATTTAAGTATACAAATAACATCACAAAAATACAATAAAAATATATTTATACACCTAAAAATAAGTTGTAAATATATAAAATAAGACAATAAAATAATAAAATCAAAATACAAAATAAAAATAAAATAACCAAAACATAGATGAATATACCTATGAATACATCCCCAAAAATTAACTTGTAGTAACGAAAATCAAATAAATAAATAAATATCATATTAAAATACTGCATAAAATAATAAATATTTTTTTTATTTTATAATCAATAATTAATGAAATCAATTACAATTTTCAATTATTTATTTTTAAATAAAAGGACCTATTTTGTCCTGTAACGGTCCGCGTCGACCAATAAGGGCCCAGGGATTGTTGACCTCTGGTCAACTGCTCCTGGCACTTCTGACTCCCACCTGACCTATTGAGTTTGAAGATTCCAACCTTTTTCATGGGCTTCTCATACATCCTTTTCGTTGATTAATCACGTAAAGATTACCCTCAAACGTCATTGATCCACGCCAAAGCCCTAAATCCCATGTACATATCTTTGATTCATCCCTAAGCACCAGTCAATAAGGGTCCTTGGCATTGTTTATAAATAAGCCCCTCCGCTTCCTCGCTCGATTATGATCATTCTCCAAGCCTGGAAGTCCTCCATAAAGAGTGCGAGCGTGCTCTTGGTGACAGCTGGAGCATCCCCTAGCTTTGGCGAGCTGCTTGGGCAAGGCGAAGCTATCCACGATGGCCCTCCGACCACCTCTACTCTCTGAGCAATCCTCATGTATGAGCTCCATCTTTTAGTATTAATAGTTAGCTGTAGCTTGTAGCTTTCCATTTACGCCTTTTATTCCTTCCTTTAATCACTTAAGTTGTATAGATTAGGGTAATCACACACCGAAGCTCTAGAGCTCTGACCATGTTCTCACTGTGAACCACATGATCTCCGATCCGCCTTTCCACCCCATTATCTTTCCCTTTCGTTTCTCTATGACTTCCCGTACTTCAGTCATCCAGATCACCCCTATGATCTGGAAATCTGTGTTCTTCCTTCGTCGTGTGTCAGAGCATCACCATTCCATCCATCCTAAGCGCATCCTAGCTTCACAATTGGACGAGGTGACTCTCCCAGAGCCAGAGAACCTCTTTGTGCAGGTGCCAAGGTGAAAGGAGTCTGTCTCAAGCTCAATCGCACCTGGACGAGGGTCCCTAGGTGCTTCTTCGTTCCTGGCGTGTCAGGACCCCATTGCTAGGTCCTGGATCTTCTGGAGTACCTTGATCGACGTGGACGAGTTTCCCAGAGGAAGAGCCAAAGAAATCCATCAGAAGCTGTCGATGGAAGGAGAAATCACGACGCTAAGTCCAGGGAAGGTCACCTTCTTCCTTGTTCTTCACGCGAAGCAGTTACCGTCCGATGAAGGGGGCGGTCCCAGTTTTAATATTAGTCGTCCTGCCCCACCTCCCTCGACCGTTGATGGTCAAGAGATCAGATCATGGGCATCAATCGGTAAAGGGGCATCAAGAAACGACAACGTGCCACGTGTATAAGTGGAATTCATCCGGCCGACCATCTCTGTGCGTATTAGGGGCAATTTACCCATCTTCCCCCATAATTTTTGGTATTTATTTATTATTTCTATAAATAAAATATATAGTGTAAATAAATGTGCACATTTTGTTGATCAACCCTTGTGTTTATTGTAAATTGCCTCTGGATCCAGTCCATGTCACCTCACGTGTCGTAACACGTGAGGTGGCGAATTTGCATGAGTACCCTTGTGGGTCCTTGTATTTGTATTTGGAATAAGTTTAAATATACGTTGTATATTTTTAGAAAAATTGCATGTACATCCCTGGTGTTTATTTTATTTGCAACTATACCCTTGCTAGTACATGTATTTTTGTAAGTTTGTTGTCTTTATTAAATATATCATTTGTGCTCCAAAAATAACCAAAAAATAGATGTAGGTTCCTGATTGCACACACTTTCACATCTTAATTTTATTTTTGCTAGTTAAGACATCGTAATATTTATTCAAAATAAAAAAGAGCACGAATATTCCCTGTTTATCTTGAAAACCCCATAAAAATATAAAATCATTTTATAAAATTCCCAAAAATATATATTGATTATTTATGTATTTTTAACCTTCTGACCAAAAATTCATAAAAATAGAAAAATAAAACTCATAAAATTGAAAAACCCAGATATTCTTATAAAAATCTAAAAAAACTTAAAACCCCCAAAATATTGTTTTCTATTTTATAATTTTCTTTATATTATTACCTACATAATAAAAATGATTTCAAGAATTTTGGACCTATTTTTCTATTTTTAATCTTCATACATTTCAGGCATTTATTTAATCGCTATTTTGCGGTATTTTTGACTTTAATTGTATATATAAGTAGCTAAATTCACTAAAAAACAAAAAAATAATTAAAAATTTTTAAAACCCCAAAATCTTTAATTCTACTATTTTTAGATAGTTATAGTTATTTTCAGTTATATCTATATCTATATTACCCTTTAGTGTATATATAATTTTATATACTCTTATATTAAATATTTAAAAGAAAAAGAAATTAAAAAATCTAAAAATATAAAAAAAAATACAAAAAATTAAAATCCAATATATATAATAATAAATATATAATTCAAATTTTAAGTATATATAATTAAAAACCCATAAATAATATATATAAAGGACATGTTGGTACATAATCTACATCGATTACAAATAATCATAGGCTACCAATTTTGCTCTCTGTGATTCGACCTCTACATGCTTACACCTTTACACATTTGCTATAGAGTTATAATAAATTTAAACTCCCCTTTTTCTATTCATTGCATGATATATCTAGTGGGGTTAATTGTTGATTGATCATGGGTTTCTTGAGTGGTCAATGCATCGACTTGATCTCTCGACTTGTGAGATTTCTAGACCCTCGCTAAATCCATGTAATCAAATGGTGTTTGTTGCCGGGGAGCAATGTGTGTAGCATATCTTTAATTTATTTTGTACATTCATTTGTTATTCATTGATGTAATTAGTGACTCGTTTTTTTTCTTGCATATATTTATTTGATTATTCTTTGTATATAATTCATTTAATGATATTTGATTATCTGTGATCATATATATATATATATATATATATATATATATTTGTAAATTTGTTGTGAGGGCTCGCTACGTGAGGATGGCTTCTTAGGAGATCGATGCAACTAATCTTGGTGGAGACTGGTCTTCACCCTTTGACCAGTTGGAGAGGCAGAAAGTAAAGCAAGGAGAGAAGACTTAGCATAGAAGTATATTAGAATTATTCATTGATATATTTCTTGGTGAGAGAGACTTATTAATTTGTAGAAATTAAGACTTGGACACTACTCCCCACAACGAGGTCCAGTACCCGGGTGTCTGTTCACCTGGGGGTCTCTTCGCAGTTTTCGTGTTTTACTACCTTCTTTTATTTTGTTTCCCGCAGTTTTAAGTTTTCTGCCTTCTTTTTATTTATTTTTTGTGCATGGAGCTCCTAGACATAGGTTGCTTGCCTCGGTAATTAGGTCCAAACTCTAATAAGAATGCATGTACCTATAGTCTCTTATGTTTGGATCTAGTCAAACTAATAAATGTTAGTTATTTGGACTTGAGACTATGTACCGAGAGAGGTTGCATACAGCGGGTGCAGCACCCATTGGGGTGGGCAACGAGTGGCATCGAAGATCGGACTTGGTCTCATTTCTGAATAATTAACATATGTCTTTACGATTAATTGCAGCTACTGTTTAGGGTGATTTTGTCGATTGTACACAGCCATGTACATAGGTTTAAAAATTATGTTTTGCATACCGTATGGAGAGAGATGGGAAGCACTGTAAGTCCTATAACTTAGCATGCATCATTAGATTCAATGGTGAGATTTCCATCCTCGAATCAAGTTACACAGCTTTTTCACTATCTCCCTCTGATTTTGAGCACCTATGACTTAAATGAAAATCTAAAAAAATGTTAGGCGCTTGTATGCAAAAAGATCCAAAAAATGAAAACCCAAAATTAAAACAAGGGGACTACTAAATAAACTTTGACCTTAATTAAAATTTGTAATGGACTATAATTTTTTTGGATTCATAAAGCCTTCATTATTTTCAAGTACCTTAGGAGGGGACCAAAACCTCTCCCACGAGCGAGGCACTACTCACTAAGGATTAGAGAAAAAATCCAGTCTGTAACTGCCTTGTGTATCACCTGGATTTCTGAAGTAATGGTGCATCTATCGTATGTGACCAAGTAGGGCCTTGTCAGCGATGGTGTTCCCTCCTTGTGTGGAACATCGAGTTGGTCCGAAGTACTGATCTTAGGCCACGCCCTCACAGGTGTGTCTGTCTCATCGGTTTTCATCCGAGTAGGTCCTTGCACGGTCACGGGTGATTCCGTTGCGAGCGAGATCTGAAGTAGTGGTTTCGCCTATCAGCTTCCTCTCTCTATTTCTTTGACTGAGTAGAGATCTAGGAAGGGTTACAAGGACCTCAAAAAGTGCATACTATAGGTTACAAAGGAGGACGACAAGTACAGGATACTTTTTTGGCAGTACTCTCTCTCCTATAGAATTAGTGTGCTAAGGACTTGCTAAAAGATATGCCTGAAATAACAACTCTAAAAATGAAAAGATAATAAATAGCTAATCCTTCATGGCTTTACATGGCATGAGTTGGTGAACCCAGTTTTGTATTGTGTTAGTATGGATCTAGGTTACGGCTCAAAAATAAAGTCCCGTGCATTTATGCAAATTTTATGATATTCGTCTTCTTCTTTGACCCCCCGCTCTGTTCGAGCCTTTCTATTGTTGCACACTCATTTTTTATTCCTCGTTGGCCACCGTATTTTCATCTTACTCCAATCTCTTTTTGCTCCACAATGAAGATCCATGGATGGTTTAGTCAGGACTACGCTGACACCAACATCGATTCCACGAACTCGGCACTGCCAATAATTCGAGCTGATATCCAAGAACCCAGTTTGAACTTTACGAGATGATCTTCAGACTCCTTGTCTTCTTTCCACACCTTTGACCATCTAATAAACCGGGACCACTCTTGTCACTCCTTCGTCGTTGTGAATGGGGGCTGATTTCAGTCTACATCTTGTCTCCATTCACAACAGTCTGGGATTGACCCTAATCTCATATTCATCTTGTTAGTCAGAATTTAATTTCAAGTGATCTGATTAGGATTCTTTCGTTTTTTAGATAAAAGCAGTCCCAGTCCTGGATCTCAATATGGAATTCATCTCCTCTAACTCAGACCTAGAGATGGCACCTCAAGGGAAAGGGAAAGGACAATAGCCTCCACAGATAGAGCAAAGTCAGGGAACCGACCAGAACTAAGTCAACACTCAGTTGTTGGCTTCCATACAGGCCTTACAACACCATCTGATAGAGCAGGCTCCTTTTTAGACTGCATTTCAAGACATGTGGAATGATCTACGAAATAGACCAACAGGATGAGGATGAGGAGGAGACAGACCCCGTGATGACCCTGACGAAGAAGAGCATGAACCTGAGAGGCAAAAACCCACACTAAAGGAGACATACAATCCTGGAGACATCCAGATGACTGAGTGGATCCTCATTCCACTGGCACATGCTCACTTTGAGCTCAAGCCTCAGCTCCTCGCTCTTCTACCATCATTTCACAAGAATACCAATGAGGAGCTATACATTAACCTGCAGTAGTTCTTGTGCATCTATCAGACCACCACTACCCCAATAACCCACTGGACGTAGTGAAGATAATGGTGTTCTCCTTCAGCCTGCAAGACAAGGCCCTTTACTAGGTCAATCATTTGGGTGAAGGTTGTGACGACCTGGGAGGAACATAAGTATGCATTCCTTCACAAGTTCTAACCTCTCGATCGGCTCAACCAGATGCGAGCCAGGATTAGCAACTTCTCCCAGGTCACCCACGAAACTATAGGAAGCCTGGGAGCGATTCACAGAACTGCATAAGAAGTGCTCCCATCATGAGATACCAAAGACCATCCTTGTCCAACACTTTTTTGGGGGTCCTGAATGTATAAAGCCAAAGGCTAGTAGATGTTGCATGCGGAGGATCTCATTTCAACAAGGATAAAAATGTGGTATGGCAAATTTTCAAGGAAATGGTCGAAGGAGAGGCCACCCTCTCTTCATCACGTGCATATCAGAGACAACGACAGGTCTTCCAAAAGCCAGTGTACATGGTAGTAGCTCGAGAGACAGAGAAAGATGAGAGCTCCAACCTCAGCATAATTGGGGGCCATCTTTCAAAGGTTGGCATTATTGAGAAGCGGGTACAGGATCTTGAGAAGCTCGATGTGATTGAACAAAGGAATCAAAACCTGGATAAGATGGACCAGATTACCAAGCAGTTGGAGCTACTGGTGGGCACCATTAGTGTTGTTCAATCGGCGATACCATCTTCAGAGACTCATGCTGAGAAGAAAGACGAGCCATCACCGCCACATCAGCCTTAGATGAGTCAGCAATCACCGACCATCCAACACGTATACTACGTGCAGGCACCCGAGCAGGGCCCGCTGTAGCAGCAAATGATGGTTTACCAGCCAGACTTCCTTCCCTCTTCAAATACAGCATTTCCACCTCCACCACCGATTCAGAAAGTCAATGGTGTATGGAACAATGATACACAGTCGACCCGTCCTTCGAGGCCACACCAGGGTTAGCCACCGGCCAATCAGCCTTACCACCAACTGGTGAATGGTCGTTTTGGACAATCCTTCCAACCTCAGCCTCAGTTCCAGAATCACCAGTCTCCACATTATCAAGGCAACTATAGACAGTCCTTTCAGCCTCAGCCATAGTATCGCCATCAGCAGTCATATCATCAGTACGTGGTTGGTCAGCAACAATATTCCCCTCCACGTATCAACAATATCAACTTCCTCCTCCTCCTCCACAACACAATCAGTCATCTCAGCCTCAGCCTCCCAACAGTCAATAACAACGTGGTCTGCAAGTTGAAACCTTTGAGGTAACTCTAGTAAACCCAACCTTGGATTGCTTGGCCCAACTTGTAAAGGGTCTAGCAGAAATGACGAAGAAGCTTGGCGACCTGACTACCACCAAAACTCCTATTCTGGCGTAGGTCAAAGCAAACCCTAATAATTTTAAAAGAAAAGAGCAGGAAGAATGTGAGGTCCCATCTGTGCCTGTAGAATTAGATAATAATTATGTTGTTTTATCTAGCCGATACTCTCAGGAGCGGTAGAAATTTGCATCCATCTGCTGCAAATCAAGGGAAAAATAAAGCTTTGACAGGTGAATTGTCATCTTCTACAACAGTCGTGCCAGCCACAGGTTTGGGTGAGGAAGAAGAAGAAGGAGGAGCCATACTAGCCGCCATCCAACCCCATCCCCACCAAGAAAACAACAAAAAATCAGAAAAGCCAAAAAGACCAAAAAATGATCACCGTCAAAGTGAAGCCACGCAAACCACAGAGAAGCCAACACCAGCAGCCGATCCAAGGCCGACCGATGGAGCAGATATCGTGCTTTTCACTTGTCCACCTACATCATCCTCTTCTCCAACTTGTATTCCTTTTTATGAGCCGGACATACATAATATTGTGGACAAGAATTTAGTTGTAAATAAGAACACTGCTTTTGATTTTGGTTATGTAAATATTCCTTTTCCTAATGCAATAGAAAAATCCAAAAAAAGTGCAAAAAGAAAAAGTGCATTGTCTGATCCAGGAGTTGTGGATATTCTCTAAAATTTAACTGTTGAGCTACAATAGCTAAAAGCCATGGAATACATGCCTGCTGTGAAGAAAGGTTTGAAGGAGGCATGTAGAAACAAGCGTTGGTCAATTCATAACAACAGGCGCAAGTAAGTAGAGAAGCACGTCTTCAACATGGTCACAGTCGTAGCCACCAGCAATCTCCCACAAAAGAACCTGGACAAAGGAGAACCTTTGATCAGATACGAGATATTTGACCAAGTCTTCGAGAGAACTCTTCTTAACAGTGGTTCTTTGATGAATCTCGACTTCATCACCTTTATTCTATCATTTTGGCCTTAAAAACCCTATCTAATGCATGTAAATAGCATCAATTTGTATAAAAATAGCAATTATCATTTATTGCATTTATTATGTAAATAATGTGGTTTTTAATGCCAAAATTATAGAATAAAGAGAAGAAAAGAAAAAGAATAAAATATCGAAGATGTTTTGTGACCCTAAACCCCGTGACCAAGTCAAGAAGTGAGTTGGTCGACAAGGAATAAAGTAGGGGGGATAAGGGCCAAAAATAGAATAAAAATCCAATTCTTTTATTCATTATTTATTCATTTTTACACCTATTTTATTATTTATTATGTATTCATCAAATAAAGAAACTTTGTACATGAAAGTTGTAGATAATAATGTAAATAAAAATACAAAATTAAGTTTGTACAAAAATAATAAACAATGTGCATTTTATACACAAAATAAAAAGCCAAAATCCCAACTTCACAGACCCGTATCTTTCAAATAAAACTCAAAATATACAAAATCACATGTAATTGTATATAACTTTTCATAAGCTATTAATGGAGGTAGTTTCATAATTTTTTTGAGTTATTGTGTGAAAGTTAAGTTTTGGATCCTCATTGTACATTATATGAGATTAAAATATTCAATTTAATCATCCTTCATTATTTTTACAAATTCACATCTTAATAATTTTATAATTATTATTTATAGCTTATGCACATAGTAAAACCAAAACAAAACCCAATAAAATACATTAAAATAAAATGATGTATAGAAAACATAGAAGAAATACCAATAAGTATACTTGTATAATTTACATACCTATTTATTTAAGTGTACAAATAACATCATAAAAATAAAATAAAAATATATTTATAAATATAAAAATAATTTATAAATATATAAAATAAAAGGATAAAATAAAAAAATAAAATATACAAAGTAAAAATAAAATAGTCAAAATATAGGCAAATATACCTATAAATAAACACTTAAAAATTAACTACTAATGAATAAAATCAAAAAATAAATAAATATCATAATAAAATAGTACCTTAAATAACGAACATTTTTTTTTATTTTATAATCAAATATCATGAAATAATTTATTATTTTTTATTATCTGTTCTTTAATAAAACCTGTTATTTTGTCTTTATTCGATTTGTGTGGACCAATCCCATCAAAGGGAATGTTGACCGCAGGTCCACCGTCCCATCCAAGCATCTGAACGCTGGCGCCTGTCTTCTCCCTGATCTTCCGCCATTTTTCTCGCATGATACATACTTCAGTTGCGACACCTCCTTAACATGAAATGATCATTGATAATTGTACATACACGTCGAGTGTTCAAACCCCTTGTACATACGCTTGATCCATTGATTTCGGTCGGTTAATAAGGGTGTGTCTCATGTTCTATAGTTAAGGCCTTCGTCCTCCATTGATATTTTGGCCACTAATCCGAGTCTAGGAGTCTTGTTCTTTCATCGAGGGAACTTCCTCATGATAGGAGGAGCTTCCACGCGGTTGGAACCAGCTCCGGGAGGACAAAGGTGCGCCCATGGCCGCCCTCAATGATGACCTTATCCCTGGCCAACCCTAGTATAAAAGCTACCTTTTATCATTTCTTTTAGTTGCATTTCGTCGCAGGTTTGATTTCTCGTACTTAGTTTAAGGTTCTGGCTAGTTAAATTAGGGGAATTAGGGATTCACGTAGTTCACCAGAGTTGAAATCCGGCGAGCTCCTTTGTGTAAGATCATATGCTCCTCATCCCTCTGATCACCCTCACTTCGTTCCCCTATGCCTTCTGAACGCCCCACACATCTTCGCTCACCTACTTCGACACCTGATCTGGACATCAGCTCCTCCACCTCCGGCGCTCGTTGGAGAAGCTTCGTCACACCCTACTTCCACTCCTCGCCATCGAATAAGGCTGTCAGACCTTCGTTTTTCTTCCATGTATCTTCTCTACAGATTTGATGGGCTAAAGGACTCTAATGGAGTCGATTTCCAAAGGAAGAACACCTGCAGCCCCCCTTGCTTCCTCGACGTCGTCTGACCACGTCGGAGCTCCAAGTGCTTAGATGAGACTACCTACCGACGTGGAGGACTTCCAGGAATGCCTAGAGACACTTCGTGGTGACGGAGATGGCCGAAAGAGCCCACTAATCCAGATCCAAACTTACCCCAAGCGAGTTCTTCCTGTGTTCTTCTGGATCCCTCCTTTGTCGTCTGATCAAGATCCACTCCTCCAGTCAAAGAAGACGTCGTTGGATCATGCAACGTTCCATATGTCAATCTCCTCGAGTGATCTAATCTCTGTCGTGCATCTGTGAAGCATCATCGCCTCTCCAAAGCGTGTCGCGTGTCATGTGAAGAAAGGACAACAGTTGGATGATGCGCTACTTTGGGGGTTAATAACATTTTTGCCCCATATTTTTGCATATTTATTAAATAGTTTTGTAAATAAAGTATAGTGTTATAAATAATTGGAAATTTTGCGTGTGACCCCTTGTAGTTTTTGTAAATTACATTTTTGGTCCTTCCTAGGCATGCCTTGTATAGTCCCACGTGAAGGCAAATTTGCATATATGACCCTGATGTATTCTGTAATTGTGAAATAGTACAATATAATATTAATTCAGTTGTATATTTTTAGCATATTTGTACTAAACTCCCCTGTATTTATTTTAATTGCAAAAATGCCCCTACTATGACATACAATCTTATGTTTTTGTCTATTTTTTATGAATAGATAATGTGCTCCGAAAAATACATAAAAATAGGGTTAAATGCCTCAAGTCATGTACTTTCACCCACATGTTCAGTTTGCATTTTTGGGCATTTTAATCATTTAATAAAAATGAAACGGAGCCTATTTATTCCCTGTTTAACATAGAAAATACCAAAAAAATATGAAAACGTGTCTAAAAATTCCAAAAATATTATATATAGTATATTTTGTCATATTTTAATTACAAACCAAAAATCACTAAAAATATAAAAACAAAAACCTTAAAAATCGAAAAAAAAACCCCAAAATCATTAATAAAAATCTAAAACAATCATATAAAAATCCAAAATATGTTTTTCTATTTTATAATTTTATTTATATACATATTTATGTATTAAAACTGATTTGCATAATTGTGGGACTTCTTTCCTATTTTAAAAATCCAATTCAATTCCGTCCTATTTA
This sequence comes from Ottelia alismoides, assembly GCA_037367405.1. NCBI lineage: Eukaryota > Viridiplantae > Streptophyta > Magnoliopsida > Alismatales > Hydrocharitaceae > Ottelia > Ottelia alismoides. Next base: position 353,149 of record JAZKJV010004799.1, on the reverse strand, counting down.
TTTAGACCCTTATATGGGGTATTTTTGACTTTCAAACTACATAAAAATTAGCAAAAGTTACTGAAAAGTAGCAAAAATAGAAAAATATAAGTCACAAAACTATTATATTAATTGTATTTTGTCTATTTATACATATTTATATATATAGTATCTATATATACACCTTATATTGTATATACACATATATTTTTATCTTCTATATATTTAAATGAAAAATAAATGTAAAAATTCTTAAATATAAAAATAAAATAAAATAATAAATAATAAATAATAAATATATAAAATTAAAAACCCACAAAAAGATCTATGTAGATACATGATGAATGACGTGGATGTGAATAAATAACCATAGGCTGCATGTTTTGCTCTCTGTGGTTCGACCTCTACATGCTTACTAGATACATTTTATGTTAGAGAAAAATAAATCTTAACCTCACATTTTTTATCATTCACAACTTATGTATAATGTGGGTTAATTGTTGATCAATCAGGGTTTTTGTTTGGGGTCGCTTCGACAGCTATCGGTCTGCCTTGTGGATTGACAAGACCTCTGCAAAAAATCCGTTTATCAGATGGCACCGTTGTTGGGGATCAATGAGCATAGCCTAGTTTTGTCATTCATATTTTTGTATAGTCAGTTATTTGATTTATTTGTGTATTTAATTATTGATTCATTTATTCATTTTCATTCATTTATTCTTTGTATATAGCTCAATCGATTTAAATTGATTAATTGTGCTAATACCATTTTTTGTGACTTTGATGCGAGGGCCCGCCATACGAGGATGGTTTTTAAAGAGGCCGATGTAACCAAGCTTGGAGGAGGTTGGTCTTCTCTCTTTGACCAGCTGGAGAGGGTATCAAGGAAACAAAGAGAGGGATTTAGCTTAGAAATAGATTATATTTCTTTTATGTATATATTGAGAGAGAGACAAATTTTGGCATGTAATAATTAAATTGGACTCTACTCTCCACAATGAGGTCCAGTGCCCGGGTGTCTATTCACCTGGGGGCCTCGTCGCAATTTTCCGAGTTTTTCTCTCCTTTTATTTTGTTTTCCACTATTTTGAGTTTTCCGCCTTATTTTATTTTGTTTTGTGTGCATGGAGCCCCTAGACATAGGTTGCTTGACTCGATAACTAGTTCCAAACCCTAATAAGAATGCATGTTCCTATAGTCTTTTATGTTTGGATCTAGTCAAATTAATAATGTTAGTAATTCAGACTTGAGACCACATACCGAGAGAGGTCGTATACAACACATGCAGGACCCGTCGTGGAGGGCACTGATCGACATCAGAGACCGGACCTTGGTCTCATTTCTGAATGACTAACAACTGGTTCTTCACGATTAATAGTAGCTACTGTTTAGGGTGATTTTATCGATTGCACACCACCTTGTAGAATAGTTTTAAAAATTATGTTTTGCATACTGCATGGAGAGAGTAAGTCCTCTAACTAAGCATGCATCATTAGATTCAATGGTGAGATTTCCATCATTAAATCGACTTGCATGGCTTTTTCGCTATCTCCCTCTGATTTTGAGCACCTAGTACATAAATAAAAATCTACAAAAATGTTAAGCGCTTGTATGAAAATAGATTCAAAAAAAAGTGAAAACCCAAACAAAATTAAAACAAGGAGACTACTAAATAAACTTCGACCTTAATTAAAATCTGTGATGGACTATCATTGCCGTGGGTTCATAAAGCCCTCATTGTTTTCAGGTACCTTCGGAGGGGACCAAAACCTCTCCCATGAGCGAGGCACGACCCGCTAAGTATTAGAGCCCAAAACCCAGTCTGTAACTGCCTTGTATATCACCTGGATTTCCGAAGTAATGGCGCTTTAATCGTACATGACTGAGTTGGGCCTTGTCAACGATGTTGTTCCCGCATTGTATGGAACATCAACATGGTCTGAAGTACTGAGCATAGGCCACACCTTCACGGCGGTGTTTGTCTCATCAGTTTGCATTCGAGTAGTTTCTTACACACTCATGGGTGATTCCGTTGCGAGCGAGGATTGAAGTAGCAGCTTCGCCTTTCGGCTTCCTCTCTCTATTTCTTTGGCTGAGTAGGGATCCAGAAAAGGTTACAAGGATCTCAAAAAGTGCAAACTACATGTTACAATAGAGGAGGACAAGTACGGGATATTTTTCTGGCAGTACTCTCTCTCATATAGGGTTAGTGTACTAAGGACTTGTTACAAGATATGCTTAAAAATAACAACTCTAAAATTGAAAAGATAATAAATAGACAAACCTTCACAGCTTCACATGGCATGAGTTAGTGAACCCAATTTTGTAATGTTTTTGTATGGATCTAGATTAAGGTTCAAATATTAAAGTCTCGCGCATTTGCGCAAATTTTATCATGTGTCTTCCTCTTGACCTGCTTGATCTGAGCCTTTCTACTATTTTACATTCTATTTTTTTCCAGCATTGACCACCGTATCTTTCCTCATGCATCTATCTCCTTGTTGCTTCACGATTTCGATCATGGATGGCTTAGTCGGAACCCCACCGGCATCTACATCGATTCCATTGACTCGACTTCGTCAATAATTCGAGGTAATTCCTGAGAACCCGGTCCAAACCTTGCGGGTCGATCTCTAGACTCCTCATCTTTTATCTGTCCTTCTTGACTACCCAATAAACAGGGATCACCTTTGTCTCATCTTCGTCATTGTGAATGAGAGTCGATTACATCCCATATCTTTTTCATTCACAACACTCTGAAATTGACCTAATTCCATATCCATCTTGGCAGCTGAAGATTCAATTGCAAGTGGTCTGATTGGAGATTATTCACACTGTAGATAGAAGACACTCATAGTCTTAGATCTGGACATGGAATTCATCTCTTCGGACTCAGACCCCGAAATTGATCCTTAAGGAAAGGGCAAGGGTCAGCAGCCACCTTCACAGCCAGAGCAGGAACAGATGCCTGATTAGAATCAGGTGAACGCTCAGTTGTTGGCATTTATCTAGGCCATTCAACAGCTGACAGAGCAAGCCCTAGTATTGACTGCATTTTAAGATATGTTGAATGATGTCATAAAAAGATAAGGAGGAGGAGGAGGAGGAGGAGGAGAAAGACCAGGAGGAGGAGGACGAGGACCCCGTAAGAACCCCAATGAAGAAGAGCCAGAACAAGGGAGGCCAAAACCTACATTGAAAGAATCATATAACCCTGGAGACAACCAGATGACTGAGTGGATCATCATACCACCGGTGCATGAACACTTCAAGATGAAGCCTCAGTTCCATGCTCTTCTCCCTTCTTTCAACGGGAACACCAACAAAGAGTCGTACATTCACCTGCAATAATTTTCACGCATCTGTCGTACTACCCACTACCCCAATGTTTCGTTGGATGTAGTAAAGATGATGGTGTTCCCCTTCAGTCTACAAGATAAGGTCTTGTATTGGGTCAATCATTTGGGAAAGTTCAGGATGACATGGGAGGGGTTGAAGTCTGCTTTCTTGCGTAAGTTCTACCCTCTCTGTCATCTCAACCAGATGCGAGCCAGAATTACCAACTTCTCCCAGGAGACACATGAGAGCATTCATGAAGCCTGAGAGAGATTCATAGATCTGGAGGAGAAATGCACCCACCATGAAATTCCCAGGACCAGCTTGGTCCAACACTTATTCAGGGGCCTGAACGTAGAGAGCCAGTGGCTCATTGACGTAGCATGTGGGGGATCCCATTTCAACAAGGATGAAGATGTGGTCTGGCAGATTTTTGAGAAAATGGATGAAGGAGAGGCTGCCCTTTCTTCATTCAAGGCATATCTGAAGAAACCACAGATTCTCCAGAAGCAAGTCCATATGGCAGCATCTCGTGAGGCGGAGAGAGATGAGAGCTCCAACCTCAACATCATCAGGGGACATTTCTCAAAGATGGATATCATTGAGAAGCGATAACAGGCTAGCTTTATGTGATTGAAAAGAGGACGTAGAATCTCGACAAGCTGGATCAGATCACTAAGTAGTTGGAGCTGCTGGTAGGCACCATCAGTGCGGTTCAGTCGGCGACACCATCCACCGAAGCTCCAGCAGAGAAGAAAGATGAACCATCACTGCCACAACAACCTCAGCCGAGCCAGCAGCCACCAGCAGTCTAGCACATGTACTACGTGCAGGCGCCCGATCAGGGTCCGCTGTAACAACAGATGGTTGTCTACCAGGCAGACTACCTTCCATCATCAGATCCAGCCTTCTCACCACCACCCTTGATTCAAGAAGTCAATGGTGTTTGGAGTAATGATGCACAGCTGGCCCATCCTACCGGACATCCTCAGGTCCAGCAACAAGTCAACCAGCAATACCACTAACCCCAGGGTGGTCGTTTTGGGCAATCCTCAAACCCCCGCCACAGTATCACCATCCTCGTAGTACAGCAACCAATGGAGGCAACACCAGTAATATCTATAGCCGCAATACTGTCAGCCACAACCATACCACCAGTATACGGTTGCCCCACCTCTACAATACCAGAACAATCCTCCTCCTGCTTACCATAAATATCATCTTTCTCCCCCACATCAGCACCACCAGCAGTCACTGCCTCAGCCCATGCACTCTCAGCATCAGCATGGTCCGCCTGTTGAACCTTCTGAGGAGAATCCTGTGAACCCAACCCTTGATTGCTTGGCCTAGTTGTCAAAGGCCTAACGGATATGACAAGGAAGTTATATGACCTAACCACCACGAAAACCACCATACCGGCTCAGGTCAAAGCCAACCCCAATAGCTTCAAGAAAAGAGAGCAGGTAGAATGTGATGTCTCGTCTATACCCGCAGAGTCAGATGATTGTGCCATTATTTTATTTAATGTTGTCACTCTCAGGAGTAGTAGGGCCTTGTTTCTGCCTGCCACAAACAGGGGGAAGAATAAAGCTTCAGGTGAATCGTCATCTTCTATGTCAACCGTGCCAGCTACAGGGGTGGGTGAGGAAGAAGGAGGAGCCATTCCAGCTACCATCCACCAACATCTCCATCACCAAAAATATCAAAAAAATCAGAAAAAGCAAAAGGACCATAAAGATGATCGTCAACAAAGTGAAGTCATACCAACCATGGAGGAGCAGCCAACCGCAACCGATCCTGCTCCAATCGATAGAGCAGAGGCCCCACTTTTTGCATTTCCACAAGTAGTAGCATCTGAGCTTCCAGATTGTACTCCATTTTGTGATCCGGATGTCCAACACATTGTGGACAAGGATTTTGTTGTAAATAAAAACTTTGTTTCTAATTTCAGTTATCTAGATATTCCTTTTCTTGATGCAAAAGAAAAATCCAAAAAAATACAAAAAGAAAAAGTGTGTTATCCGATCCTGGAGTTGTGGACATTTTGAATAACTTGACTGTTGAGATTCCATTGATGAAGGCCATGGAGTATATGCTAGTTGTAAAGAAAGGTTTGAAAGAGTCATATACAAGCAAGCATCAAACAACACAAAATTACAGAAACTGACAAGTCAAGAAGCTCGTTCTCACAATGGCCACAGTTGTAGTCATCAGCAATCTCCCACAGAAGAAGAAAGACAAAGGAGCACCTCTAATCAGTTGCGAGATTTTCTATCAAGTCTTCGAGCAAACTCTGCTGGACAGCGATTCTTCCATCAACCCCCTGCCTCGTCATTACTGCAAGAATTTGGGACAAGTCCTCTCAAGCAAACACGTATGATCCTTTAGTTCACGGATCTATTAAGCGACCTCGAGGTCTGTTGGAAGATGTTGTGGTGAATGTGTGGGAGATGCAATTCCCGAATGATTTTGTAGTCCTTGATATGGACCCACCTGTACCCTTACTCGAGACCCCTATAATCCTAGGCCGGTCAATCCTGCGCATTTCAGAAGTCGTGGTTGATTATGGGTCTGGCAAGATCACCATCAGCTCGGGCAACAACAGAATTACCATAGACATGATCAGCAAGTCCAAAGTCATAACCGATAAGGGACATGCAACTACAGACTGTGACTTCATTACGTAAATTGGAGATTCTCAACTCTCGTTGAATGATCCATGGACTCAGGAAATCCTCTCTCTCTAGGAGGACATAGAAAGCACAGTCGAAGAAAGCTCTAAGGATAATTGGGAGACATAGTCAAACTTGCTGATGCATCTTTTTGACTCTAGTGATGCACTCCATCCCGAACATTGTGATCCCATCACAGATCAGTTCAACACATTATCAGAATCTCAACAGAACATTGAGGCTGGCAACCCTGCAAAAATCCAAACAATACATCCCACCACCAGCACTGTCTTAGAAGTAAACGATAAGTTGGCTAGATCAAAACCAGAACTCAAGCCACTCCCTGCAGGCCTAAAGTATGCTTTTCTTGCCAGTGCAGACAACATGTATTCGATCATCATCAGCAGCAGGTTGACCCTAAAGCAAGAATCTCGGCTTCTCAAGGTTCTAGAGAAAAACTGCAAGGCACTTGGTTGGCATGTCTCAGATCTCCACGGAATAAATCATGTGTTGTGTTCACATGACATTTACCTAGAAGAAGATACCAAACCATATCGTGAATTTCAAAGGAGACTGAATTCGAACCTGAGGGACGTAGTCATGAAGGAAATAACGAAATAGTGTGACACGGGCTTTATTTATCCCATCTCCGACTCAAAATGGGTGAGCCCTCTGCATGTAATTCTAAAAAAGTCAGGTCTTACTATGGTTATAAATAACATAGGAGAGGAGATATCTACTCGTGTACCGACATCCTGGTGCATATCTGTTGATTACCATTGTCTTAATGCAGCAATAAAGAAGTACCACTTTCCCTTGCCTTTCATTGATCATGTTTTGAAAAGATTGGCTGGTAAGGAGCTATTCTGCTTTCTGGATGGGCACTCCGGGTACAACCATGTGGCCATAGCCCTAGAGGACCAAGAGAAGACAACCTTCACTTTTCTATTCGACGCCTATGCTTTCAGCAGAATGCCATTTGGATTGTTCAACGCACCAGCGACATTCTAGAGATGCATGCTTGTAGTTTTCGCTAAGATGGTAGGCAGTTTTCTCGAGGTGTTTATGGATGATTTCTCTGTCTATGGTGACAACTTTGATTATTGTCTTCAGCACCTGGACAGAGTACTTCAGAAGTGATGGGAAGTCAATCTTGTATTGTCATGGGAAAAGAGCCACTTCATGGTTACAGAAGGGATTGTGTTAGGTCAAATCATCTCCAAACGTGGCATGGAGGTCAACCTGGAAAAGGTGGATGTGATTGCTAATCTGGATCCTCCTCATACAGTGAAGAATGTGAGATCATTCCTGGGGCATGTGGGATTCTACAGAAGGTTAATCCATGATTTCAGATGCATTGCCCACCCTCTTATAGAATTACTGTGTAAGGAGACCAAGTTTTATGTTGATCAACAAGTTCTCCTTTCATTCAATCAGCTGAAGAAGCAAATCACTCAAGCTCCATTCCTACAGCCACCGGGTTGGTCTCTTCCCTTTGAGATCATGACGGATGTGTAAGACTTTGCAGTTGGGGATGTGATAGGACAAAGGAAAGACAAGGTGCCCTACGCCATTCACTATGCCAGCAAAACATTAGATGAAGCTCAGAGAAATTATACTGTGAAAGAAAAAGAATTGCTAGCTGTGGTATTCACACTTGAGAAGTTCAAATCATATTTGCTTGGATCAAAAGTCACCATCTTTACCGACCACTCTGTTACCCGGTACTTACAGCAGAAGAAAGATGCCAAACCCAGACTGATCACATGGATCCTTCTCTTCCAGAAGTTTGATTTGGAAATCAAGGACAAGCCTAGAGTTCATAATGTGGTAACAAACCACCTCTCTAGAATTGAGTAGCAAGAGCCTCCTCAGAGCAGTGCACCCATCACAGATACCTTTCTAGACAAATCGATTTTAGCCGTGGATTCGCTCCCTTGGTATGCCGATATTGTAAACTACCTTGTATCTGGTATGGTTCCACAAGATTAGATTAAAATCAAGGACAAGTTCTTGTCCACTATTCATTTTTACCAATGTGAAGACCCACTTCTATTCATAGAAGGAGCGGATTGCATTTGGAGAAGGTGTATTCCTCAGGAGGAGCGCATCATAGTGTCCTCGAGCATTGTCACTGGCTTGAATCTGGTAGACATCACTTTGAAGACAGAATGGCAGCAAAAGTACTCCAGTGTGGCCTCTGGTGGATCACACTATTTATGGATGCAGCAACCTTTGTTAAAAGATGTGCTGACTGTCAGAGATTGAAAGGCACCCTCACAGCCAAAGATTCAATGCACCTAAAGATCATTCAGATAGCGAACATATTCAATGCTTGGGGCATCGATTTCATGGAACCTTTCCCCAACAGTCAGGGATATGAGCACATCCTTCTTGCCGTTGATTATGTGAGTTGATGGGTTGAAGCTATCCCCGCTCGAGCCGTAGACGGTCGTACCGTTTGTCGGTTTTTGAAAGAGAACATCATTTCACGGTTCAGGATTTCGAAGGTATTGATATCAGATGGGGGTAGTCATTTCATAAATAGAGAGGTCAAGAAGCTCATGAAGGAGTACGGCATCGAGCACCGTGTCGCATCTCCGTACCATCCTCATACCAATGGCATGGTAAAGTTATCAAACAGAGAAATCAAGATGATCCTTCAAAAGCCTGTAAAGCTAGACAGAAAGAACTAGTCCCAACATTTGGACTCCGTCCTATGGGCATACAAAATCGCTTACAAGTCTCCCTTGGGCATGTCGCCCTACCGTCTTGTATATGGGAAACCATTCCATCTGCCCATGGAATTTATTCACAAATCTTTATGGGCTATCAACAGTTACAATATGGACTCACAAAGAAGTGATCAGAAAAGAAAAGATGATCTAAATAGGCTCCTGGAATTTCGAGACTATGCATATGATAAGACCTTGATGTACAAGGAAAAGGTGAAACAATGGCACGACCAGCACATCAGACGAAAGAACTTCAAAGTTGGACAGAAAGTGTGGCTATTCAATGCAAAGCTGAAGATGTTGCCAGGTAAATTAAAAAGCAAATGGACAGGGTCGTTTCAAGTTCAAGAAGTGTGTAACAATGGAAACATTTCAATATCAGAATTGCCTCCTAACGCACAACCATTTGTCGCCAATGGTCAACTCCTGAAGCCTTACTTCTAGCATCACACTTTCTTGGTTGTCGTCGACTCTATCTAAGTACTGCGCTTTGGTGACACATCCACAACAGTAGCCGCATCAAAAGATTCAGATAATGCAACTCATAAACTTTTCCTTTAGGTCTTTTTAAGAATAGGGGGTGTGCACTCTGTGTAGTTTCACTCTTTGATCCTCTCCCCTGCCTCCTTTTCTTCTCTATACTTAGGGATATCTGACCCTAAGTATAAGGGGAGACAACCTGAGTATGATATGTTCATTCTCACCCTTGACCCTCCCTACTTCGAGTATAGTCTGCTATACTTAAGATTATTTGATCCTAATTATGGGGGGAAGGTCGACTTCTCATTCAGTTATTCCTTCATTTGTTATTTGTAGGCTTTTCTATACTCAGTCCGAGTTATGTCTTCTCTTTTTCTCTTCGATTTATGAGGATATAGCTCAGGCTAAGAAAAGGGGTTCGTACATACTATGTATATACTTTAGCCATAACTCGTACTTTTGTATTTTAAATAATACTCATGATTAAAAATACTGTTAAAGTCTTTTACAATCTTCTAATAAAAAGATGCTTATAGCTCCTCAAACTCTTTTTGTACATACTGATTAATAAATCCGGCAAAAATACTTTTGCAAAATGTTTGAAAAATAGTTTGAATACCTTTTTGGAAAATCTTTTGAAAACTGTTTGGAAAACATTTTGTAAAAAGTGTTCAACCTTTGTAAAAAGATTTCATCTACAAAATTTATTTCTTCGTGTGAAATAAAAATGTTTGAAAAACAATTTGCAAATAGTTTGAAAAATGGTTATAAAAATGTTTGAAAGCCTATATATACTGTTTGAAAAAAAAAACCTTTACAAAATAATTTTCAAAAGTGTGTAAATATTTGTAAAATTGTTTGTAAAAATTATTTTGGACTATAGTTTGCAAAAATTTTGTAAAATGATTTTCAAATAAGTTTGAGGAGTATACACACCATATTAAAATTCTTTGCATATATGTCTACAAAAGTAATCATTTACCCCATGTAAATTCCTTAAAACTGAACTCGTATAAATGTAAGAGGCACCCTTGCGTAAATATTTGTACCTATTTTCTTAGCCAAAATCCTTTTATTTCAAAAATCACAAAAACATCTACAAAACTAAAAATACCGAAAACAATTTTTGGAAATTTATTAACAAAAGGCATTCTTATTCCTCAAATTCTTTTTGTATATGCTGAGTAATAGTCATGTTAAAATATTTTTTACAAAATGACTTGAAAAATGGTTTGACCCATTTGGAAAACTTTTTGTGAAATGTTTTAAACATTTGTAAAAATATTTTGATTTGTAAAAATTCTTTTCTTTGTGTAAAATAAAAGATTTTGAAAACCTATTTGCAATTGATTTGAAAATGATGTAATAACATTTTGAAAAATCTATATATATATATATATATATATTGTTACAAAAAAATTTACAAAATGGCTTTCAAATGTATGTAAATATTTGCAAAAATATTTTGTATTATAGATTCAAAACTGTTTTCAAATAAGTTTGAGGAATAAATGCATCATTAAATAAAAATATGTATATATATAAATATAAAATAAAATTCTTTACTAATTATACACAAATACCTAAATAAATCACTTTGTGTGAACCTATAAAACTTTATATTCTTGACCCTTGTTAATAAACAAAAAGAAGCATGCCCGTGTAAATAGTTGTACATATTTTATACTTTTTGTACCAAAACATTTTTTTCTTTAAAAAATTTATTTTGTTTTCAAATTCTTTTTGAAAAATTGCATTATTCTTTCTGCATTATACATAGCATTTGCATGATATTCACATTCTTTCGGATTGAGCTTGATGATTGAACTAGTCCAATATTGCACTGGAACCTTATGGGAACTAGATTGGAGCTTGGTTGGACCTTACTGCACCTAAATGCACTGGAACCTTATGGGAACTAGATTTAAGGTACTTCAGGTCCATTGGGACATAAGTTTTTGAGAGTCAGGGCTGGGTTCAAGTCATCTCAACTGACTAAATAGAACTTTTCGAGAGGCACGCATGACTCTTGTCGGTCGTGACCTAACTTGGATACTTGCACCTTTCACTTGGCTCAACTCAATTGGAGTGGTGAGGGGAGGGGATTTTCCAGTCTGAGATGCACACGAGTGGAAACATTCATCCTCGTATAGGGAGGGAAGTGCACCTCAACCCGATCTAGATCTAGTTACCATGAGGTCTAAAGACAGAAGAGTGTGGGTTGCAATAATGCTTCAAAAGAGGGATAGTGTTCTTGCTCAATAGGAAAATCTCCTTATGTAAATGTTGCTGTAAAAATATGTTTAAAAAAAAACTCCAAAAAAGTGGACATGCCTGATCGAAAATAAAATGCCTACCGGAGTATGTATATATTTTGTATAGAAAATAAGCAAGCTTGAGGATCAAAGTTATACCATAAGGGCTTGCAGCTAGATGACTTAACTACACTAGTCATGCATCCTGAGATAGGTAGCTACACTGGCTACCATCCATTCTTTACTTCACTCCCTCCGCTTGAGTCGGATGCCACTTGAACTTAGAAGGGAATACCCCTCTCCTCGTGGAAAGAGTTATTGGATTGGGAGATCATTGGGTTGTCATGCCCGAGAAGTCAGTTCCTTTGTCATTTCAGTTGGGAAGAGCCACTATCACTTACACTATACAAGTCAGCTTCATAGTTTTGCGTATGATGTTAGTTCTGACATAGCTATTGAGGTGGTTTGAACTGAGTTCTGTGACTCTCGAAGGTTGTTGTATTTTAAATTTGGTTCTCGACCAGGTTCCACATACAATCTCACATCAAGGTCTAACATGAGCTCCAAACTTTGATTTTGTAAATACAAGTTTAATAATTAAAATCAATTCTATTCCATCTTTCTTTTTCTTTTCTTCTTTAATTCTTTTTATACTTATTGCATAAGTGTTTGCTAGAGACTAGCAAAGGCAAGTATGGGGGGTGATGAATCTCCATTTCATCACCTTTATTCTATCATTTTGGCCTTAAAAACCCTAGCTAATACATGTAAATAGCATCAATTTGTATAAAATAGCATTTATTATTTATTGTATTTATTGTGTAAATAATGTGGTTTTTAATGCCAAAATTATAGAATAAAGATAAGAAAAGAAAAAGAATAAAATATTGAAGATATTTATGACCCTAAACCCTGAGACCAAGTCAAGAAGTGAGTTGGTCGACAAGGAATAAAGTAGGTGGAGATGAGGGCCAAAAATAGAATAAAACCCATTCTTTTATTCATTTTTGACACCTATTTTATTTTTTTATTAATTATTCATCAAATAAAGAAACTTTGCACATAAAAGTTGTAGATAATAATGTAAATAAAAATACAAAATTGAGTTTGTATAAAAATAATACATAGTGAGCATTTTATACACAAAATAAAAAGCCAAAATCCCAACTTGATAGACCCATATCTTTCAATTAAAAATTCAAAGTGTACAAAAGTCACTATTATTGTATATAACTTTTCATAAGATATTTAATGGTGTAGTTTCATATTTTTTTGGAGTTACTATGTGAAAGTTAGGTTTTGGACTCTCATTATACATTATATCGGATTAGAATATTCAATTTAATCATCCTTCATTATTTTTACAAATTCATATTTTAATAATTTTATAATTATTTTTTACAGATTATGTACATATTAAAACCAAAACAAAACCCAATAAAATATATTAAAATAAAATGATGTATAGAAAACATTGACGAAATACCTATAAGTATACATGTATAACTTACATACCTATTTATTTAAGTGTACAAATAAAATCATAAAAATAAATAAAAAATATATTTATACACATAAAAATAAGTTATGAAAATATAAAATAAAAGGATAAAAATAAAATAAAATATACAAAATAAAATTTAAATAATCAAAATATAGGCAAATATACCTATAAATAAATAGTTAAAAATTAACTACTAATAAATAAAGTCAATAATAAATAAAAATCATAATAAAATAGTACATTAAAATATAAACTTTTTCATTTTATAATAAAAAATAATAAAATCATTTATTATTTTTAATTATTTATATTTTGATAAAACTCGTTGTTTTGTCTTTATTCGGTCTGTGTGGACCAATCCAATCACAGGGGATTGTTGATCGCAAGTCAACTGTCCTATCCAAGCATCTGAACATTAACGCATGTCTTCCCCGATCTTCCCCCATTTTTCCTGCATGATACATACTTCAATGGCGGTCTCCTCCTTAACACGAAATGATCATTGATCATTGTACATACACACCGAGCCTTCAAACCCCTTGTACATATGCCCGATCCATTGATTTCGGTCGGTCAATAAGGTTGCGTCTCATGTTCTATAAATAAGGCCTTTGTCCTTTTTGGCCACTAATCCGAGTCTAGGAGTCATGTTCTTTCATCTAGGGAACTTCCTCATGACAGGAGGAGCTTTCAGGAGGTTGGAACCAGCTTCAAGAGGACAGAGGTGCGCCCACAGCTGCCCTCACTAGCGACCCTGCTCCCGTGCCAACAACAAGTATAAGAGTTTCCTTTAATCATTTCTTTTAGTAGCATTTCATCGTAGGTTTGATTTCTCAAACTTAGTTTAAGGTCCTAACTAGTAAAATAAGGGGAATTAGGGATTCGTGTAGTTTGCCGGAGTTGAGCTCTGACGAGATCCTTAGTGTAAGATCATCTGCTCCCCATCACTCTGATCGCCCTCACTTCATTCCCCTATGCCTTCTGAACGCACCACACATCTTCGCTCACCCAGATCGACACCCGATCTAGAGAATCGGCTCCTCCACCTCTGCCGCTCGTTGGAGGAGCTCCGCCACGCCCCACTTCCATTACTCGCCATCGAATAAGGCCGTCAGACCTTCATTTTGCTTGCACGTATCTTCTCTGCATGTTTGATGGTCCAAAGGACTCCAAATGGAGTCGATTTCCTAAGGAAGAACACTTGGAGCCCCCCTTGCTACCTCGATGTCATCTGACCATGTTGGAGCTCCAAGTGCTTTGATGAGACTACCTACTGATGCAGAGGACTTCCAGGAACGAATAGAGCCACTTGGCGGCGATTGATGAATCTGTGATTCGTCATCTTTATTCATTTATTTTAGCTTAAATCCCTTATAAAACACATGCATATAACACTAACTCCATATTCTTACTAACTTGCATCTGTGTGTAAATATTGTACACTTCTTACTAATTTTAACCTAAAATAAATAAATAAATAAATAAATAAATAAAGGAAAAATAAAGAAAAGAAAATTTAAAAAAGGAAGACTGTATACAGGCTGACCCAAACCCCGAGAGAAGATCAAGACTTGACCTGATCGACCAGGAATAAAGTAGGGGAAGATAGGGTCCTAAGCAGAAAATCGAAAAAATGTGTGTGTGTTGTTGTAAATACTTCTCACTTATTTTGTAGATATCTATATAAAATTGACACTAATTTATTCATTCATTAATTGACCTCAAATTAAATAACTTTCAAAACCAAAGTTGTAAATAATAATGTGTTCTAATTAATAAAAATAATTGCTGAATTAAATCATGTACAAAATAAAAGTAGCCATACTTGGAAAAAGCTATTAAGCATTAATTGAAAGACCAATTCTAGCTCCATATGAGATCAATTTGAATAAATCTCACTTCTATTGGATTTGAAATTAAATTATCTTTAAAATGGCCATATTTTCATAATTTTTGGTGTTACGGTTGAAAAGTCAGTTTTTTTGGGGTGGTTTGTGCAATTTTCCCATGTATTTTGTGCATATTGTATTTGTATATATTTGTAAATTAGTCTTACTAATTATTTTAAATAAAAATAAAAAGAAAAAAGAAAAAAATAAATTCTTAAAATGAAAAAAAGGCCAATTTCCTCATTTACCCTTGTATATAATGTCATATATGTATATAGTATATGTATATAATTGCTATTTTTAATTAATCACCATAACAAAATAAAAAAATAATATTTTTTAATTCAAATAAATAACGTGACGAAAATTCGAAAAAATAGATAATTTTATCTCTTTTATTTTATCTCATTTCATCTCTCTTATCTCCTCCACCAAAAAAATCAAAAATTCATTTCAATTTTCATCTCTCTTTATCCAAAAAAAATCAAAAATTCAAATTTCATTCTATATTTTCTATTTATATGGCTCCTTCTCCTCATTTAAACTTGATCAATCTTTAGAGAGATGAGCCCGATCTCTGAGAGAAAATTTCGTCGAGAATAGTGCCTAGCCTCTGAGCCGTCCGGTGACAGCGAGTCGGCATTGTCGAGGCGATAATGGTCCATTTCTGCTCCTAAGGTGAGATCCACATTTTTCTTATTTCTTATCGTAGGTTAATCGTAGTTTATTTCATCGCATTTTTATTTCCATCGTCATTTCGTTTTTTACATCTTTAAATAAAATCCATCACATTTTTGATTCGACACCGATCTCAAGTTTTCACCTTATTCTCTTGATCTCTCCACGTTCTATTTTTATCGTCCACGACCTCTCAACTCCGACCGCGTAAGGTGGCCAGAGATTGGATTCGAATCTCTCATTTCCGTCGAATCCTCGTTCATTTTCTGATTTGTAAATAAATAAAAATAATAATAATAAATTATTTGTTTCTTTTTCTCTAACATTTGTTTTGTAGGATCATTAATAAAAAAACAACAAAAAATAAAAAAAGAATTTCTTTATCCTATTTTTTCTTAATTCCTATTTTTCGAAATTACAAAAAAATAATAAAAAAATCTTTTTATTACTATTTACATTACAATAAAAAATATAAAAAACAAAAAAGGGGAACGACTGCCCTCTAGGCGCAGCCGCCCCCCCTTCTTCCTCAGCCTCCATCGCCGCCCGTCGTACCCCTCTGCCTTTGGCCGAGCGGTCTGGTGCCACCCGAGCTCCACTGCCACCGGTCGTGCCTCGTCCTTCCTCCGCGCTCCTCCGCCCGTACGTGGGCCACCACGCAAGCCCGAGTCCCCGGCCGCTTCTCCTTCGCGCGACATGTGCGCGGTCCCACCGTCTCCCTCGAGGGCGGCAGAGCCACCATCCTCCACGCTGGCCCCTGTTGCACCGCCCGGTTACGCCCACAACCGCATCCTCCTATGCGGGCACCTCCCGCACGATGCCGCATGACAGCAGCGTGCGGCTCTGTCACCTCGTTTTGCCGCCAGCCGCGCACGGTCCCGCCGTCTCCCATTGGCGGCGGTGCCCCCCTGCTTGAAGAAAGACGAAGGCACCAACCACACAGGAACCCTAGGGTGTATTTTGATTTAAAAAATTGGAGAAATTACAGAGAATCCCCTGAAGGTTTTAAATTGTAGAAACACCCCTGCCAACTATTCCCTGAACATTGAACTATTTGCAAACTATTCCCTGAAATTCAGACATTGATTTGCATGATTCTATTGAAATAAATGTTTTTATTAGTCCAAAAATTCTGAGAAAATTATGTTATGTTCCTGATGTGCATATCCATCTAGTGTAATATTTTCATTGCATTTTGATTTCCTTTGTTATTCTTAAAAAATCAAAACATGTCATTTTTCCTTGTTTGAAATTCAAAAATTCATAAAATTCGAAAATAACTCCGAAAATTACAAAAAAATTAGGGTTGTTTTATTTCATTATCTTTTAATTTCACGCGTTGATTCTTTATAAAACCATAAAAAATTGAAAAATACTAAAAATCTTATAAAAATCACAGAAAATTCTATAAAAATCCAAAAAATGTGATTTTAGATTCTGTTTGTAGATAATTTCTTCTATTTTGTTATAAAAATAATTGCCAGGAGTTTTGGGCATTAAAATATTTTTAATTTGTAAATTGCGCCAGGTTGTGCATCACTTTGCATTTTCTCACTGTTTGATTTTTATAAAATCACAAAACATCAGAAAAGTCTAAAACATTATCAAAAATATTTCCAAACTTTTAAAACTCGAAAATATTTTCTCTGAATTTTTCTGAGCATTTTTTGTATAATTGAAAATTACAAAAAAAATTGGTGTGCATATTTCTGATCTTGTGAATATTTCTTTGTGTTATTTTTTAAATTAAAAAAAATCAAAATCAAAATCACTAAAAATTTAGAAATCAGGAAATAAAAAAAATATAAATAAAAATATTTAAAAATTAAAAAAGATAAAAAAAATCACAAAAACTAAGGATAGTTGTCCTTTGAGATTCCTGTTTTCTCTTAATTGATTTTCGATTAATTGAATAACCCTCAGGAATTGTAGCCTCCCTGAGTTTGACCGTGTCCGCTATACAGGTTAATAAGTAGCAAAATAAAAAAATATTAGTTTGTCGTGGGATTTTTAGGGATAACGACATATTTACCAATAATTTCCGTCCCTTCAAAATTCATGAGTCAACAACGACAGAGATGGTCGGAAGAGTGCGCTAATCCAGATCCAAACTCGCCCCAAGGGAGTTCTTTCCATGTTCTTCTGGATCACTCCTTTGCCATCCGATCAAGATCCACCCTCCAGTCGAAGCAGCCATCGTTGGATCACGAAACGTTCCAGTCGTTGATCGCCTCGAGCGATCTAATCTCTGTCGTGCATCCGTGAAGCGGCATTGTCTCTCTAGAGCATGTCGTGTGTCAAGTGACGAAAGGACAACCGTTTGATAGTGCGCTACTTTGGGGTAAATTACATTTTCGCACCACATTTTTATGTATTTTAAATAGTTTTATAAATAAAGTATAGCGTTATAAATAATTGGAAATTTTTCATACAACCCACTATAGTTATTGCAAATTACATTTTGATCCTTCCCGGGCGTGTCACATGTAGTCCCACGTGATGGAAAATTTGCATATATGATCATGACATATTTTGTAATCATGAAATAGTCCAATAAAATATTAATTGCAATTTATATTTTTTTGTATATTTGCACTGTACTCCCTTGCATTTTTTAATTGCAAAAATGCCCCTACCACGACATATAATCTTATGTTTTTTGTCTATTTTTTATAAATATCTAATGTGCTCCGAAAAATACACAAAATAGGGTTAAATGCCTCATGTCATGTATTTTCACGCCACATGTTCACTTTGCATTTTTGGGCATTTTAATCATTTATTAAAAATAAAATGGGGCCTATTTATTCCATGTTCAACTTAGAAAATACCAAAAAAATATGAAAATGTGTCTAAAAATTAAAAAAATATATATAGTATATTTTGTCCTATTTTAATTACAGACCAAGAATCACTAAAATTATAAAAACAAAAGGCTTAAATATCCAAAACCCCAAAATCATTTATAAAAATCTAAAAAATCGTATAAAAATCGAAAAACATGTTTTTCTATTTTATAATTTTGTTTAAATTATTTATATAGTAAAATTATTTTGGATAATTTTGGGACTTATTTCCTATTTTTAAAATCCAATTCAATTTCACCTATTTATTTAAACCCTTATATGGGGTATTTTTTACTTTTAAACTACATAAAAATTAGCAAAAATTAAAGAAAATGGCAAAAAATAGAAAAAAAATAAAAGCATAAAACTATTATATTAATTGTATTTTGACTATTTATACATATTTATATATAGTATCTATTTATACACCTCATATTGTATATACACGTGTATATATCTCTTCTATATATTTAAATGAAAAAGGAATATAAAAATTGGAAAATATAAATAGAAAATACATAAAGATATAAAAAAATTAAAAATATAAATATAAAAAATAAAAACCACACAAAAAGATCTATGTAGATACTAGATGAATGACTTGGTTGTAAATAAATAATCATAGGCTACTTGTTTTGCTCTGTGGTTCGACCTCTACATGCTTACTAGCTATGTGTTTTATGGTAGAGAAAAATAAATCTTAACCTCACATTTTTATTATTCATGACTTATGTATACTGTGGGTTAATTGTTGATCAATCAGGGTTTTGTTTTGGGTCGCTTCGACGACTGTCGTTCCACCTTTTGGATTGACAAGATCTCTGTGAAATATCTGGTTATCATTCTTCCATCAACCTCTTACCCACGTCATTACTTCAGGAATTCGGACCAGGTCCTTTGAAGCAAACACACATGGTGCTGTAGTTCGCAGATCGATCCGTCAAATGACCTCAAGGTTTGTTGGAAAGATGTTGTGGTAAAGGTGCATGATATACAGTTTCTCGTAGATTTTGTGGTCCTTGATATGGACTCTTTTGCACCCTTACTCCGGACCCCCATTATCATTGGGCGGCCATTCCTACGTACTACATCGGTCGTAGTTGATTACGGGTTTGGAAAGATCATGTTCAGCTCGAGCAATCACAGAATTACAATAGGCATCATCAGCGAGCCTAAAGTCGAGTTTGATGAAAGTCATGCAGCACTGCCTGAAGTAGACTGTGATTTCATTGTAGATATACGCGATACACACCTCACTATGAATAACACTTGCACCCTAGAAATCCTCTCTTTTGAGGATGACTAGGAAAGCACAGTCGAGACAAGCTCTGATGGCACTTGGGAGACAGAATCTAACTCATTGATGCATGTCTTTGACATGGATGATTCATTCCAGCCCAAACATGATGAATTCATTACAGATCTATTCATCACATTGTCAGTTGAGTGACAACTAACTGAGGTGAGCATCACTTCCTCCAAGAATCAGACAGATCATCCCCCAACCAATACTATTTTCAAAGTGACCGAGAAGCTGGCTAGATCAGAACCTGAATTAACGCCATTTCTATCAGGACTTGAGTATGCTTTCCTCGCTAGTACATAGAACATGTATCCGATCATCATCAGCAGCAAGCTAACCCCGGATAAAAAATATCGACTTCTCGAGGTTCTAGAGAAAAATCGCAAGGCACTTGATTGGCACGTCTCAGATCTCCGTAGGATAAATCCTGCTCTGTGCTCACACCATATGTTTTTGGAAGAAGATGCCAAGCCATCCCAAAAGTATCAAAGAAGACTGAATCCAAATTCATGGGGCATTGTTATGAAAGAGATCACAAAGTGGTGTGGTGCAGGCTTCATTTATCCCATCTCCGATTCAAAATGGGTGAGCCCTCTACATGTAGTTCCGAAGAAATCAGGACTCAGTGTGGTTACATATGAATTAGGAGAGGAGATCTCTACTCAGGCACCAACATCCTGATGTGTATATGTTGACTACTATCGTCTTAATGCATCAATCAAGAAGGACCACTTCCCCTTGACGTTCATTGATCAAGTATTGGAAAGACTAGACAGCAAGGAGTTCTTCTGCTTTCTAGATGGGTACTCCAGGTACAACAAAGTGGCAATCGCTCATGAGGACCAAGAGAAGACTACCTTCACTTGCCCATTTGGCACCTATGCTTTTCGAAGAATGCCCTTTGGTTTGTAAAATGCACCTGCTACATTCCAAAGATGCATGCTTGCAGTTTTTGCCAAGATGGTGGGGAGTTTTCTCGAGGTGTTTATGGATGACTTCTCCATCTACGGTGATAGTTTCGATTCTTGTCTTGAGCACTTAGATAGAGTACTTCAGAAATGACATGAAGTCAATATGGTGTTATCATGGGAAAAGAGCCACTTCATGGTCACAGAGGGATTGTGATGGGTCACGTCGTTTCCAAGAGTGACATGGAAGTTGACCGACAAAGGTGGATGTGATTGCCAAATTAGAGCCACCTCAGTCAGTCAAATGTGAGGTCATTTCTGGAGCATGTGGGATTCTACAGGAGATTCATTCGTGATTTTAGTCGCATTGCCCGACCTCTTATGGAATTGCTATGCAAAGAGACTGAGATCAAAGTTGATCAGCAAGTTCTCCTTTCTTTTAATCAGCTAGAGGGGCTCATCACTCAAGCTCCAGTCCTACAGCCACTAGATTGGTCTCTCCCTTTTGAGATCATGACGGATGCGTCAGACTTTGCGGTCGGGTTGTTTTAGGACAAAGTAAAGACAAGGTGCCTTATGACGTTCACTATGCCAACAAAACATTAGTTGAGACTCAAAGAAATTACATGGTAACAGAGAAAGAATTGTTGGATGTGATTTTCACCCTTGAGAAGTTCATATCCTATTTGCTTGGATCTAAAGTCACCATATACACTAACCACTCTGCTATTCGATACTTGCAGTAGAAGAAGGAGGCCAAGCTTAGACTGATCAGTTCATCCTTCTCCTCCAGGAGTTCAATTTAGAAATCAAGGATGAGCCTGAGGTTCAAATGTGGTATCACCTCTCCAGTATTGAGAAACAAGAGACTCCACTGAGCAGTGCACACATCATAGACACCTTTCCTGACGAGTCAATTCTAGTCGTTGATTCACTCCCTTGGTATGACGATATTGTGAACTACCTCATCTAGGGTGTAGTTCCACAATCTTGGACAAAAATCAAGAAGGACAAATTATTGTCTACTATCCACTTCTACTAATGGGAAGACCTACTTTTATTCGATGAAGGAGCATATTGCATTTGGTGCAGGTGTTTTCCTCATGAGGAGCATCATAATGTTCTCGAGCAGTGTCATTCGCTCAAATCTGGTGGACATCACTCTAGAGATAGAACGATAACAAAAATATTGCAGTGTGGCCTCTTGTGGCCTACACTACTTAAGGATGCCACAACATTCGTCAAGCGTTGCACTGACAATAAGAAACTAAAAGGAAACCTTACAACTAAAGATTTTATGCCTCTAACGTTCATTCAGATAGCAGATGTATTCGATGCTTGGGGCAATTGACTTCATGGGGCCTTTCCCAAACAATTAGGGATATGAGCACATCCTTCTTATGGTTTATTATGTGAGATATTGGGTCAAATCTTTCCCTGCTCGAACCACAAGCAAACGTACAGTCTGCCACTTTTTGAAAGAAAACACCATCTCGTAGTTTGGGATTCCGAAGATACTTAAATTTGATGAGGGTAGTCACTCCATCAACAGAGAGGTCAAGAAATTAATGAAGGAATACAACATCGAGCATCGAGTCGTATCTCCTTAACATCCTCAGACCAACATCATGGCTGAATTATCAAACAAAGAAATCAAGACGATCCTCCAGAAGCTTGTCAAGTTGTGGATAGGAAAAATTGGTCCCAAATCTTGGACTTAGTCCTTTGGGCATACAGAACTGCTTACAAGTTTCCATTGGGCATGTCGCCCTACCATCTTATATATGGAAATCCATGCCATCTACTAGTGGAATTGATTCATAATATTGTGAGCAGACAACATTTGTAATTTAGACTCACAACAAGGTGGTCAGAAGAGAAAAGATGATATGAACAAGCTCTTAGAATTCCGAGACTATGCATATGATAACACATTGATGTACAAGGAGAAGGTTAAACGCTGGCTTGACCGGCACATCAGACGAAAGACCTTCGAGACGTGAAAGAAAGTATGGTTATTTGATGCAAATTTAAAGATCTTCTCAGACAAATTAATGAATAAATGGATAGGGCCATTCAGAGTTCAAGAAGTGTGTGACAACATAAGCATTGTGATATCAGAATTGTCTCCTAACGTACAACCATTTGTCGTCAATGGTCAGTTGCTGAAGCCTTACCTCGAACATGACACTTTCATGGTCGTTGTACACGCTGTTCAAGAGATATCTACCATAGGCACCTCCACAACTGTAGCATCAGAAGAATCAGATAATGTCACTCAAAAACTCTTCCTTTAAGTTTACAATATTTTCTTCTTTTCTTCTTTTTGTTTCATTTTTCTGTTTTTACCAAAGGTGTTGCCCCTTTCTGTCAGTTCCCTATACTTAGGACGTACTCGGTCTTAAGTATAGGGGGTGTGCACCCCGAGTTCGTTCATTCTATGATCCCCTCCACTATCTCCTCTTCTTTCCTGTACTTAGGGATATCTTACCATAAGTATAAGGGGAGATGATCCGAGTTGTGATTTTTCATTCCTACCCTTGACCCTCCCTACTTGTATACATCCTACTATACTTAGGATTATTCGATCCTAAGTATATGGGGGACGGTTGACTTCTCATTCATTTATTAACAAATTCATTCATTTGTTCTTTAGACTTTTCTGTACTTAGTACGAGTTATGTCTTCTCTTTTTCTTTTGATCTATGGTGGCATAGCTAAAGATAAGTATAGGGGGATTGTATATACTCTGTATATACTTTAGCCATAACTGGTACTTTCATATTTTTAATAAGCATAGATAAATTACTATTCATATATACAATCTAATTAAATCACTTAATAAAAAGATGTGTATTATTCATCAAACTATTTTGTATAACAAATCAGGTAAAAAGGTTTTGTAAAATATTTGAAAAATAGTTTGAAAATTTGTTTGTAAAATCTTTTGAAAACTGTTTGAAAACTATTTTGCAAAATATTTTCAACCTTTGTAAAAAATATGTTTCTTGTAAAAACTTCTTTTCTTTGTGCGAAATAAAAATGTTTTGAAAAACTATTTGCAAACGATTTTGAAAATGGTTGCAAAAATATTTGAGAATCTATATATATTATTTGAAAAACCTTTGCAAAATAATTTTCAAATGCTTGCTGATGTTAGTAAAAATTAATTGCTAAAAGTTATTTTGGACTATAGTTCTCAAAATTCTTGTAAAATGATTTTCAAATAAATTTGAGGAATATATACATCACACTAAAATTCTTTGTTAAATGTATATACATATCTATAAAAGTAATCACATATCCCTTGAAAATTCATAAAACCCGACTCTTGTAAATATAATATACATTCCCGTGTAAACATTGTACCAATTTTCATAGCCAAAAATCTGTTGTTTTACAAAAATCACAAAAATAACTCTTTTTTAAAAATTGCATAAAAGTTTCCAAAATCCTTTTTCAAAAAAATCCATAAAAAAACTAAAAAATTAAATATTTCATCACAAAAATATTTTCTGCATTATACATAGCATTTGCATGACATTCACATTTTCTCGGATTAAGTTTGATAATTGAACAAGTCTAAGTAAAATCGGAGGATTGAAGCTTGGTTGGACCTTGAATCTACCTAATCACAAGAACCTTATATGAACTGGAATTGAGGTACTTCAGGTCTGGTTGACTTGATTCTTTGAGAATCATGAGACTTGGTTCAATGGATCATTGACTGTCTAAGTAGAGTATTCCTTGGAATACGCACGGCTTTTGTAAATAATGACCTAACTTGGACACTTGCACCTTTCACTTGGCTCAACTAAGTTGGAGTGGTGAGCGGATTGGATTTGCAGGTCTGAGATGCACACGAGTGGATACATTCATCCTCCTCTAGGGAAGGAAGTGCACCCCAACCCATCAAGTGGCATCGACTTCTAAAGACAAGAGAGTGTGGGTTGCAATAATGCTTCAAAAGAGGGATAGTCTACTGGCTCAAGAGGAAAAACTCCTTATGTAAATGTTGATGTATATAATATTTAAAAAAACTCCAAAAAGTGGACAGGCCTGATTGAAAATAAAATTCCTGCAGGAGTGTATATATGTGTACAGTCAATAAGCAAGCTTGAGCTTCAAAGTCATATCATGTGAGCATGCAGCTGAATTACTTGACTACATTGGTCAAGCACCCTAGGATAGGTTGCTACACTGGCTACCGTCCATTCTTCTCTTCACATCCTCTTCTTGATCCAGTTGTCACTTGAACTTAGAAGGTAATACCCTGCTCCTCGAGGAAAGAGCTGCTAGATTGGGGAATCATTGGGTTGTTATGCTGGAGAAGTTCATCTCTTTATCATTTCAGTTGAGGGGAGCCACCATCACACACACTGTACAAGTCATATTCATAATCGTAGGGGTTTGTGTATGAGTTGAAGTACTCTAACATGGCTATTGAGGAGACATGAGCAGAGTTTTGAGTGTCTCAAAGGTTGTTGTGATTCAAATCCAATTCCCAATAAGATTCCGACCACACAAAAATTCCAAAGGATAGTCTTAAGCTCCGAACTTATATTTTATAAAGACAAGTTCGATAATTAAATTTAAGCCACTTTCTTTCTTTTTCTTTTCTTTGTTTTTACTTTTTTCTGCACTTATTGCATAAGTGTTTACTAAGGACTAGAAGAGGCAAGTATAGGGGGTGATGAATCTCCATTTCATCACCTTTATTCTATTATTTTAGCCTTAAAAACCCTACCTAATGCATATAAATAGCATTATTTTGTGCATATTAACATTCATTATTTGTTCCAATTATTGTATATAAGATAAGGGTTTTATTGCCAAAAATATAGAATAAACAAAAGAAAAGAAAAATAATAAAATAGCAACAGTATTTCATGATCCTAAACCCGAAGATCAAGTCAAGAATTGAATTGGTTGACAAGAACTAAAGTAAGGGGAGATAAGGGCCAATAATACAATTAAATTTCCATTTATTCATTTATAACTTATTCATTTTTTAGACCTATTTTATTTTTCAATTTTTATACCTCAAATAAAGAAAACTTTTACATGAAATTTGTAGATAGTAATATGTAGAAAAATATAAAATTGATTTCATAAGAGAATAATATACAACGTGCTTTCTATACACAACATAAAAAGCCAAAACTCAAACTTCCTAGACCCATATCTCTCACATAAAAAATCATAATATATCAAAATCACCTTTAATTGTATGTAATTTTTTAATAATCTATTTAATGAAGATAGTTTCATATTTTTTGGAGTTAATATGTGAAAATTAGGTTTTGGACCCCTATTATACTATATACCCGAATAAAATATTCATTTTATTTATTTATTATTATTTTTATAATCTTATATTTCTATAATGTTGTAAATATTATTTGGATTATATGAACATATTAAAACTAGAATAAAACTATAAATAAAACAATAAAATAAAATAATGTACAAAAATACATAGATAAAATACTTATACTTATACATATATAATGAATACCCCTATTTATTTAAGTGTACAAATAACATCACAAAAATACAATAAAAATATATTTATACACCTTAAAATAAGTTGTAAATATATAAAATAAGAGAATAAAATAATAAAATAAAAAAATACAAAATAAAAACAAAATAACCAAAACATAGATCAATATACCTATAAATACACCCCTAAAAATTAACTTGTAATAAATAACACCCAATAAATAAATAAAAAGCATATTAAAATACTACATAAAATAATAGACATTTTTTTATTTTATAATAAAAAATAATAAAATCAATTACTATTTTTAATTATTTATTTTTGAATAAAAGGACCTATTTTTTCCTGTAGCGATCTGCGTGGACTAATTAGGGCCCAGGGATTGTTTATCACCGGTCAACTGCCCCTGGCACCTTTGACTCCCACCAAACCCGTCGAGTCCCGTGATTTATTCCCTTTTTCCTAGGCTTCTCATCCATCGTTTTCGTCGATTAATCACGCAAAGATCGCCCTCAAATATCATTGATCCACGCCAAAGCCCTAAATCCCTTGTACATATCTTTGATTTATCCCTAAGCACTGGTTAATAAGGGTCCTTAGCTTTGTTTATAAATAAGCCTTGCCGCTTCCTCACTCGATTTTGATCCCTCTCCAAGCTTTGAAGTCCTCCATAGCAAGTGTGAGTGTGCTTGTGGTGACAGCTAGAGCATCCCCTAGCTTAGGGAAAGCTTCTTGGGAGAGGCTGAGCGATTCATGGCAGCTCTCCAACCACCTCTACTCCATGAGCAATCCTCAGGTATGAGTTGTGTCTTTTAGTATCAGTAGTTAGTTGTATCTTGTAGCTTTCCATTTAAATCTTTTATTTCTGCCTTTAGTCGCTTCAGTAGTATATATTAGGGCTAATCTGCTTATTGGAGCTCTAGAGCTCCGTCCATGTTCTCACCGTGAACCACATGATCTACGACCCGCCTTTCCACCCCCATTATATTTCCCTTTCATTTCTCCATGACTTCCCATACTCCAATCAACCAGATCACCTCTGTGATCTAGAAATCGATGTTCCTCCTCTGTCGTATACTGTAGCATCACCATTCCATCCATCGTGAGTGCATCCCAACTTCACAACCGATCGAGGTAATTTACTCCGAGCTAGAGAACCTCTTCATGCATGTGCCAAGGTGAAAGGACTCCTTCTGGAGCTCAATCGTACCTGGACGAGGGTACCCAGGTGCTTCTTCGTCCACGGCGTGCCAGGACCCCATCGTTGGGTCATGGATCTTCTGGAGTACCTTGATTGAGGCGGATGAGTTCCCTAGAGGTATAGAACCAAAGAAATTCATCAGAAGCCGTCGGTAGAAGGAGGAATCGTGGCGGAATTCCAGGGACGACCACCTTCTTTCCTGTTCTTCGCACGAAGCAGCTACCATCCGATGAAGGGGGAGGTCCTAGTTTTAATCTCAGTCATCCACACCCCGCCTCCCTTGGTCATTGATGCGGAGTCAACAGCAGGTCATGGGCGTCAATTGGCGAAGGGGTATCGAGAAACAACAGTGCGCCGTGTATATAAGTGGAGTTCATTCGGTCCTCCATCTCCGCTTGTGTTGGGGGTAATTTACGCATCTTCCCCTGTAATTTTTGGCATTTATTTATTAGTTCTATAAATAAAATATGTAGTGTAAATAAATGTGGACATTTTGCTTATTGGCACATGTGATTATTGTTAATTGCACCTGGATCCAATCCATGTCACCTCACATGTCGTCCCAGGTGAGGAGGCGAATTTGCACGAGTATCCTTGTCAGTTATTGTATTTATATTTAGTTAAATAAGTTTAAATATAAGTTATTTTTTTCTAGAAAAATTGCATGTACGTCCCTGTTGTTTATTTTATTTGCAACTATACCCCTACTAGTACATGTATTTTTGTATGTTGTTGTATTTATTAAGTATATCATTTGTGCTCCAAAAATCACCAAAAACTAGGTATCGGTTCCTAATTGCACAGACTTTCACGCCTTAATTTTATTTTTTTTCCAGGTAGAATGTTGTAATTTTTATTAAAATAAAAAAGAGCACGAATATTCCCTGTTTATCTTGAAAACCCATAAAAATATAAAATCATTTTGAAAATTCCAAAAAAATATATTTTATTTATTTATGTATATTGAGCCTTCAGAAAATCCATAAAAATAGAGAAAGAAAACTCTTAAAAATTGAAAACCCCCAAAAATCCTTATAAAAATTTAAAACATTCCTAAAACCCCAAAAAATTATTTTCTATTTTATAATTTTCTTTATATTATTATCTATATATTAAATTTATTTGACGAATTTTAAACCTATTTTGCTATTTTTAATCTTCGTCTAAATTTTGGGTATTTATTAAATCCCAATTTTGGGGTATTTTTTACTAACTCTCAAATATATAAAAATTAGCAAAATTCACTAAAAATCGCAAAAAAATAGTAAAAACTTGTTTAAAACCCAAAAATAATAAATTCTTTAATTTTATTTATTTTTAGTTATATTATATCTATATTTCCCTATAGCGTGTATATAATCTTATATACTCTTATATTATATATTTAAAAGAAAAAGGAATTAAAAAATATAAAAATATAAAAAGAAAATATAAAATATAAAATCCAAATGTATATATATATATTAAAATATATATAAATTAAAAATTCAAAAAACATTTATAATTAAAAACCTACAATAAATAATATATATGTATAAAGGACATGTTGGCAAATAATCTACATCGATTAGCAGTAATCATAGGCTACCACTTTTGCTCTCTGTGGTTCGACCGCTACATGCTTACACTATACACATTTGTTGTATACTTATATTAAATTTTAACTCCACTTTTTGTTATTCATTGCTTGGTATATGGAGTGGGGTAAATTGTTGGTTGAACATGGGTTTTTTTAGTGGTCAATGCATCGACTTGATTTCTCACCTTGTGAGATTTCTAGACCCTCGCTAAATCTGTGTAATCAATGCCTCTTATATCTTAATTCTGAAGATGTTAAGAAGTAAAGAGAATAGGGTATTGGGACCATCACATTAGTGGTACACCTTGGACTTTTTCCATTCTTAGAAAATCCCAAGAAAGGCTTCCTTCCCTTAAGATATGGTACTGACCTATCTAAAGGGATAACACCTCAAAGAGTTGAGGAAGTGAATGATAAAACTGCTTGCCATTGCGCATCAGTTATGATAAGCCTGGTGTATGCTAGATGTGTACAAAAGTCAGATGTCTACCACGCAGTGGGAGTAGTAAATTGTTACTAATCCTACTGTGAAGATAAAACGCTTGATTGCAGTAATAACAATATCTTCAAAGATGGCAAGACTCTTGAGATAGTGATCTCAAGGTTTTATCTTCCAGAGCTTAAGACTTTATAGATTATGATCTGAAAGATCTTAAAGGCATATGCCTTATAAGATATAAGACCGGGTCATAGTCTTAGGAGATAGAGATCTCTAGGAATAAGGGCATTCTGATAATGATAATAGAAATTACATGCTGGTTATAATAATTATTGAACTATAATGTCAAGGATACTATAACTGCTTTAACAAAATTGAGTATTGGTTACATAAGATGCAACATTTATATTGGATGTGAGTACTTTTAATAGGGATATGCAAGTACCAAAAAAGGGCTTAGCATAGTCTCTTAGGAACAGAGAGACTAGTCAGCTTACCTAGCTATTTTTCTAAATATCTTACTATTAGCACATGAGTGTGGGTTTAAGTTTAGCCCATTAATGGCTCTTTGGACTAGTGGGAGATTGTTGGACATGCGAGCCCACGAAGAGCCATTATGCAATAAATGTTATTACAAACTCATTCCCTGGTCTGAATTAAGAATAATTAATTTACATAATAGGTCCCTTAGTACAATTAGGGTTATATACCATGGACATCTTAATGATCATATAACTGTTGATTTAATAGATTCAACGGTGCTTGGATGAATATCTAAAGAGTTAGATTGAGGACTCATCAAGCATCGTCAAATGATTATTAAGAGATGATCTCCATCCTGGTAGGAGATGACAATCCTTTCTCTTTTCGTTGATATCTAACCGACCTCTTGATGCAAGTACTCTGCATAGGAATAGTGTTTGGAGGTGTTAGATAAGTGAGGTCAAGGAGTTGACTTAGCAAGATCGAGATAACCAAGTCCTAGGTTGTATACTGTCACGATATAGGCATGCATCCTCTAACCAGAGACAGATGTATTGTTATATGTCTAAGTATGCACATTTGGCAAACTGATAGGTTGATGGCCTAATCAAGGTCTATACACCGGTAATCTAGTGTACATACAAGATATATGAGTATTGTGATCTCTCAAAGGGATTATATAGGTTCACTTCTGAATCGGAAGACATGAGCTCATTCATGAGGTATTGGGACAGATAAATTCCATGATGGTTGTTCTGTTTTGGAAGCATGACAAGAATTTGTACGTTATGATATATGATTTTGGAAAGCATATGATAGATACCAACTCCCAATGACCGAATGAGAAACTTAATGATAAAAATCCCTAAGGAAACAGTCTAAAAGACATCTTACACTTCGGGTTTATTGTAGGTCTTCCAATATGCAAGATGTACATGTATTAGGAATACCTAAGGGTGATGTGATTATAAATGAGTGTATGACCGCGAAGCTCCATTCCGAGGGAGTGATGAAACATGTCTGGATTTTAGTGACTCCTTTCAGTAAAGAAGTAATCTGATCTTAGTCTAAATGTTGGACATTGATCTAAATATGATTAAAATGTAATGAGAAGATTAGAGTTACGACTTTGATTTAATCAAACATCTATGAGAGGTCCTCAAGATATGGATTTGAGATATGATCTCAATATCCAAGTCACTATACGTGGAACATACAATCGCCATGTCCTTATCTACAAGTATAGTATACACGAAGAAAGCGGATTATTCTTGAAAGAGTTCAAGAATTTCCATTATTGAATTGTGTATCTGTGCATTGAGAAAATTAAATGCTATTTAATTATCATAAATAATTTGAATATGATTCATATTATTTGGGCACATGAGAAGAATTATCTTGTATAATTAAATGTGATTTAATTATCAAAGATATGATTAATATAGATATCACTATCCATAATAATCATAGATATTGTACATATGATTTATAATATGTTGGAGAGATTTAATTGTAAATAGAATTACAAATTATATGTTGTTGTGAATCACAGTAAACAATTATTGTAAATCTAATTAAATATTATGTTGGATATATGAATATGATTCATATTTGTCAATGGCATGATTGATATTTTACAAATTTAATTTGGAATTCTGTTTATGAAGATAAATGCAATAATAGTCATTGCATTTTAATATAATATATATAATAAGAAAGGCAACTAACCATCTAAAAGGTGATCGTCCACCTTGAACCATTTAAGGTGAGACGACCTCCCTAATTTAAGGGATGGTGGTTGCCTCCTTTAATTATCTATATATTATAAATAAATAAAAATGAATTAGTTGTTATCTTGATAAATGGAATTATTTAATTTATTATAATTATTTGGTTATTGCAAATTTGTATCAACAAATCATGACCATTGATTAATAACTTCTTAATCTAAATCGTTGGATTAAGAGAGGACATGGATTGAGATCCATGTGCATCCAACTAGTATAAAAGGAAGGGTAGCCCTTGCCTTTTTGACTAATTCAATTCCAAGAGGGATTAAACTCTCTCTATCTCTCTTTCTCTATAGCTGTCCCCCTCTTTATATCAATATAGTGGTCGTCCACTTATTGACTTAGAAAATTTCGTAGTCACCGCAACGTCGTTGTGCTGCTGGATCGACTACTCGTGGATCTCCATCTTCTTCGAAGCTCCTTGCTCATGAAGAAGATGTTTGATTTCATGAGAAGAAATTAGGAGATTCGAGGCTTGGATGATCATCTTGGATTGCGAGAAGCCTACGTTTCATCAATGTGCTCGCAAGCATTTTCTCCGTCGGGTTGGACTTGAGACAGGAGGTCTCTTGCTTTAGAAACACGATCGCAACCATGCTTCAAAAGGTATTCCGAATATATACTTTGTGGTTTTGATGAAATGATCCGAGAAATGTTCTTGTATTATGTGGTTTCATCGCTTTTAAATTTTTTTAAATCCCACTGCATCGAGCAACTAATACGACTAATTACTCCCGATCGCATATGATGCGATCTTTACGCTTCTGTGATGCTCTTAAGGTTCTTCTCATAATCTTCATTAGTAGGAAAAGCAAATCAACTTCTAAATATCAGAATAAGGAATGTCATTATTGCTAGAAAAAGTGGCACGTTAAGAAGTATTGCTATCAGCTTAAGAGAGATAACAGGAATGGAGGCGACAAACAAGAAAAGAAGAATGAATAGGTTGCTACATCCGCAAAACATGAACTCCTCATTGTCTGTGATGAGGAGATGGTGAATGTCATCCATGATGCTACTTCTTGGCTTATTGATAGTGGCTCCACTCTTCATGTTGCTTCACGCATGGAGTTCTTCTTAATATATACATCGGGTGATTTTGGCACATTGAAGATGGGGAATGGTCCTGTATCCCCTGTTATTGGCATTGGAAATATCGTATTGTAGAATGCCAATGGAGGTACGCTTATGCTCAATGACAATGCTGGAAGGTCAAGGAAGTCAGTGACCTAATGATAGGGGAGCCAGGATCAGAGTTCTTTCCCTACACGAAAGCTCGTGTCCTGGGCACTAAGACCATCTACCACCAATTCTACCTACCTGAGTTGCTTGCTTCACCCTCATAGTGATCTCTGGTTTCCTTTTCACACATTCTCTCTTTGCTTGGAATAAGTTGGTGTTAGTGTTTCTTGCTGCACCTGCCAGCTATGGAATTCATCAAAGGATTTCGGACTTCAGATGCCACTTTCTGCTTAATTTTCATGCAGTTTTTAATTTAAAATTGATCTTGTTTATATATATGATTATTTATTGCCACTCACGTCTTCTCTCATTGTTGTGATTAAGGACAATGGATGATAATCAACAAATTGAAATGAACAAGAGTTATACTGTGCTCACATTTCGTCATAAACTGTTGGGAATCAACCTGTACATAGAAAGAATTGAGAAAGCAAATACCAGAATGAATTTACATGGCAAAATCCATCTAGAGAAGTAAGAAAAGGAACACAAGAAAGAGAGAGATTCCTCTATAAAGAGGAAAGAGTATAACACATGCAAAACTCTAGGAAATGCTGTTCAGTTTTCCAAAAGAAAGTGGAATACTTCCGATTCCTTTTATTATGTCAGATTATTATTTTCTCATCCGATGTGTAATCATATGCCTACTCAATGTGCTGACTTAATCCATTTTAATATGTCAGATCTCAATTGGATTGTGGGTGTAAGTTTAATCAGAAATTTTAAATTTAATCAGAAAATTCCCCCCTTAACTAGGAGTCTAGGACATCATATATAGATCATATCTCTTCTTTCCGTGTTAAGGCTCTTATAGCTTGAACATTCGAACCAAGTTTATTAGGGCCGGTGAACTTGGTCAATGGTTGCCTTGGTGCACTGTTTATTCAAGGAGAGTTCTCTGTGAAGGCTATGGTGATGGATTTCTATTTCGATTTTTGTTTATTTGTATCCATGAGCTTAGACTTGTTTCTTGCAAATTATGTTATGCACGAATGCTTAACTATGGGCTGAATGGTGTGTATAAGATTAATATTGTCATAAATTTATTCATACGTATGCTTTCATAATCCATGTAGTACATGGATTGGTTCTGGCACTATGTTAGCAGTAAAAACCTGTGAGGCCTAAGGACTTTGGATTAGTGGCTCGTAGAGGCTTTTCCCTTGGAAATATAGCTCGCTGGATTTCTGAATGCGAGGAATTCTTTCTCCATCTCAGTGAATTAAATGGTTTCCGGAAATTATTGGTACAAGATTGTCCTTGCCATCAAGACTGCGAAATACTAATTTTTGGCTGCAACATCCAGTCAAACGGTTTTGAATTTTCAGCATATTGGCTTGTGTTCTAAGGACCAGTTTCAAATTTTAGACAATGCTCAATAAAAATATCGACAGCAAAGATGCCTCTATCTCCAGTGCCAGAAAATAAACTGCACGAAACAAAAAAGTTGCCAACTGTTGCCTGTGTAGATGCAGAAATATATTTCACAGCAGTTAAACTCATCTTACTTAAAGCAGTTTCTTATTTTAGATGTTGTGAAATCTGAAAGATGTTATTGCTTTTTATCCCATAATAATTATCAAAATTCTTCTCCCTGTTGCCTGTCAAGTTTTCTTTTCCTCCTTTCTAAATCATACGCAGCGATGTTTATCATTTGGCACGATGCAATATCTTCCATTTTCATTCCAGTTTCCTCCTCATCCATGAATACAGTGCAGTATGGGAGGGTCATCTTAATTATAACTACAATACTATTTACAGATATTGAATCTATCCATACCAATTTACATTTTCCTATAATTGTAGTCCATATTAAACTACATATCCATAAATAGAATAGATAGTGTAAAAATGCATATATCGATGTGGTCAGGAATTGATCATCTGGAGTATCTCTGCTGAGAATTTGAAAGATCTCTCCGTTTCTTCCAGGCAGCGAGCCTTCTCCTCTTGTGACCAGCTCTGAGAGGAGAAGCTTCTATGAACATGTTAAATTTGTGTAAAAAACTCATAGTGGCAAGTACATATTGCATCTTATGAGCAACTCACTTTAGTGATCAAGTTTAGTTTCTCTCTAACTCCCTGCAGGAGCTGGGGGAGGTTGCCCTCCCACTCATAAAACGTGAGCTTCGTACCCTCCAGTATTTTCTTTGATACCTATGAAATCAACAGATACAATCAAAGTCAAGTTTTTTCCATATTGAATATGCCATGTATGAATCAAGATGCTTTAAATTTCATGAACTTTAATCTGTCTAATGTTTGGATCGAAGTTCGAACTCTTTTAGATAAGAAAGAATTGAACTCCAACTGTTTATGTTAGTATGTACACATTCGCAAGTCGATGTGGATCTTGTTATGCATTCATGTAACTTGTTAACTGATGGACAATGTGAGGAGGAGAAGAAACCATTCTGCCAATCATCCTGCCACCTGCGCTGTGCGCAAAGTAGATGTTGTAGAAGTGGCAGAGGAATGCTTGTGGATCTTTTTGGGAGAGGTCTTCCAGGTAAAGGGCGTAGCAGGACCCTGAAGAAGATGGCTGAGGGATGGCATGCCCTTTCTGCTCTTCCAACCAATTCAGGTCTTTCTCTAGATTCTTTGACCTTTCCAGACCTGTGTTCCTCAACTCCCCATCTGCACCAAAATGCCAAGTCATATCATGTAACATATAGCCACAAGGGAATCTACTGTCGAACCTAAATTCGAATAAGTGGTACATCATATAGTAAACGAAATCCATTTCTTTTTCATCTTTTCATGACATGACTAATTGTCTATAGAATTAAAAAAGTGATAACAATCAATTGCGTGTGAAACTCATGTCAGGACCATTTACATCCTCGAATTCATACAGAAATCATGAAAAGGTGCAGATATGTGCTCCCAAATCCATAAGATATATCCACGCTCCCTGGATAGGCATGGATAAACATATTGCTGAAGCATATAAACATTTTATCCTTTATCTGGAGAATTGTGCAATTGAAATTATGATTTCTCAGAGCATATAAACTATACATGCCACACCAGTATTTAATATTATCTCTATATCAATATCTATATCTAATATATAATTGTGGGATGGGAAAAAGAAAAGGCCTTACACCAAGGGCAGGTATCTTTGTTAACAATTGTTTCTAGCGTATGGAATAATATCTTGCTGTCCATCAAGAACCTGAGGTATCCTTCCATGGAGGGCTCCCACTTGTGGAAGGGCTCTGGGTCCTCCTCCCTCCCTCCGTCCTTTGCTTGGTCTCTTGTGTGCAGCTTCATGGCTGCCAATTTCATCTCGTCGACGAACCCGCATGTCGTCAGTCGCGGGATGGCTTTTGCAGAGGGCATGAGGATGGGAGATGAGTGCTTGAGAGGAAGATGATGGAGGGACGTTGGACATATATAGAAGCATGAGTAGCAACGTAGTTGAGAAGAAGAAGGCAGACGGTGACAGCAGCGTAATTGAGAAGAATTAGGTAGATGGTGATGTGTTGGGACAAGGGATGTAAGATACGGATTTATTCATACTATCCGTTTTTAAGAGAGCATAGATATATATTTTGATTTTGATGGCAATGAATATCAACTAGGGCTTGCCCCGTGCTTTGCACGGGAGAGAAAACCATACTATTAATTACACATATATTGATCAAATTATTACGCAACGTCGAATGTGTTTTACATCTTAAATCAGTAACAAATATTAGTTCCAATTGTAACAATCTATATAAGGACTATTCATTGAACTGCAATTTTATCATTAGACTATATGAAATCGATTCATCTAATGATTTATATGGCAATAATTGTCCGTTGAAATCTTTCCCATCACAAGAAAAAAAAAGATAACAATGAATTGTCAGATTTCTCGTTGATATAGCTTATTGTGTCGAAATTTTAAAGATCATAAATTTGATATGTATCTTGAATCCATGCTTCATAAAGTAAATATACAAACTATATTGAAATACAGATATTTTATGATGTAAGCATGTTTAATTGTATTCATATCTGATCTACAATCGTTTTCCTTTATACAAATGTTATTATTGCTCACCTTTGTTTATGAATTTGTATTCATATACATGGTTTAAAAAACTGGATCGGACCAGCTGGTCGGATCAGTTGGATCGGGAATCGGCCCAAACCTGTAGGTTCGAGCGGTTTTGTGTAACTAATTTCAAAAAAAAAGAGAAAAATAAAAAACGTTGACCCAGATGGTTGGATCAGGTTGATCCGGATTGATCCCGTTTTGATGATTTGGTAAATTTTCAATAAAATAAAGATTTAAATAATGAAATAATAGGATTTTTATCACTTGTGTCCTTCTTAACTTATGCGGTATTAGTTATGTCCCTCTTTTTTGGAATGTAAGTTGTGCCAATACTTTCTTAAAGTATTTTTTAGAAGCAATATAAATAAATGATTACAATAATATATTCATATATAATGCTAGAATTGTCACTAACTTTTGTAGATTTTTACTTGAATTAGACAATCATGTTATTCTATTGAAAGATTTGACATTTTAAATGATTATTTCACTGATATATAAATACATACTTACATATATGTGTCCTATTGTATTGGTTCAAAAAATCGGTTCGACCGATCTGACTAGTGAATTAAGTCCGCTCCAATTTTTTCTGAATCGATAGGAATGATGATGTCATGCTGACATCATCACCGATCTGATCGGTTTGGACCGACGGTCCGATCCGATTAGATCAAACCAAAGATTGACCGGTTCAATGTTCGATCCGATTTTTAAAAACATTGCTCATATATTGTCACTTCATATTTGTCAATAGTAGTATTCAAATTCATATGGTTATTATAATATATACATGTAATTACGAATTCAATTGCAACTATATGCCACATAATTCAATGTAGTTTTTCATAATATTAAATATTTCTTTCATGGAGAAGTTATGAAATTCGGATATACTTAAGGTAATCTACATATAAATAACATATTATTCAAGTTACATCGTATATTCATTTTAAACCTATATATGCTTGAATGACTTAGTCTACATGTTTTAATATCCATCAATATCTCTATCCGAATTCTGAATTCAAAGTAATATTTTTGAAGCTATAATGAAAAGGTTACGTTTGGATTTTTTGTGAGAATTTGCAGCTATAGGATATAAGCTAACAAATCAATATTAAGAGGTGGATGATTGAGATGGAATCGTACCTAGGAGTGTGCATGGAGCAGGTATCCGACCCGTTGAACCATGAACCATCCCGATCCATCATCAACGGATCAACGGATCGACCCGAACCATTCCAACGGGTACCCATTCTAGCGGGTACCCGAATTAGTTGGATGGGTAATGGGTACCCGCGGGTACCCGCGGATCACTACAATAAAAAGATAACCTATGGAACATATAAATTAACATTGGACATATATCTCAGTTGCCCCTCCATTGGAACATATAAAATAACATATAAAAATATAACCTCTGAAACATATAAAATAATGGGCAAACATGTAAATAAGAACCATATGCTTTAAATAGACAAGAGAAGATATCAGCAATATAAACTACAGAACTGCTTTGCTGCCTATTCTGGCTAAAATAGTCGATATCAATATGGGTGGATTTAGATCCGCACTTCTCTAGTTTAGATATAACTTCTGTAGTTTATTTAGATATCACTCTGTGTGGCTAAAATAGAAGCACATTGTGTGCAATATGAACTGGCTATAAAACTGGATTTAGATAACATGTAGCTTAACTTTGGCCTATCGTCACATTAAACAGTAAGCACATGAGAAATGTCTTGTTATATCTAAATGCATATAATAGGAACATCATACCTGTAACTAATACCATGCAATCAAAAGATCAGTTTCCTGTATGAGAATACAAGATTGCTAGAATTTCGAACTATGATTAATGTGGATATTTCCCTGTTTGGTTTGTGGGCAACAGAAAAGGGATTCTCATTCGCACTTGTACTTGACCTAATGGATGAACTGAGTAAAATTTTGAGACACGTCTATAAAGCAAACTGCAACAGAAGTTATTGCATCACTAGCCGCATTGAATACTCTCTTGATTCAACATTGAAAACTAACAAAAATCCAACTCAGACGACACTAAATCCAAATCAGAAGAAAAAACATCTGTAAAGGTAAATCATGGAAATAGAACTATCTCATCGGAAACTCCAAGATCATATCCAAAAAAACCTTTTTCAAGTTACACTAGAGAATAGTCTAAGTTATCAACTGACGATAAAATATCAATCATAAGAAGAAAAGAGAGAATAAAGCTTCATGAGATGGTTAAAACTTGGTCGCAACTCTGCTTCAAAGATTGTGTTGATTCTCTAGACTTCACTATTGTTGTATTATCCATTGTCACCAACACACTAGATAGCACGGAGGAAGCAAGAGTGAATGGAGCCTAATCGTGGATATTCATGGAAATGTCGTTTGCATTTACACATGCCATCTCTACAAAATAACAAAAATACAAGTTACAACATAATTACATTAAAAGTATAAATGTAAAATACTATTAATTAACATATAAAAGAGGTTACCTGATTCCATCATTTGAAGATCTTCAGGAGTTTCCTCAACTACAATTGAGCTATTTGATTTTTGAAACCAATCTCTCCTGCAAATAAGAGCCTCAACCATTCTTGGAGTTAGAGAGCTACGGAATGAATCTAGAGCACGACCACCTGTACGAAAAGCTGACTCAGATGCAACTGTTGAAGTTGGCATTGCTAGTAAATCTCGAGCCATTGAAGATAAGATGTGAAATCTAGAAGAATTCACTTTCCACCAAGTTAATATTTCAAAGGCTTTATTGCGATCTTCACAGTCTTCTCCCAAATATTTATCCAATTCACTCTTGTTGTCCATTCCTCTTTGACTTATGTATTCTTGATCATATAACATTGTCATGAATTCTTCAATATTATGTACATCATCAATTTCTTCACCAACTTCACGTACCATGGTAGAAGATTGCACAT
Source organism: Ottelia alismoides (assembly GCA_037367405.1). Lineage (NCBI taxonomy): Eukaryota > Viridiplantae > Streptophyta > Magnoliopsida > Alismatales > Hydrocharitaceae > Ottelia > Ottelia alismoides. The sequence continues at coordinate 313,319 of JAZKJV010004799.1, read as the reverse complement.
TTGAGAAAGGCACGATTGAGGCATATACCTCATACATCGAAGATAAAACGCTTTGCACCTTTTCCTTTAGGATTGTGGCCATATCATAATCATATGATTGTCAATTATCCAGTTCACATAAGCCAACTTATAGCGAGGATCAATAACAATGGTAAGAAATAACATAATGTTTATGTTTTCAACATTTCCCCAATATTTGTCATACTTTGCCTTCATCTTAGAAGCCATCAACTGAGTATGTGGATCGTTACTTCTGCATCTTCTTGAAAGAATTAGGCCAATACCAAGCATCACTTGCATGTACTCATTGCCAGTTACATACTTTGTGCCAGATAATTTCAATGTAGCATCGTAAAAGATTTTCAAAAATGGCAATAAGGTGCGAGCATGCTCCCAGTCATGTATTCCTGGTAAACCTCTGTTTTTAGAAGATGTAAGATCAACTACATACTTGATGTCGATTGTCTCTAGCAAATCAAATGCTTTCTCAAATTTTACGGAAGATTCCAACATCAAGTATGTGGAATTCCATCTAGTCTCTACATCTAAAGATATAAGACTCTTTGAAAGTATTTTTTCCTTCTCGATGCTAGATCTAAATTTTTGTTCTCGATTTGGAGAAGACTTCACATAATTCACAGCTGAACGGATTCTGAAAATTGAGTCATCCACATCTGTCAACCCTTCTCTAACAGTCAGATTTAAAATATGCACCGCACACCTCAAATGCAAATATTCACCATTCAGAATTGTTCCCTTCCAATTATTACGTCTTTTCTTCAAATATTGAATACCTACGTCATTGGAGCTTGCATTGTCCACGGTAATGGCCATAATTCTTTCTATTCCCCAATCAAGAAGGCAATTCTCCACAACTTTGCCTATGGCTTCACCAGAGTGGCTAGATATGGGACAAAAATTAATTATCTTCTTGTGTAAAAGGAAATCATTATCAACAAAATGAACTGTTAGACACATATAACTTAAGTTTTGACATGATGTCCATGTAACTATTGTAAGAGAGATCCTAGAAGAAAGCTTCGCAATAGAATTCTTTATATCTCCCTTTTCTTTCACATACTCATCAAAAGCATCTCGGCAGACTGTAAAACGAGAAGGCACATTTAGTTGAGGTAGTGCAACACTACAAAAATGACGAAATCCCTCATTTTCTACACTTCTAAATGGCATCTCATCAATGATGATCATTTTTACTAGAGCTTTACGATAGCATCCTGATCGAATCTAGTAGATTTTTGTAAATTGGATGAAGCACCTCCTGCATCTTTCACTGCTCTTTTTTGTAACATTTCTAGCTTCTCAAGCTTATCATTTCCAACAAACTTGTCGCATCGTAGTAAATGATTGTTCAAACTAGTAGTTCCATGAGAAGGTGGGCATTTGATGATTTCCTGCTAATATTTGCACATTACTCGACATTCACTTGATTTTGTTAAATCATCAACAACGTAATATTTCCAGATCCATGATGATTTCTGAGAAGATGAGCTTTAACTCATTTCCTTAGAAGACTTCGTAGGATATGGGGCATCTCCAAATGAACGGCCTCATTTTGAATTGCATTTTCATTTCCAAGACCTGCAAATCGACCCTCTGTACTAGATTCCATTGTATCGTCTATGATGGACATCTAATATTTTCAAAAAAGGAGTATATCATATAACCAAAAAAGAAGTATATCATATAACCAAGAAGTATTTCAAAAAAGAAAATATTTGATGACAATAATATACAAGACAAACTCAAAGCAAAGAATACAAATTGTTGCATGATTGGATAGTTAGGTTGTATATTTCTGACTAACTATTCGGAAAACTCACAACACCAATAGACATAAAAAACAAACTCCGTGGATCTTAAAGATGAAACAGCATTCGATTGTATCATTCAATATAATTAATCTCCTCAGGAAATTATATAGCTGAAATCACTTTAACCAAGTGACCCAATATTCAAAGGCTGACAATTATGCCCAAGCATAATGAAATGAGTAGAGTCGTGTCATACAGAGCATGTTGAAAGATAGAAAGACAAAAACTACATAAATAAGAATTCTTTAAAAGAGAGACGTCAATGTATTGTAACATGATTCCCAGCATGATTTAAAATATAAAACAAATCAGATCTATTCCTGAACAAGATATAAGTTTTAACGAGCAGACACCTGTATAGTGCAAAATGGATACCTGATCGAACACAACTATGTCCATCCCAAGATTAAACAAAAATGAAATCGACTACCAAGGTCCGGAACACAGATTGAGCCCTTTCCCGCATTAAACATGGCAAGAAAAATGAACACATCATTCGATTTTATGAGTAGAAAAAAAGAAATCAAGTAGGAGGGAGCATCTTATTGTTTGACGCAAGAGTTCCACAACAATCTAGGATTCCGTCGCTTGAAGTATCGTTGTAGCCACCCACGGAGATTGAGGTGGCAAGGTCGATGTATTTACTGATCGGAAAATGCTAGGGTTTTGTTGTCGGCACGGAAGGACGAACTATCGAATGAATGATACTGTAGGGAATCATCGAACCGAAATGGGTGGGAGGAACTAGAGAGTTAGAGACTCAGAGACCAGAGTTGGTGAGAATTCGAGAGGACCGTTCCGACGTTCCGGATACAAGTTAGTGAGGGAGAACAATGCGTGACTGGGAGGAACCGGATCGATCCACCGGGTTTCCAATCAATCCAGATGGAGCACCAAAGAAAGCCGGATCAGATGCGATGGATACCCGGATCCGAATGTCCTAATGGGTACCCAATAATCTGGGTTCAAGATTACATGGATTGGATCGGATATCCATCTGGTCCGCTAACCATGAACATCCCTAATCGTACCTATCTAAAAAGGGAAAAATCACAATTTAAATTGATGTATAAGTCAATCTAATGGATAAAGAGTTGTGAACCCTGCTACTGGTGATGAGATCAACCAGACCAAGAAATTGTCATCATTTCATTCTTCAACAATAGGACAACATGGGATTATAAGCCAAGGAAAAATTCAGTTTTATTGGACATTGGCTCCGCTTGTTTCATTTACAGAAAGAGATTTAACGCCTATTATATCATATGAACATAATAACTTTTTGTAGGATGAATAACCGATTTGGAGTTGAGGGGTTGCATTTATCGAAGAGATTGCATTTGTTTTTTTATCCCTCTTCATATTAGGTATTTCAGGATTCACTGTAATATCCTCTAGTACTTTAGCTTTCATAGTAGTGTTTTTTCCTCCACTACTAAATAGTGGCTTGTCATAAAGGTCAGATTTAACAATATTTTGTATTCCCAAACTACAGGTCTCAAAAGTTTCTATCTAACAAATGACTAAAGGTGTCTTTCGAGGTTTTGCAGAGAGGAGAGGATTTTAATCATTTGAGATGATCTAGGTTACATTTATAGGGAGGAGAGGGTTTTGATAGCATATAATTAACATATTTATTTATTTAGTATTCATATTTTATCTTTTTTTACTAACTTTGAGTATATAGATCTTTATTTTTTAAAGAAATCTTATGAGATAAAAATAAATATACATTACATGCCCTGTTTTCTTTCCAGATTGTCATTACCGTAATATTTTTGATTATTAAAATCATGTTTATCTAAAAAAAATTAAACCAAGTGATAATAGTTTCCTAAAATATTTTCATTATTGGACAACAGAGGTCAGATAAATCTATATACTGAGAACAAATTTTAATTACTGTTAGAAATATATGATCAAAATATAAAGATTTCTTTAGATTCTGATGCCAAACCATACTGAATTCATATAACATACAACATAATATATAGGCTAGATATCTGCTAATTAAACTCCAAGTCTTGTGGAATCATTGTTTAGAATTAGCACAAAGAGAAGTTGTATAACAATCTCAACTCGATATTAATGTGCCTACTTTAGCATTATTTGGAATTAGCACAAAGAGAAGTTGTATGACAACCTCAACTTGATATTAATGTGCCTACTTTAGCAAGGCAATGCCCAGCTACATGGAAACTCAATTTCTGAATATAACAAAAGCTAATGGTGAAAGTCCATATAGATACAATATTGATAACAATTAGAATTGAAATTGTTATATTTACTACTAATATGTGCAAGTTCACAGTATTCAAGCATAACCAATTATCAACATTCGGGTAACATTGCCCATCTTTTTTTATCCAGAACCCGTGCTTTTGCTAAGACAATGTAATTATGAAATTTGGATGATGCTTACTGAAGCAAGTTTCTTGGTTTCTAATGGTTATTCCTCTCAGAATTTCTTCTTCACTTTGCAAGTTGGAAGGTAAATTAGCTTTTATTCTAGATTTTAAAAATAAATCAGGAAGTCACTTTGCAAGTTGCACTATTTTTAGAAACTTAATCTCATCCTGTTTTCGATAGGACATGTAAATATTAGGCTGCTAAATTGGAGAGGTCATAAATTTTGGAGAGCTTAACCTGCACATTTAGAAGGTAAAAAGATCACAAGTATTTAAAAGACGTCTATTAGTAAACCAATACTGTAGATCAACTCCTAAACCACGGAAAATTCCATGCAAAACATGATTCAAATAATGTATACGGATGCTTAAAAAGGAGTGTTGGTTCGTTGCTAAGTTTAAGTACACCAAAAAGAAGACAAATTTTACACATATTTTATTTCAACAGAACAAAGAGGAAAAAACACATTTCACTGTCATACAAGAAGAAACATTAAATATAAAAGATGTGAAGAGAATCGATGACAATGTATGTTATGTCGGTCACCTAAGGGCTTGTTTGGTTGCAGGGATGGGCAGGGTTGGCCCAACCCTGGTCACTATTCACAAGGGTACTTCCTCCTCACAGATTACTATTCACCCAGCCCAACCCAGCCCAACTGAACCCTGCCCAACCCTGCAACCAAACAGGCCCTAAAGGTTGCACGAGACGGAATGTTAGCTCACTTCGCTAGATGAGGAATGCCCTCCACCGGCCTATTGTCCAGTTGTGACGCCTACCCTGCGAACATAATTAGCAGGAACATATCCACGGTCTTCAGAACCTACTCCAGCTCCTTCGCGTCCGAGTACTGCGACATCTGCAAAGCTTCATTACTCTCACAACTGTCCAACATCCAGTGCTGGGGTTCTGCTCGGGATAATGCAATTGTGCACAACGCAAACAAAATCCAACACATCAACATGAGACCTAATCTTCAATTGGACTGGAAATTCAGATTTAAAATCCACGAAGTGAGAGAAAGTGACAACTACTAAGGCAGATTTCTGAGAAGGAACGGCTCATTTAGATCGCTTAGACAATGGAGGCGCGTCCGCCTCTCCTCTGCTCAAAGCGTGGTTGCTCGAGTTTGGGGAGTGCTTTTTTATTCCAATTGTTCGGGCTCAGATCTTTCTTTCAAGATTTGTTGTGGGGAAGAGGGAGGTGGAGCTCGAGAAGGAAAATTGAGGTGGATTAGGAGGTGAAGGGAGGGAGGTAGAGCAGAGGTCGGCGAGGAGGCAAGAGCCCAGGGATTGGACAAGGGCGATGACCTAGGGATTGCAGAAGGAAAGAAATGGGGAGAAGGCGTGGTGGCAACGGTGGAGGAACTCCTGGAAGGGGAGCTAGTTGGAGGAGGCCTATTGGAAGGGATTGGACGAGTCGACAATGTGGATAGCGGAGGGGTGGGGGTGGTGTGTGGGGGTATAGGGTTGTCGATGTGACAGGGTTCGGTAGGGTTGGGTTGGGGTACTATTCACAGGGGTACCTCCTCCTCACAGTTTACTATTCACCCAACCCAATCCAACCCTGCAACCAAACGAACCCTCAATATGAGCGGATGAGAGGAAGAGAGTGCACTGGAGTAGTTCCATTCCCATTCACAAGCTAAGGGTGAAACTGGAATATGATGAAAGGGGTGTGACATGGGCAAAACTAGAATTTAAGGGCATAATGGAAATTTTTGGACAAAATTTGATAGCGGGGTTCAAGACCCCTTTCTTAATATATAGTAAAAGTAATGGATGGATATCGACTTTTGTTTTTTTAACGTGGATATCATTTTCAATTTTTTGGAGGATACATGTATGATTATAATTTTTTTTGACAAATATGGATATAGATATCTGTATTACTAAAAATTCGTATGTATCATAGATATATTTATCAGTATATGTATAAATAAATATCTAAATATACTATGGGGTTACACACAATATAATGTGTTTTAGAGTCGTTTCAAATTCAGGAAAAAAATGAATAGAGTAAATTGAAAAAAAGGCCCCAATTATAACTCAATTCCCAAGTAGGACCTTATTTTGGTAACATAACAATACGATGGTTCAAGCTTTTTCTTATCTTAAATATATGCTTCCATAAGCTTCATTTACCCTTCTATGTCAATTTTAAAGCATAAAGTTGAAATGTTAGTATCTTTTTATAGCATTCCAAAAATGATACCTCTAATTAAGAACATAGGCATAGTTGGTTCCTTCTTCTTGGTAATTACCTAAGCATATATCTAATTACAAGAGTTTAGTTTAATATAGAATTTTATTTTTTACTTTATTGTATTTGTAGTTTATATAATTTTAACATCAAATTTAAATTTTAGGAAAAATTCACTATCCGTAGGATAATCTATATCTATTTGTAAAATATCTGTATCTGAATTATGATCATCCGTTGTCATATATGTATTCATATTTAAGGATATGATTTGGATTGTCAATATTCACAATATTGGGTTCTTTATTTGTATCCAGATTTAAAAAGAAAAATAACATGATAATACTTGTATCCGTATCCGTAAGTTTGCATCTTAGTTTGGACATAAGATGTAATTTTTCATGACACATATATAAATTGGAATTATTTTTTGGTCTAGTTTCAAAATTTTACTCTGTAATCTCTTGTTCACTGTCTCCGGACCGAAACCAATAAGGGCTTTTTAGGCTCCGATTAAATTGGAAAATTGTTAACCTATCCTCCCTCACACACTCCATATGGTAAAGGTAGGTAAGTTCTACAATCTTGAAACTTAGAGAAATCCATATATAAATATTTCCACCCAAATTGTGATCAAGCATACATTTCCTTGTAGAATACTGACGTGTTTGGTTGCATGATTACTCTAGATAAACGTGTTAAATATGTATTGAATTATATATCTCCAGTGGACGTGTTTTTTGTTAAGTTGTGTGAGAACATTAAGTGTCTTCTGTTAGAAAGATTAACTGTCAAGCACAATACAAGACAGATTTATTGTGTAAAATTCTCCAAATAGGAGAGAAAACCACACCCCTATCCTCAAGTTGATGAGAGGGATTTCTCTCAAAACCTAAATCAACTTGTGGATGTGGGGTGAGTATGTAAGTATTAACTTATGCCCTCACATAGGAATCGTGAATGAACATCCCTCATGTATTGTAAAGTCCTAAGCCCCCACCCACAAGGAGGGGAAAGGTGTCAACTTAAGGCATTTGTGTTTTCTTTCTCTAAAGAAAGAGCTATTATATAATCAGTTTCAAAATCTTTCATCTTATTATATTAAGTGTTCAACTCTGATTGGCTTGTCTAGGACTCGATCATCAGAGGAGAGAGACTTTTCTTGAAAGCAAAATTAAGCAATGCATAGACATGCGGCCATAAACTGGAGAGTCTTGATGGATTCGAAAGTGGTGGTTAAATCGCAAATGGTGGGTGCATGTGAAAAGCGAAATGCTCTATTTCCTAGTCCCTTTTTAGCTTCTTTTTTCTCCAAAATCCAAAAATCGAGTTCCCATTCCACATTTTTGCCATGCAAGTGTACCAACACAAATCGTCGATGAGAAGAGAAAGAGACTGTTTTTCACAACCTGGCCGGCTCAGAGGTCAACAGAACAACAAAACGCCTCAGATGCAAGCCTAAGTGCGTCCAAACCCCCTATTAAATAGATCCATACTTAATATCCATTTATCGGAACACGTCTTAACACTCCCCTCAAGTTGAGCATTGTTGAGAGGCACTCTATTCATAAAAGCCTTATGGTTATATTAGTCATCTAATGTACAAATTATATTGTAACTCTAACCCTAACCGTACGTCTCTCTACCTATATAAAGAGCCCTACAGATTCCTTTCACGCTAAGAAAAACAAAGTTAATCCTTCAACTTGGCATCAGAGCCACCCTCCTCCCTCTCGCCTTGCCGTCACCGCCCACTCCACCTCCTGCAAAGCCCATACCCGCCCGTATCTGCACTATCCTAGCTCGAGGTGGGATCAGGGCTGCAATCCTTAGTAGGTGGGTCATTGAGGTAGGCGAGTTTTGACAAGCGAATTCCTCAAGTTTGGAAGTCAGAGAACTTAGGAAAATGAAATGCTAGAACGCACTTTCCAGTGTCCTCACAGTTCTGTGAAAAAGTGCAAAAGGTAGTAAGTAGTTGGTAGGAACTGACCCTTGATAGTGACTCTTGCCCTTCACCGGGGCCGGGTTTTGTCGCTTTCCTCCCTGGGTCACCAGACGTCCAACCCCCCCTCCACTACCTACCTGATGCTACCCACTAACAGAGCCCCGCCCGATCACTCCTAGCACCGCCTCACGCAGAGCCCCCCCCCCCCCCCCGGCCGTTTGTGTTAACCACCCAACGCTACCCACCAGCACCTGATCGCCTCCAATAGGGTCCCGCACGATTGCCCCAGGCACCGCCTCACGCAAAGCCCCACCAACCCCCCCCCCCATCCCGATCGAGTAAAGCCCCCTGCTACTCATCTCCAGACCCCGCCTCCCCCTACCGCCATCTCCAATCCCTGCTCAGCCGCCTCCAGCCCCCCCTCCCCATACCTCTCGTAATCATCTCCAGGCCCAACCGTGCCTCCCCTTGTCGTTTATCTCCAGGCCTCATGCCCAAAATTGGACGACACCTATTATCCCAAGTGGTCCCGCATGTTCCTCATGATCGTACGTGGATACGACAAGGAACACATTCTCTTAGAGTTAGAGCCTAATGAAAAGACTGGTAAAAATACAACTTAGACCAAAGATGACGGAATGGTCAGTTCCTGGATGATGGCCGCATCATTGACAAGATTGGAGATGATTTCATTTATTATAAAACTGCTTACGATATGTGGACCTCTCTTCAAGACACATATGGTCAAGATAAAAATTCAAGCAGAATGTATCAAATGTACTTTGACATGCTCAACGTGAAGCAAGCAGGACGCTCACTATCAGAGTACTTCTCTCTTAAAATACCTTTTTGAGCGATATAATGTTTGTATTCCATGCTGCACATGTCCTACTCAGAAACATCATCGTCAACATATGGCAGTCCTAGTATTCCTTGCCGGACTCGATTCAGGATACTCTACCGCTCGTGATCAGATGATCACAGCAGCAACTCTCCTTATTATTGAAGAAGCCTATAGTACCCTGAGTCGCCTTGCTCTTCCTCATACAAGCATTAAAAGCAATGATCAGGGAGAAGTTTCTACTCTTGTTGCCCCATCTGGACGAGGATGTTGTGGATCTTTCAGGGGCCGTGGTCGAGATACTTCACTCCATGACGAGGTCTTAGCACAACATAGTGATCTTACTACCACAAATTTGGTCACACAAAAGCTATATGTTATAGTAAGCAGGGATACCCTACTCCTCGTGCTCGAATGGCCAATGAAGGAGATGGTCTTCCAATAGAAGTTCCTAGACAGGACTTCGACGATCTGATGCAACGTCTCAACAGGTTGTAACCGAATGAGTCCTCTACCTCATATCAGGTCGATACTACATACACCGCAGCAATGGCTCGATCAAGTATCTTTATCGTGACTACAAATAAAATTGCAAAATCTGAATGGATAATTGATACAGGTGCCTCCACTCATCTATGTGGAGAATGGACCCTCCTACAACATATGTGTAATGTCCCCTTGGACAGACTGTATAGGTTGTTGATGGAATTTTTCACCAATAAGAGGAAAAGGGGATGCCCATCTTACTCCTAATATCATACTCAATAATGTTTTATTTGTTATGGATTTTCCCATCAATCTTCTTTTAGTTAGACATATTTGCAAAGAACTCAATTGTCGAGCAATATTTGACGCTATATCTTGTGTGCTTCAGGACATACTAACTGGAAGGACGATTGGTGTGGGCCGTGAAGAAGGGGGTGTATACCACCTTGTCCAGTCCTCTGACACTATTGCCTACTCTTGAATCACTTTCTTTGCATCCTCTGGTGCTCTCTATCACCAACGTCTGGGTCATCCTTCCATTCACTAGCTTTGACTGGTTCTTCTCCAACTCCCTTCCACTGTCAACCTAGAGTGTGAGGCCTACCAACTGGGGAAACATCACAGGAGTTTTTTTTTCCTTCGTCGGGTACCATTTATTCTAGTAGTCTATTTGAACTTGTTCATCTTGACATATGGGGACCCAATCGTTATCCTGATTGACTAGGAATAGATATTATTTAGTTATTATAGATGATTTTTCTCGTGTGTCTTGGTTTTTCTTGATGAAAAATAAGTCTGTTGTCTTTCAAATCATTGTTCAATTCATATACGAAATAGAAAATCAATTCAGTACCACCATAAAAACCCTAAGATTTGACAATGCTAAGGACTTGATCTCGCATGGCATGCGATCATTTTTAGTGTCTCAAGGGATTATGCATCAAACCAATTGTCCTCATACATCCCCACAGATGGAGTGGTGGAGCATAAACATAGACATCTTATTGATATCGCTTGCGTAATACTCACTGGCTATCTTGTACCATCTACTTATTGGGGTGATGTCGTACTGAGTGCCATAGTTCTTATTAACCGTATGCCTTCTACTCCAAATGACAAGCAGATACCTATTGAGCTCCTTTTTCCAGGAAAATCCATATTCCATGTCCCTCCGAAAGTCTTTGGCTATGTTGCCTTTGTTCATCTTCTTGATCCTGGTCAGGATAAACTTTCTACTAGATCAATCAAATGTATTTGCTAGGTTATGCTCGAAATTAGAAAAGTTATAGGTTTTACGACCCACGTTCGAAGAGACACTACATAAGTTCTGATGTTACTTTCTTTGAGTCTCTCCCTTACTACTCCAGGTCTGGCACATATGTATCACCTCCCCCAATTACCATTGCTCCTCTTCATTTTCCTCTTCCTCAGGTTGACCACACCCCCTCAGCGCATGCACCATCTCCTTCGATATGTCCCTCGACTGCATTTTTATAAATTGAAGGCACAGATACATCAATGAATGCAGATACAAGTATCTCCGCCAACCCAAGGGAAGCCTCGAATGACATACCTATAGCTCTACGGAAGGAGACCAGACAATGTCCATCTCGATACAGTATGAAGCATCCAATTTTTGTTGTTGTAATCATCTCGGTACTTGGCTTTACATACAAATAATTTGCCCAAGCAATATCAAGTACAATTATCCCTTGTACTCATACAGAGGTAATTCATGACTGAAAATGGCGCTTAGCAATGGAAGAAGAGATGTCTGCCTTGATCTCTCGGAGCACCTGGATACTTGTTAATCCACTAGGAAATAATAGAATTGTTTGGTCCAAATGGGTCCTCATGGTGAAGTACAATCCAGATGGGTCTGTTTCTCGCTATGAAGCCAGCTTGTCGCAAAAGGATTTACACTGACTTGTGGTGTTGATTTCTTTGACACCTTCTCGCTAGTTGCTCGTCTATCCACCATAAGGATTCTCATGGAAGTAGCCGTACAGCTTGATTGGCCCTTGCATTAGCTAGATGTGGAAAATGCGTCCTTTTATGGTGACCTCCAAGAAATTGTGTATATGCAGCAACCACCCATGTTCGAGGTCCAAGGGGAGTGTCAGAAGGTTTGTATACTACTCAAGGCCATATATGCCCTCAAACAAAGCCCTCACGCATGATTTCAAAAATTATCAGAAGTATTAGATAATATAGGCCTCATCCGATCTTCAACGGATCATTCTTTATTCATACGGAAGAATGGAAAAGGAACTGTGGCTATGCTAGTATATGTGGATGACATTATCCTCATAGGAGATGACCATGATGGTATTATAGAAGTGAATAAACAACTAGAAGAACAATTTGTGATCAAGGACTTAAGACCTTTAAGATATTTTTCTAGGGATTGAAGTAACAAGATCCAAGCGAGGTATTGTCATGACTCAACGAAAGTAAGCTACTGACATGCTCTAAGAAATCAGGAAGCTAGGATCCAAGCCAGCTTAGATATCCATGGATCTTAAGGGACACATCTACAAGGCAGGTGATGTTGAAGATAGTGGTCGATACATATGTCTAGTGGGTAAGTTATTATATCTTACCATTACCCAACTCTCTTGTTATCAGAAAACTGAGCCAGTTCATGGACTAACCTACTTCAGCTCACTATGATGCATGCATGATGGTTCTAAGGTACATGAAATCATCTTCAGGAAAAGGACTACTATTCATCAAAGGCAACAACTTTGACCTCATGGCATATTCAGACACATATTATAGAGGAAGTCGATAGATAGAAAGTCTACTACAGGGTTGTGCACTTATCTTGTAGGAAATTTGGTCACGTGGAGAAGCAAGAAACAAGTTGTGGTTTCTCGCTCGAGCGCTGAAAGTGAATACCGAGCCATGGCTCAGGCTGCAGCAAAACTTGTATGGATCTGATCCACACTTACAGATCTTCATAGCATTCCCAGCAGTATCATGGAACTCAGGTGCGATAACCAAGCATCAATGCACATAGTCAACAATCCTATGTTCCATAAATGCACCAAACATGTGGAAATCGGCTGATACTATACTAGAGATCTGATACAGAAAGGGCTACTTTGTACTCAGAGCATACCTTCCTCGGATCAAACGGTAGATATTTTCACCAAACCACTTGCACGCATACAATTCGAAAAATGTTGTAACAAGATGAGCATGATTGATATATATGCTCCAGCTTGAAGGGGAGTGTTGAGAGGCACTCTATTCATAGGCCCTAGGGTTATATTAGTCATCTAATGTACAAATTATTTTGTAACCCTAACCCTCGGTCTCTCTACCTATATAAAGAGCCCTAGGGATTCCTTTCACAATAAGAAAAACAAAGTTAATCCTTCAACTAGCATATAGATCAAGCATTCCCAACTTGTCAACATTTTTCTTAAAGTTCGTCATGAAAAGGCCCTAGGTAAACATGTTAGCAACCTGATCACTTGTCTTGATGTATGGAAGACACAAGTCTCCACAATTAATTTGTCCTATTATAAAATGCATGTCAACTTCAACCTCTATCATGGAGAAAAGGATTACTAGCAAGGTTTATTACGACCTTGTTGTCGTAGAAGAGCTCTGTGGTTAGATCAACACCAATCCCAATATCATGTAGAATGATCTTCAACCAAAGCATCTCGGTGACACCATTTGTGATCACTTGGTATTCAACTTCGTCAATGGATCTGGCATATATTGATTGCTTTTCACTTCTTAATGATCGCTAAATTACCCTGAGTCAATGTTGTGATCTTGTGTTGTATTCTTGCAATTGCAATTAAGGATCAATCAAAATGAACAACATCAACATATAAATCAAACAATCATGTTAAATGCGATGTGATTTTTATTTAATCTTGGCAACTCTTACGGCTGACTCAAGGAAAGAAAGTGATCAACTTAACATCAATTCAGATCACTTAATGCTTGATTTTCAAAGGAGTCTTTTTAGTATTTTATGCAAATAGAAAATGCAAATATGCTTGAAAATAAACTTAGCTTTTTAAGGAAAACAAGCAAACTTCACTAATTTAGTTTCAATCTAAATCAAGATAAATTAGCAAATTTTATTTTTTCTGTACACCTTATTCAATGACAAGTCCAAAACACATTTTTTGCAAATTTTACAGTAAAGATGCAACAATGAAAATTGACACTTTTTATGGATTTTGTGCAGTCTATGGAACAAACATTATGCGAAAATTGTGAAAATCGATGAGGAATTAAAACATTATGAAATGGAATTACTCTAATTTTTCTAGAATTTTATATAATGTTTGATTTTTATGATTTTTTCAAGCAAATCGAGTAAGATTTAGTAATTTAATTCCAATAAAACCATAAACTAATATCATAGAAATACAATTTTTACATACATAGATATTTCTGAGGAATCTAGGAAATCTTGAATTTTAATAAAATAAGATTTGTGATATTAATTAAAACTCCATTACTTAGCACAACAATTTATTGAAGGAACATGGAGCATGCACTTTTAGTGAAATTTGAGCATAATGTCAAACAAAATTAGAGACACAAACCTTGAGTTTTTTAGCAATTTTGTGAGCAATGAGTTAATTAAAATGATTTTCAAAGCTTAAAAAGCCAAGAAAAATATTAGTAAATTGCACTTTTAATTTTTTTAAAACAACCATCCTGAAAACACAAAAATACAAACCCCAATTCAGATTATAGAGATTTAAATGGCAACCACAATGCAATTTTTACTTCTATAAAAATATTAAAACATGGAGTCCAATAAAATGATAGGGGGGTACTCAGGAAAAATAAAAAGGAATAACACAATTTGTGCTTCAATAATTACCCTTATCTACATGGGCATCCACGCAATTATCCCTATATTGCTGCGTACCCCTCGCGTGCAAGTGCCAAAGCCTTGAGTTGCATGGACAGAGGTAGAAGGTGGTGGCTCGATGGATGTGTAGTAGAGATGGGGTTCTTCATTGCACAACGACCATGCAAGGCGTGGAGGTTGGTGATGAATATGTGATTCATCGTACTAATTAGCTAAAAATAGAGCTTCGTCTTGAGTAATTAAGTGCATTCACATGTTTATATCTCATAATAAACATTATGCACTTGTAAATAATTTGCATGAATTAGCATTTCATTCTACATCCAAATTTATTTGTAAATATTCTCCTAATTTTACCCATTTTTAATTAATTCACACTAACTCCAATTGACATGAAACTAATTCCATAGTGTATATATCATTAACACTAATCAATGAAAAATCCTAAAAATACTAACTTGTATATATTTGAAATAAACCCAACCCTTAATTCCAGAACAAAAAACTGTAAATGTTGATATTGTCATGTATAATGTCCAATTTATCTCTACTTAATTTTAAATTTTAAATACATTCAATTATTTACAAATTAAGATCAAATTTAAAATATTCGGAGTTCATATGTGAAACTTGGTTTTGGAACTTGATAATATTTTGTACATATCCATTGACTTCTGACTTGTTATTTAATGTACATATTTGACTCGTTTTTATTTATTTATTTTCATTTATTTATTTCATATCATGATTTACTAACTACATAAAAATAAAATTCTAAAAAAATAAAAAAAGGGTAAAGAAAAAGATAAGTTCCAATTTTAGTGCATTGACCTAATTCACATGTACATAATTGATGAATCTATGATTCATCACTCTAAAAGATGAAAATAGAGCTCTATACTCAAGTAATTAACTACATTCATTTACCTATATCATATTTTTATCATTCATGCATATGTAAATAATATCCATGTTTTAGCATGCATAATTGCATTAAATAAGAAGCCCAAGACTCTTGTACATTATCACATGTATATATTATCACAACTTTCTCTATTTTTGATTATCTTTCACTAACTCCTAATAAAGTAAAATCAACTTATTGTATACATATTACTAATATTAATCAAGGAAAAAATACAAAAAAATAATAACCTGTATATATGCCCAATAAAACTCTAACCCGAGTTTGGAGATAAAAGGCCATAAATGTAAATTCTCTCTCATACAGTCTCCTATGGACAAAACTTAATTTCAAATTAATGTACATTTAATTATCTACAAAATAAGACCAAATTCAAAAGAATCGGAGTTCATATATATAACTTGAGTTTTGGGCCCTCGTTATATATTGTACATAATGCCTGATTTTGACCTTATTATTTCATGTACAAAGATAACTCTTTTTATTTAGTTATTTTTCATTTATTTTTTTGATTTATGCTTTATTAAAATGTGCAAAAATCCAGATCAAAATTCAATTAAAAATCAAAGAAAATACATTACTATGAGTCTGTATATAGAGTCTATATATATACGTCCCTTTTATTTTATTTATTTTCTTAATTATTAAAAATACCAAAAAAGTATATTAAATTGTAATTATTAATTTTCTATTTTATCTGATTTTATTTTGTTTTCACCTTATTTGAAAATTACAAAACTGCAAAATACAAAAATACATGCATTTTATATCTATAGAGTGCACTCCAAAGAATATGTTTTGTACATATGTTTTCTTTTGATTTTTGTTCATTCATAAAAGTTGTAGATCTTGCCAGGACGTACGCTTTCATGAAGATCACTTTTTTATTTGACCTGGTTTCTATTTTTTATTATTTTTTCTTCTCAATTCTTTTCTGAATTTTCTGGGAGCGACACGTGGTTGCTCTTGGAGCCTCCATGTGTTGCCTTCTCTACCCCTTTTTATTGTGTTTTTTATTCTTATTTTTTATTTTAATTTCTTTTATTATTTTAATATGCCATGTGGCGTGTTTTCCACCCTTGGATCTGGGTCGATCCAACAGCCTAGATCCCTTCTCCTTCCCTCTTCATCTGTAGGATGCCCCGAATGCACCACCTTACCAACCACCTCTACCTGTTTCTCTCACTCCCCCTCCTCGATATCCTCCACAACCAAGCCAACCACCTGAGCAAGACTCCCTCCATCACTCTCGCTCCTCCACGTCGACCTCTCCATCTTCATCGGGAAACCTTAGAAGCGCCTCAACAAAACCACCACTTCCTCAGCTTCAATGGTTATCTGCCATTTTTCTGATGAGAGATAGCTCCCAAATCGGCTTCGGTGACAGCGGAGCTTAGTGCGGTGAGTGATGAAATGTCACTCTCCATGCAAGATCCAAAGGGACCTCTTCTCTTTGTTGTAGCATACAAGATAAAGGGAAGCTGCTGAGCTCGGGTTTGTCGACCCTCAAGCAATGATCGTGGAGCTTCAAGCATCCACTCCCCAGCAACCTTTCATTCGACCCATTCCAGGTATCATGTAAACTCCTTCCTCTTATCATTCTTCCTCCTTCTTTTTCTGATGTTTATCTTCCTTCTCCTTTCTTCCTTCACTGTCTGCTCTTCTTCTCGTTAATCAAACCCTAACATCCTCGACCTTCACGCACCTCACCTACCTCACCTTCACTCTTCACCGCTCCACAATCGTCGCATCGAATCCCATCACCTCACTGAGATTTGCCCCTTGGGCTTTGACACTTCACCGCCTTCAACTCAAACCACCTCGCCTTATGCCTCCGTGATGATCAACAAATTTACCTCTTTAATAATGTGGAATTGTCGTAGTATAGGAGGCAAATTTGGTTTAGCAAAGGCCACATCTTTGAATACGTGGAAATTGTTGTACTTGGCAAGTTTACCAAGGTCGAAATCAAGGACACGAGCCTCTTCATCTATTTATCAAATTTTGTTAGATTAATCATTGAGTGGTTATTTCCAAGTCTTAGGTCTTCATGCATATGCACAATAAAATGTAGATCAAATAACGCAAATAATGATGCATGTAATTTTTATGTGATTTTTCAATGTAATTATAAGATGACGCATGAACATAATGCATAAATAAATGCAAAGATTATGCATGCAAAAGATTAATTACAAAAATCCACTACAGAATATGAGCACAAATTGTAATTTAAATTCAAAGTCAAATTGAGCATAAAAATCAAGAGTAAGCATCTTTTAAGGTCAAAGATTTATAGAGAAAGAGACACTATATAACATCAAAATTCATCATATTTATATAATGTAAAATTAAGAAATGAAAAATGCCATTACATAGATTATGAAAAGATCTTCAAAACGACATTGAAATCATGCAATTTGGATCTGAAATGCTCAAGATATGAGAGAAATAGTGCAAGGGCAAAAATGTAATAAAAATGCAAAAGAATAAAGATAAATATTGCAAATAGATCCCTGAAGGGACCCATTTGCAAATAGAAAAATCTGGAAGGTCCCTTGTATAAAATTTCCTATAATGTTGGGACCATTCTACAATTATTAAAACCTGGTGATGCCTTGTTGCAAATTATCGCAGGTGCGCACGTGAGGCACGTGCTTGGGACCTTCTTATAGTTCTAGAAAGGTCTGGGTGGGTCTGCAAATTACCCATCCTCCTCACGTGGAGGGCATGTGCAGGGCTAGACTTAGATGAGTTGCAGCTTCAACGACACATGGCGGACACTGGTGCTTCGTCCAGTGGCTCGGGATGCTCGAGCCTGCAGGTCAGGACGGGGCGACGTGGCTCTATCGAGGTTGTTGGATGGCCGCCGCAAGGCTCCATCCAACAGCACCAGTGCTTCTCCTCCATTGGGGGAGCGGTGGCATAAATGGGGCTCCAATGAGCTTGCCACCCCTTCGTACTCCCCCGCAACCGTAGATGGTCAATGGACCTCCGTGGTCCTCTAGCGAGGATCGTCGATGGGAGGGGAAGCTCCCACGGTAGCTGATGATGGCGGACAACATTGCCTCACCGGAGAGGCTGCTCAAGATTGGTGTTGGCATGCGATCTCCAGCTATTGAAGTCCTGCAAGAGTTAGTCATAGTCGAAGCAGTGTGTGGGTGTGTTGCGAGTGGAATGGGGGCCTAATCGAGCGGAGGAGGCGGAGGCCCTATTCTTCTTCTCCGACGAGTCTAAGAGGAAGGGAGGCGCTGGTGAACAAGTTATGGAGAAAGGGAGGAGATGGTCGGAGGTGTTGGCGAGGATGACGGTGGTGTGGCAGAGCTTGTAGGATGGTCGCGTGGCAGAATGGGTGTGTATATGCATCAAATTAAAGTGGATAAAACTAAAGAAAAGCAAGATGTGTTACCTGATCGGATTCAAGGCAGAAAAAAGGGGTAGAGTGGAGGCTTATGTTGAGAAGCGAACGCTGCTCCGATCGTTGCACAACCTGCGCATCCATGATGGGGTGCTCAACGATGCCTGGGGCGACCGCTACATTGCCGGAGGCCCATGGATTGCACCAGGAGCTTGCAGCCGTCGTCGCCTTGACAAGACACCCTTTGTTGTCATCGGAGGGCAGAGGAAGCTAGGCCAAAGCTCCTTGGTTGGTGGATAAGGTGACGAGGAGGCGGAGGCAGAGTATTTGAATGGGACAGTGGTACGTTACAGGTGATGGTGCGAGGGGATTGAATGGTTGTATGAATGCTCGAGAAGATTGGTTGTTGGGGTTTGATGTGTACGCATAGATGCCGGATGTAACAGCTATGGAGGAGGAACGTTGGATTGGAGCAAGGTGAATGGAGGTGGAGGAGAAATTATGAAGGGGGCGCGGGGTTGGCGAGTTGAAACGACTGATCGAAGGAGATAGAAGGGAGAAGATGAGAAATGATTGTCGGATCGTGAGATCCAATAGTCAGAAGACAGGTGTTGGATGAGCGGCTGAGATGAAGCGTAGGCATCATCCTACGACTAGAAGTAGGATGATGATGTGGACAGAGCGGGATCGTTAGATGCGAGCTTGATCTATTAGTGGAGATGAAGGCAGAAATGGAAGTCTTTGATCAGATCAAGGGGCTTGATCAGACAACATAGAGAGAAAGGGGGATGCACATTTGACATGAAGGTGGGGAAGATAGATCCAGCAGTTCCAGAAGAAGGTGGGTGGCGTAAGGAGATAAAGCCACGTGGGTGGCCCAGAGGGCGCCACGTAGCCCAATCAGAGAATTCAGAAAATATAAAAATAAAGATAAATCTAAAAGAAATGGTTAGAGACAAAATTAGGAAAAAGTCAAAACATAAAATTTGTAGATTTCGATGAGATCTACAAGTTTCATGTTGAACAAAAAGTCAACAGAGGTCATTTTTACAAAAGTATATTTTTACAAGTACTTTTAATGGATTAAAAACACTATTTTATGGTTTTGAGATTTCTTTGTATTTTTCAATTTTTTTTAAAAGCCAAAATAAATATCGACAATAATTAACCTATTTTTTTGGGGGGGGGGTTAATAAAGAAATAGGTTAATTATACACAGTTTATATACAAATAATACAAGCTAAGATTATTGAATTATTAGTAATTTTTATTGAATTGTTTAAGCTTGGAGATTAATAATTGGATTTTAGAAGAATAAATCCGAAATTCATCACACCCTTATACTTAAACTATGCTCATCCTCGAGCATCTAAATAATGAAGGAGTCGGATTAATTCCTGACCACGCAAGTGAAAGTTTCAAGGCTCAATTCTTCGAATACACTCTATTTAAGTGATCCTAAAATTCTGAGATCAACCATGCTCTAGTCAAAAGAAATCCAACTTCTCTAATTCTCGAACTCTTTGTTTATACATAAAATATAAGGATATGAAAATTAGTATACTGCAATCATGAGAGTCGAGTTGAGACATCACCCAAGGTTCGAGTCCTGGAGACTCTCCACTAGGCTTAATCCCCAACACTAGGGAATAAGTGTATTCTTGCTTCTGTCAACTGTCTCATTAGTTTGTCAGACTTGAAAGTGTAAATGAATGGCCAGATGATGGAGGGCATAGGATTGTGTCTATTTTTCTCTCCCTCACATTGGAACAAGGGGCTTTTCAAGTGCCTTATTACTAAACACATGTATATTTTTATTTTGTTGATCAATGTGTCCGTCAAGAGAATTCGGAGTCTTCTGCACTTATTTTTTTGGGAGTACACTGGGGTGTGTCTCTTTTGAGTATCTACGATACCTTCGACACCCAGACTTGTATCACTATATGATGCATAGCCCTTTTATGGTGCTAGGCCGACTCCTTGGTCCTAATAGTGTTTGGTCCAAGTGGACACTTTGAAAATGGTTGGGAGTGCTCGCCGTTGGTGGAAGCTCTTTTTGAATTTGATTTTGCAGTGATAGAGATTTTTTTGATATATTTCGTTCTTTTTTTTCCCTTAGTTCTACTGCTTTTGCCAAAAGTTTGTACACGCTGATCAACAATTTAATTAGGTTTCATCACACCCTGGCATATAAGTAAATATCTATGATAGCATGCAAACTTGTTCACATATTGGCTAGGGTTTGCTGACACTCAGGTTTCTTTAACTTTAACCCATCCTCGAGTATCATTAGATCAGGTTTAGACTCAAATCACCAGTCCTAGATATCTCAACTCATCTCATCAATCTTGCAGTTGTGAAAGTGATGTGCTGATCATATTCTCTAGAAGGTAGAGATGAAGAGTGTAATATAGCGCTCAAATCTTTCAAACTAGGGAAATGTGGATTATTAAATTTCAAAACCCTAATGACTATGGTTGGCTAACTCAGATTCTCAAGATCTCGGAAATCAAGTGTCCTCAAATCCTCAAGCCTTGAGTGAAAGTGCATGTGTCATGAATACACCAACTCTAGAGTTAGAGAAATTTTGTGATTTTATCTTTTGCAAATTTTTATGAATTTTAATTTGTCATTTTTATTTTTTTGAGAGACAATAATTGGCCCAAGCTCATATGAATAGTTGCGTCTACTCCTAGCCAGTATGGGTGTAAGACCGGACCGTTAGACAGACCCGTTTTGCATGTGGCGGAGCCATAGACAGTGTCCTCTAAACCACCCACTCTTCTTAGAGAGATCGAGGTTCCCTCACTGAAGAGTAGCTACTCATTTTTAAGCTTAGTGGTCAGAGCCTCTACCAAAGAAGAAATTTTTTAATTTTTCAGATTTTTATGGAATTCTGAAAAGGTGTTATTTTCTTTACAAAAAGTTAATCCCTCAATTTTAAAAAGATTTTTACAAGAATTTTACACAAAACAGTTCCAAGTCAACTTAAACCAATCCCAAAAAGTTTTCAAAAGTTTTAAAACACAAGCTATGGCTAAAGTATATATACATTAATATATGGTATACGCCCCCATACTTAACTTTTTCTATATCCTCATAGCGCAACTGATATGAATCCATAGCTCTGGTTAAATACAAGGTGATATAGCGGAACTGATCGAAGGGTCCCCCTATACTTAGGTCAAAAATGACCTAAGTATAAGAAGACGGACAAAGGGAGCAATGATGGGTCAGGTCCCCACTATACTTAGGCTGAAAATAGGCTAGGTAAAGGATCTAGAAATTGGGTTGGGGGTTCCGAGGTTGTTAGGGTTAGAGGGTGAATTATACAGATGGTTGGCTACTTGGAGCTGGAGGGGGTGATTGTTGAATTTTATAGATGAAGATGCGAGAAGGGTTGTGTGTGTGTGTACAGAAATGGTGGGGGGGGGTGAGTGGATGTATGTGTGTATGTGTGTGTGAAGGATGGGGGGAGTAGATCACTAAGTGATCTACTTCTTTTTTCTTCTTTTTCTTCTTCTTCTTTTTTTTACACACGTGAGCCCTTAAATGAGACCCGCTAGAAATGCACATGATACAAAAATCTTTTACAACAGAATGCATGAATGAAAGTATTGACTAAAGTTCTTAGAATCCTCCTTGATTTTCTTTTGCGGCCTTTTCAACGGAAGCTCCCAACTCCATGCCTCCATGGGTCTCAAGCATCCTCGATTTCTATGGGCCCTGCCACAAAAGAATAATGTTAGAAAATATCAAGAACAATAATCAATAAGATGATGAAAATACCTAAAATTATGAAAATATTCACGTCAAAAATATTTCAACAAAATTTTGACAAAATGATAAAGTTGAGACATGTCCCTAGCAACGACGCCATTTGATGATCATCAAATTTGCCTCTTTAATAATGTGAAATTGTTATAGTATATGAGGCAAATTGGGTTCAACAAAGACCACATCTTCGAATACATGGAAATCATTTTATTTGGCAAGTTTACCACGGTCAAACTCAAGGAAACGAGCCTCTTCGTTTATTTATCCAATTTTGTAGATTAATTATTGAGTGATTATTTTCAAGTCTTAGCTATTCATTCAAATAATGCAAATAATGATGCATGTAATTTTTATGTGATTTTTCAATGAAATTATAAAATGATGCATGAACATAATGCATGAATAAATGCAAAGAATATGCATGCAAAAGATTAATTACGAAAATACCCTATAGAACATGAGCACAAATTGTAATTCAAACTCAGAGTCAAATTGAGCATAAAAAGCAAGAGCAAGCATTTATTAAGGGCAAAGTTTTGTAGAGCAAGAGATACTATATAACATCAAAATTCATCATATTTAATTTAATGTCAAATAATTAATTAAATATGGCATTAGATAGATAATGAAAGGAGCTTCAAAACAATGCTGAAATCATGCTATTTGGATCTACAATGCTCAAGATATGAGAGAAACGGTGCAATGGCATAAATGTAGTAAAAATGCGAGAAGAATAAAGATAAATATCCCAAATAGGTCCTTAGAGGGACCCATTTGCAAATTGAAAAATTTGGAGGATCCCTTGTATAAATTTTCTGATAGCGTGGGGACCATTATGCAATTAATAAAACCCGACTGTGCCTTGTTGTAAATTATCCCTGGCACGCATGTAAGGTACGCGTCTGGGACCTTCTTGTAAATCTGGAAAGGTCTGGGGTGGGTCTGCAAATTACCCAGCCTCCTCACATGCAAGGCACGTGTAGGCTAGGCTCGGACGGGCTACAGCTTCGGCGACACGTCGTGGGCATTGGTGCTTCGTCTAGTGGCTCGAGATGCTTGAGCCTGCAGGTCTGGACAGGGCGACGTGGTTCCATCGGGGTCGTTGGATGTCCGCTTGATAACTGAGGAAAATTAACCAAAGTCGTGTCAATCCACAAGGCAGATAGACAGTCACTGATGTAACCTCGGAAGAAATCCCTCGATTAATCAACAATTAACCCACAACAAGAATAAATCAATTAAGCATAAAAAATGTGGTGTTAAATTTTATTATAACTCTACAGCAAATGTGTATAGGAGTAAGCATGTGTAGAGGTCGAACACTGGGAGCAAACGGGAGGAGGAGGCAAAATACAATGCGTAAAATTTTCATCTTTTATCTCTGGTCCATTTTTATTATTTTTATGGGTTTTTGATTTTTTATATTTTTTTATGATTATATTTATAATTATTTTTTATGTTTTATGGTTGATTTTTATATTTTCAAATTTTTGTATTTTCTTTTTTACTTTTTATATAAACAATGTATCATACATAAGGATATATATACACAACAAAGAAGTATATTTATAAACTACTAAATATATCTAAAATTCAGAAAATAAATTGTTTTATGGTTTTTAATATTTTTCTAAGTTTTGTATTTTTCCAGAAACTTTTGCTAATTTTTATGTATTTTTAAAGTAAAAAATATCCCAAATTTATAATAATACCCGAAGTTGATTTGGATATTAAAAATAATAAATGAATCCAAAATTACCCAAATCAATTTTAATAAATAAATGTTTATATAAATAAAATTACAAAATTGAAAATTATATTTTTGGATTTTGAAGATTTTTAAAATTTTTATAAAGAGTTTTGGGGTTTTTAAAATTTTAAGATTTTTCCCATTTTTTTATGATTTTTAATCTATAATTAAAATAGGTCAAAATATACTATATATAATTTTTTAGGGAATTTTAGAGACATTTTTATATTTTATTTTGGTATTTTCTTAACTAAACAAGGAATAAAGAGGCTCCATTTCATTTTTAATAAATAGATAAAATGCAAAAAAATTTTAATTAAAAAATATTGACGTGAACCTACCGGGCATGAAACATTTATCCCTATTTTTTCATACTTTTAGGAGCTTAGTAGTTATTTTTAATAAATAGATAAAAGCTACAAAAATATATGTTCTAATAGGGGCATATTTGCAAAAAAAACTTCAGGGGCATAGATGCAATTTAGCCAAAAATATATAATGTTACTTGCATTTTATTGAACTATTTAATAAATACAAAATCGCCAGGACTGAACACACAATTTACCCATCATGTGGGACTACTCGTGATGCATGATGGAAAGACCAAAATGCAAATACGAAAATATTCAGGGACCTCTGAACAATATTTACAAAAATATATAACGTGCTTTTCATTTTATTGGAATTTTTTAAAATAGAAAAACCTATAGGGGTATCCCTGCAATTTTGCCACCTCATGTGGGACGACACGTGAGGTGACGTGGACTGGACCAAAGTAAAATTAAAATAAATACATGGGGTTATATGCAAAATGTCCCAATTATTTATAACGTTAACTTTTATTTACAGGACTAATAATAAAATACAAAAATGGTGGGGCAGAATATACAATTTACCCCTAAAGTGTGTGCTGGCGGACGGTCTAGATCTCTTCACTTAAACATGCATCCGCTCCACAACGGTCGATGACGTTTCACTGCTGGACGACCAAAATTATATCGCGGATCGCAATCGGATGGTGAAGACATGGCGACATCCAACAGCTCTGATCAGAACTGGGGGAGCCTTCTGAAGGATATTGTGAATCCTTAAGCGCATCACGGAAGCGTGTCGATCGCATCGTATGCAATCGGAGCGACTAGTCGTACTAGTCGCAAGGTGCAGCGGAAATTAAAAATTTTAACTTTAAAGATGAAACCACATGATCACGAGAACACTTCTCGGATCGTTTCATCAAACCACAAAGTACAAGGAATACCTCTTGAAGCGTGGTTGTGATCGCGAGATCCCAAAGTAGAGATCCTCCTATCTTAAGTCCGACCCACGGAGAATGCGCTTGCGGGCACGATGATGAGTCGCATCCTTCCCGCAATCCTTGATGAAGATCCAAGCAATAGATCCCCTTATTTCGTCAAGCGAAATCCGTCGTCTTCCTCTACAGCAAGTATCCACGAAGAAGAAGGAGATCCTCGAGTCGTCGAAGGCGAAGGCGAGAACTTCTCTCCTTTCTCAACAATGGTGGTCGGCCACCCTATGGAGAGAGAGAGAGATCACGAGAATGAGAGGAAGAGAGAATAGAGTTCTTCAACTCAAGAATGTTGTTTTTGGAAAAGGCTACCCTAGCCCTCCTTTTATACTAGTTTAGGGTCCAATGGATCTCAATCCATGGGACTCATGGATCCAAGGGCTATGCTTGGTCCATGCTAAATCAATGGCTATGATTGTTGTTGGTTAAAACCAACAACATTAATTTTAAATTAAAAAATGTTGCAACATTATCAACAAAATTTAATTTAACATAAACTAATTAAGAAATAATATGATAAATAAAATGGAGTCAACCAACCTCCCTAAAAAAAGGGGGGGCGTCACCCGTGAACAATTCAAGGGTGACGCCACCTATGAATGGTGGTTTATTTTGGCTCCTTTTTATTTATCTTATTATTCCTTAATTAATATTCACCAAATTAATTCCCAATTAATTTTGTGAATATTTCAATCATGCCATTGAATATTATGTGAATCATATTCACAACCCAAACTAGTTAGTAAATTGCATTTCCAATTAATTAATAAATGTGAATCTAATCCACATTATTAATTAACAAATGCTATTCACATTGATTCTCTCTCTTATATATGTATATTATAAATCATATTTATAATACACATATATATCATGGATAGTGTTATCCACATTCTCTTAATCCTTGATAATTAAATCCCATTTAATTATCTTAGATAATCATTCTCTCAACATGAATCTTTTTCATATTGTACTTGATAATTAAATCTCATTTAATTATCTTGGACACATTCTCATAATATGAATCTAATTCATATTATACTTTGATAATTAAATCTCATTTAATCATCAAAACCTTCTTGCTTGGATACTAAATTCATCATAGGAATTATTCTTGAACTCCTTCAAGAATAATGTGCCTTCTCCGCAGATACTTGGAGATAAGGACAGGGCGATTGTATTGTTCCACGTATAGTGACTTGGATGTTGAGATCTCATCTCAAATCCAGATCTAACGGACCTCCCACAGATGCTTGATTAAATCAAGACCGCAAATCCAATCTTCTCATTGAATCTGAATCCCATTCAGACCAATGTCCAACACTTGGACTAAGATCGGATTGCTTCTCTACTGAAAGGAGTCACTAAAATCCAGACCTGTTTCATCACTCCCTCGGAATGGAAGCGTCATGGATATACAATCGTTTATGATCACATCACCCTTCAGGTATTCCCAATACCTATACATCCTGCATACTGGAAGACCAATGATCAACCTGAAGATGAAGATCTATTTTATACTGTCTTCTTCAGGGTTTGATCACCAAGTTTCTCAATCTTGGTTATTGGGATTTGGTATCGATCATATGCTTTCCCAAAGCATATATCATACCTTCAAATTCTTGTCATGCTTCCAAAGCACGACGACCATGCATGGAATTTGATCGGTCCCAATACCTCATGAGTGAGCTCATGTCTTCCGGTTCATAAGTGAACCTGTATGATCCCTTTGAGAGATCGTATTACTCATATGCCCTTATATGCACACCAGCTCGCCGGTGTATAGACCTTGATTAGGTAATCAACCTAATGGTCTGCCAAATGTACACACTCAGACATATATTAACACATCTGTCTCTAGTCAGAGGATGTGTGCCTATGCTGTGACAGTATTCAACATAGGACTTAGGTTATCTCGATCTCGCTAAGTCAACCCATTGACTTAACTAATCTGACACCTCCGAATCACTATTCCCATGCAGAGGACCTGCATCAAGAGGTCGGTCAGATATCAGCCTATGTGAGAAAGGATTGCCATCTCCTACTCAGGCTGGAGATCATCTCTTAATAATCATTTGACGGTGCTTGATGAGTCCTCTATCTAACCCATTAGATATTCATCCAAGCACCAGCCTCTATGATTCATTTAATGAATCAACAGCTGTATGATCATTAAGATGGCCATGGTACATAACCCTAATTGTACAGAGGGACCTATTATGCAAATTATTTATTCTTCATTTCAGATCAGGGAATGATACGTGCAATAACATTTATTGCATAATGGCTCGCCGTGGGCTCGCATGTCCAACAATCTCCCACTAGCCCAAAGAGCCATTAATGGGCTAATCATTTAAACCCACACTCATGTGACAATCATAGGCTATTTAGAAAATAGCAAGGTAAGCTGATCAGTCACTCTGTTCCCGCGAGATTATGCCAAGTCCTTTTACGGCACTTGCATATCCCCAGTAACGGTGCTCGCATCTAATGCGAATGTTGCATCTAATGCAACTAATACTCAATCTTGTCAGTCATAGTATCCTTGACACTACAACTCAAAGAAATATTATTATAACCAGCATGAAATTTCTATAATCCTTATCAGAATACCCTTATCCCTGGAGATCTCTATCTCTTTAGGTATTCACAGTTAAGACCTTTTAGATCTCCATCTAAAAGTCTTAATTTCTTGAAGATAAGACTTAGAGATCACTATCTCTAAAGCCTTGTCATCTTTGAAGATATTGTTATTACTGCAATTAAGTGTTCTATCTCCATAGTAGGATTAGTAACAGTTTACTACTCCTACTGCATGGCAGATATCTGGCTTTTGTACACATTTAGCATACTTTCAGCTTCTCGTAACTGATGCACAAAAGGGCAAATAGTTTTTAGCATTCACTTCCTAAACTCTTTGAGGTGCTATCCCTTTAGATAGGTCAGTACCAAATCTTAAAGGTAAGAAAGCATTTCTTGGAATTTTCAGAAAATGGAACATGTCCAAGGTGTACTACAAATGTGACAGTCCCAATACCCTCTTTTCTTTGCTTCTGAACACCTTCAGAACTAAGATCCAAGAGGCATCTTTGAGATCATATCTCAAGGTATGGAATAGCCAGATCACAAAACACTTATTATCATCCTTATATCATTCCAAATGATTAGGATATTATCTACATTTAGCACGATGAACACAATGGCACTCCCACTAAGCTTCACATGGTTCATCAAGATTCTATTTGAAATTATAACAATTATAATTTCATCAAATCTTATGTTCCAACGACAATAAGATTATTTGAGTCCAAAGATGGAGTTCTTTAACCAGCACATCTTGCATTCCTCAACCATGAAGCCCTGGGGCTACTTCATGTGAATATCCTCAAAGAGGTATTCATAGAGGAATACAATCTTGACTCACATCTTGAAGATGCCATAGTCAAATTGTGTAGCTAGGGTTAGCAATATTCTGATGGGTTTAAGCATGATCACTGAAAAGCAAGCCACATCGCAATCGATGTCTTCTCTTCAGTGTGTAGCTCATGGCTACGAACCGTGCTTTGAAGGTCTCTACCTTCTCATCAGTTTCCCTCTTTCTATTGAAGATCCATTTACACCTTAATGGGTCTAACCCTTATAGGTGGATCCTCGAGGGTCCATATACAACACTTGTATATGAAGTCTACCTTAGACCTTTATTGCTAAAATCCATCTTTCCATGTTATGATCCTCAGGAGCTTCATCACATGAAATCCGATCATTGTCAGACTTAACTGACACAAGGAATACATCCTCAAACTCATTTGAAGAGGTATTAGTGTTTCATCTTTAATCGTCCCTTTTAGTTTCCGATTTCTGGAGCCTCATTATCTTCTTAAGATTAAATGAGTTCCCTTACTTTATTTTCATCTTGATTCTCAAGAGAGTCATCCTATAAGAATCACATTCTCAAAGATGAGATATTTTAAGAATCTCAAGGTCATAAAGTAGGTATCCAATACCATCCTTTATTTTCCTAATGAAGTAGCACTCTCAAGTGCTAGATTCCATCTTACATGCATGGAACCTTATTAAGGATATATATATTGTAGTCTCTACTACATATATATACCTAGAAACTAAGGGATAATTATGCTAAAATTCATCATTGATCAAATCATGTCACACATGATCTAATTGTATCTTCCTACAACTCCATTGAGTTTAGGTGTGTCAGGAGGATTGAGATAGAAATGATATTCATATCTCCATAAGATATTCTTTGAATTTATCTAATAGGTACTTGATACCTTGGTTAGATCAAATTCATTTAATCTTCCTTCAAACTTTGGTTCTAAACCAAAATTACGAAATCTTTGAACATTTCAAAGGTTTCTCAGGTGAAGAGAAGAAATCTCACATCATACATGATCATCAATAGATATCACATATCCACAATGTTCACTATGATATAGATGATTCACATACATCAATATGTATGAGATCTCGAATACCTTGACATCTTACACCTTTCCCAAAAGGGTGTATTGGACATTTTACTTTGAATACAATATTCACAAGTATGTAAGATTTGAAATTTTAGACATTCTAAAGTTTCATATCTTACTAGTCTATTGATCTCATCAGCAGACATACGTCCAAAACTTGATGCTAAATCATTGTCAAATGATCTTTATCCTCCTATTGATCTTATAAGCTTTAACTTTCAGTATTAGAAATCTTAATGAACCATTCATTAAATTTCTAATTTAGTAGAGTCCACCAGATGCTAGATTATTATCTGAAATATATCCATCATAACTCTTTATGATAGGTTTATTCCAGAATTCATGTTTATTTCCAACATTTAGAAACAAACAATGAGTGTATTCTAATATCTAGGTCATAGAGACATTCTCTAAGACTAAGGCTCTCCCACTGAAATTAAGAAGTATATCAATCCAACAGAGATTGTTGCAACAATTGCATCAATGTATATGTGGATAACTATAAACCTTAAGACCAAATTTTTCTAGTCTTCTAAAACATGTGCAACACATTGCAAGTGTTGTTAGAAGATTGAGATACAATTATCAGACTTTATCTTATCAAATAAGCAAGTCAATTTCAATGATCAAATGTAGATATAGATTATTATGATGCACTATCTGAGTCCTTTTCTAAGGATTCTAGACAAACTTGATAGTCATACTATCAACACATCAAGTTATTGCAGTATAGGCATTCATCCAACTCTTTGGATGTCATATGGAAGTCACAGAAGTACAATCAACTCTTTGACTTTTCTTCTCACATGGGTCCGACCCACACTTCCACTGTGCTCTCTTCATCTATAAACAACCATTGTTCAAGACTAAGGGTCTCTCATGTTAAATTCAAAAGAATTCAATGTAAGAGCATTTCAACATTTACACATGCTTCATTAAATTCATACAATGTGAATACTATGAAGCTTCATGAATGACTAGAGTATAGACAGTAGAATGATGACACTCAACATGTCTACATCCATCTAGACTCCTAAAACATTGGTTCAGGTAGGTATTCAAATATTTTGAATACATCGTCTCTTTCGAGCCACCATTCTGCATAATGCAGAGAACCATGTTATTCATGATTAAATGTTTAGAGCACATATGTATGCCAGAACATCTTCTTAGATTTTATAAGGATTATTCGACAATTACGATCACCATCGACATGTCACTTCTAAAGTACACTCGATGAAAGATCAAGACCATAGAGACATACAAACCCTAAGGTGATGTCTCATTGTCTTATTTAATCGTCATTCCTCATTATGTTGAGGAAACTTGCACATTGCAACTACATACATTATGTGTCCAATTGCAAGTACAATATCTGGATCATGAGTCCAATCCATGATATTTTACTGGTTATTATTGAGTAAAACATTGAGTGGGTTTAATGAAGGATTATCGGAAATAAGAAATTTGCATAAGGGTATATATATTATATATACATATTTTACTTTGATTTAGGAATTTTAAATCAAAGTTGTCTTGCCTTGTCAACAGTGAAAGTTCATTCCCTTAATCACTTTCAATGTAAGAGATATTCTTACCAATATATCTCTAGCAAGATCTGGAATCTCCTTTCCTATCTTTGTCACATCCCAATAATATGAGAACCTGCGACTCCGATAAAAAGAAGCGGGAACACATTCCGCCTTGCAAGTCCAACATGCATTTCCCAATTCGGTCTTTAACACACGGGCCCACCACCCCTAAGGTGATGTTGACCCGCTGCTAATTGAACCAACCGTCAACAGGATTAGAACTCGCTATGCGCAATCCAATATCGCCCCAATAATATGAAGACTCGATATTGTGGTCACTACGCATACGGCCTTACTCTTTCGAGAAGCAAAGAGCCCGATCCAGATGCGCTTGCATACAGGAGCTGTCACTTTGGACAGGCGTCTCCTACATACAATCCCTGGCGACGGAAACCCTTCGCCTTGACGGGAGACCATGGATGTCACTTATGTGATCCTCCACCTCGTATTCAAATTTTGTAATTAATTATCGTGAATCATATTCACATAATTAATTCTTCCAAGGGAAATACACATCTATTCATAATAGAGTGTTTCATAGGATATAATTAATTTAATCACATTAAATCAATTATTAATCCTATTATCAATCAACAAACTTTGAATTTTACTTGAATAGTAGGTATAATCTCAAAGTACGTATTATTTCGAATTTTAATAATTAGAAATACACTTTGATTTCTCCGGCATTATCCAATCCCTACCCGCTGTCATGGCCAGTACCGGCGAGAGTGGGACGGACCACAAACGTTGCAACCCGCTACCCCAGCGATCTCCGACTAGACACCATATCCACCTCAGGAAAGGATAATGCCAGATAGATCATCATGTACTTTGAGATGCTCATCGGTCTTTCAACCGAAATTATACCATATAATATACATCAAAACCTTTTGATTATATTATAAGGAAATTTGCTAAACAAATCCCCAATCCTATTCAAGCAAGAGGGGTTTTTCATGTAAATGTTGTCCTACAACTATTGTAGGATAAACTATGGTTTTCATGAAAGCAATGTTTGTTGATGAACCAATGATCAAGATCTAATATCTCATCATTGTGGTTTAGGCAAGTGTAATTCAATGAAATAATTATTTCTTTAAATATATCACAAATATTTATCACTAATTATTCCACAAAATTAACAATTAATTTTCATCATGATAATTGAATGACATATCACAAGGTTCAAGATCAAAAATGTTAATTTCCAGCAGTGACCCCCAATCACTAAAATTAACTTATCTTGATCAATTTAAATCCAAAAATTGCAAACTCAGTTTCCAAAGATTGCCTATTTGATTTATTGAAGAACCCAAGTAATAATTCACGCATTTCGAGGCGGATTAAAACCGCAATTATCTCATTAATCACGTTTAAATCCGCAGTTCCCGCAACAGTGAATATAGTCATATTCAAAAAGCTATATCTTGAGCAAATAAAGTCCAAATTTAGTAAACTCAAGTCCTATGGTTTCCTTATTTAATGGGGAAAAAAATCCAATTGAAAATTTTGTGTTTAAACGTTTTAAACAGTACAGAAAAATTCAATTAGACAGAGGTGCGAAAATTGAAATGCAGTAAAAATTTCGCAACCCTTTCAAGAACCAAATCGTCTAAGGCCTATGGATCATATCCAAACCCTTATTCAACCTGGCTCTGATACCACTTGAAGGATATTGTGAATCCTTAAGCGCATCACGGAAGCGTGTCGATCGCATCGTATGCAATCGGAGCGACTAGTCGTAGTAGTCGCAAGGTGCAGCGGAAATTAAAAATTTTAACTTTCAAGATGAAACCACATGATCACGAGAACACTTCTCGGATCATTTCATCAAACCACAAAGTACAAGGAATACCTCTTGAAGCGTGGTTGTGATCGCGAGATCCCAAAGTAGAGATCCTCCTATCTTAAGTCCGACCCACGGAGAATGCGCTTGCGGGCACGATGATGAGTCGCGTCCTTCCCGCAATCCTTGATGAAGATCCAAGCAATAGATCCCCTTATTTCGTCAAGCGAAATCCGTCGTCTTCCTCTACAGCAAGTAGCCACGACGAAGAAGGAGATCCTCGAGTCGTCGAAGGCGAAGGCGAGAACTTCTCTCCTTTCTCAACAATGGTGGTCGGCCACCCTATGGAGAGAGAGAGAGATCACGAGAATGAGAGGAAGAGAGAATAGAGTTCTTCAACTCAAGAATGTTGTTTTTGGAAAAGGCTACCCTAGCCCTCCTTTTATACTAGTTTAGGGTCCAATGGATCTCAATCCATGGGACTCATGGATCCAAGGGCTATGCTTGGTCCATGCTAAATCAATGGCTATGATTGTTGTTGGTTAAAACCAACAACATTAATTTTAAATTAAAAAATGTTGCAACATTATCAACAAAATTTAATTTAACATAAACTAATTAAGAAATAATATGATAAATAAAATGGAGTCAACCAACCTCCCTAAAAAAAGGGGGGGCGTCACCCATGAACAATTCAAGGGTGACGCCACCTATGAATGGTGGTTTATTTTGGCTCCTTTTTATTTATCTTATTATTCCTTAATTAATATTCACCAAATTAATTCCCAATTAATTTTGTGAATATTTCAATCATGCCATTGAATATTATGTGAATCATATTCACAACCCAAACTAGTTAGTAAATTGCATTTCCAATTAATTAATAAATGTGAATCTAATCCACATTATTAATTAACAAATGCTATTCACATTGATTCTCTCTCTTATATATGTATATTATAAATCATATTTATAATACACATATATATCATGGATAGTGTTATCCACATTCTCTTAATCCTTGATAATTAAATCCCATTTAATTATCTTAGATAATCATTCTCTCAACATGAATCTTTTTCATATTGTACTTGATAATTAAATCTCATTTAATTATCTTGGACACATTCTCATAATATGAATCTAATTCATATTATACTTTGATAATTAAATCTCATTTAATCATCAAAACCTTCTTGCTTGGATACTAAATTCATCATAGGAATTATTCTTGAACTCCTTCAAGAATAATGTGCCTTCTCCGCAGATACTTGGAGATAAGGACAGGGCGATTGTATTGTTCCACGTATAGTGACTTGGATGTTGAGATCTCATCTCAAATCCAGATCTAACGGACCTCCCACAGATGCTTGATTAAATCAAGACCGCAAATCCAATCTTCTCATTGAATCTGAATCCCATTCAGACCAATGTCCAACACTTGGACTAAGATCGGATTGCTTCTCTACTGAAAGGAGTCACTAAAATCCAGACCTGTTTCATCACTCCCTCGGAATGGAAGCGTCATGGATATACAATCGTTTATGATCACATCACCCTTCAGGTATTCCCAATACCTATACATCCTGCATACTGGAAGACCAATGATCAACCTGAAGATGAAGATCTATTTTATACTGTCTTCTTCAGGGTTTGATCACCAAGTTTCTCAATCTTGGTTATTGGGATTTGGTATCGATCATATGCTTTCCCAAAGCATATATCATACCTTCAAATTCTTGTCATGCTTCCAAAGCACGACGACGATGCATGGAATTTGATCGGTCCCAATACCTCATGAGTGAGCTCATGTCTTCCGGTTCATAAGTGAACCTGTATGATCCCTTTGAGAGATCATATTACTTATATGCCCTTATATGCACACCTGCTCGCCGGTGTATAGACCTTGATTAGGTCATCAACCTAATGGTCTGCCAAATGTACACACTCAGACATATAGTAACACATCTGTCTCTAGTCAGAGGATGTGTGCCTATGCTGTGACAGTATTCAACATAGGACTTAGGTTATCTCGATCTCGCTAAGTCAACCCATTGACTTAACTAATCTGACACCTCCGAATCACTATTCCCATGCAGAGGACCTGCATCAAGAGGTCGGTCAGATATCAGCCTATGTGAGAAAGGATTGCCATCTCCTACTCAGGCTGGAGATCATCTCTTAATAATCATTTGACAGTGCTTGATGAGTCCTCTATCTAACCCATTAGATATTCATCCAAGCACCAGCCTCTATGATTCATTTAATGAATCAACAGCTGTATGATCATTAAGATGGCCATGGTACATAACCCTAATTGTACAGAGGGAGCTATTATGCAAATTATTTATTCTTCATTTCAGATCAGGGAATGATACGTGCAATAACATTTATTGCATAATGGCTCGCCGTGGGCTCGCATGTCCAACACCTTATTCAACCAACGGCAATGAGCATGCCTTGAAGAACTGGAATGAAGCTTGCCTGGGGCGAGCTTTGATCGAACGTTGCAGACTCATCCGGTCTCCTCCATCGCCGTTGAGCTTCTCTCTTCATTCCTGGAAGTCCCCCACGTCGATTGAGCTCCCAAAAATGGCCGGAGACCCAGCCAATAGATCAGACGAGGCCCCTGACTTGGAATTCCTTTCTTGTCCTCGATAGGGCCTAGATGCCCTCTTCAAGACCTGCAAAAGGGTTAGAAATATTCGTGGGAACATGATGAACGTGAAATCCGCCTCTTTAATAATCGATAATTGTAGTATAGGAGGTAGAAAGCGGTCGATCAAAATACCACAATCTCTGAATGTTGTGGAATATTTTTACTTGGCAAGTCTACCAAGGTCGAACACAGGGAACATTGATTCTTAGTTGTGTGGTCTTAAATCATATTAAATAATTAACTAATTGTTAATATAAAAGTTGTGTCAGAAAATATGCAATGCAATGATGAAGATGCTATGCAACAAAAATAAACAGAGATGATTAAGCCTAGGATCTGTGAATTGAAGCGTGTTAATTCCTTCAATAATATGATCAATAAATTCACAAAAGTAATAACAAATCAAAATGGATCTGACTCAAAGCTTCAGGTTGATAAATAATTGATATTCAGAATAGTGAAGCAAAGTATCCGACCTCTAAATATCTATGATTCTATTCCTCAAAATAGTCGACAATAATCTTAGAGGAATATCTGTAAATTTATTTCTGATGAGGATTTTACTAATGAGAATAATCAGCAATGGTTCAATCCGAGTAAAATCATTATCTGAATTCCTGCAATTATATAATTGATTCCTCAAGAACGAATATGTCAAAATAAGCCTACATATGCCAACAGAGATTCTCAAATAATAATTATCAATAGACAACTTCAAATCTGTCCACAAACTATGCCAGGTGATAGAGCATGAAAACAGCTTCAAAATGACATATTATATGCTAAAAGCGAAGTTCGTATGAGAAGGATATGCTAAAATGAAATTGCAGGGACTAAACTGTAAATAAAATAAAGTATTTCTCTCAAAAAGGTCCCTAGAGGAGCTTATCTGTAATTTATAAAAGTCAGAGGAGCCTTACTGCAATTTACCCCTAATAGGGGAAAATTTACAAATTCTGAAAATGCTAAGGGCCTTAATGCAGTTTTCACAAAGCGCACGTGCGTCGCACGTGCGCCAAAGGCTCGGAGGCCATCGCTGAGGCTCGGGGTTCCCGAAGCTATGGCTCGTGCACCGAGGCGGAGGTTCGGCGGCGAGGCGGAGGGTCGGGCGCCAAGGCGGAGGCTCGGGCGGTGAGGCTCAGGCTCGGATGCCCGAGCCTACGTGGCGTCGACTGGAGGCTCGGGGGTCCCAAGCCTCGAGGTTTTTAGGTTGGCTCGGGCGATACGTGGCGGCCTGTGGACCGTCGGATCAAGGGTTGCCCCTTGATCCAACGGTAGCTATAGGTTGGCGGAGGCGCTGCGCGGGCGGAGGCGAGGCGGTGGGCACAGGCGGCCGAACCTGGAGCCCTGGTCGGGCGAGGTGGGGTGGAGCACGGCGGTCGGAGGGCGAGGCGGTTGGCACGAGCGGCCGACGGTGGGTGAAGGGGCGGCGAGGCGTGGAAGCCTTAACAGTGACGAGGCGGAAGGCGTGGTGGAGGGGCTGGCAGAGCCGGTGAGGCGCGAGACTGTGGAGCTGCACTCCTGCGGAGGAGGAAGAGAAGGGCGGTCGTGGCGGAGGCGGCGAGCGGTCGGTTCTTGCAGGGAGTTAGCGTAGAAAAAAAAGGGGGAGCGGGTCTTCGTTCGGAGGTGCGGATGTGGAGAGAACCGGGCTACGGCCTATGCAAGGCCGGAGACGAGGGTTTTGGGAAGGGAACTATGCTCAATGATCGCTAGACCGGAGCCGAAGCGTACCTTGGTGGGGAATGTTGCGACAAGGCTTCAAGGCCTAGGATCTCGCCGCAGGAGGGTTCGACCAACTTTGACGCTGTCACCATCGAGGAAGTGGTTGTACTATTCTCTTCTGCTTGTAATGGCAGATGATATGTGCAGCTGGAAGGAGTGGGCTTTATAGGATGGTGGTGGTGCGCGTAACGGGCGAGGAGGGAAGGCGATCGTAACGGCCGGTGAGCTGCGCGACCGTTGTGCGAGTGGGAGGTGGGTGGGACGACGGTTTTAGAAGGAGAAGGGGTGGTTTGGAAACAGCTGGAGGAAGAAGAGGGTCACGTACGCAACACGTGACCCGGGAGGTGCTGGGAGAGAGAAGTTGGGGGGGCCACGTGGTACGCCCAGGGGCTGCCACTTGAGCCCCCAAAAATATTCAAATTTAAAGAGGAAAAAAATAAAAAATAAGAGGAGACCTCAGATCGAAAATTTTCCTTCACAAAAGTTGTTCGTCTCAACGAGATCTACAACTTTCATGAAGGACTCGGGAGCAAAAGAGATCATTTGTGCGAAGTGGAATTTTTGGTGGTTTTCCATGTGTATAGAAAACCGGGTTTTAGAGAGGATAAAAATTCATGAAGTGCAATTTTTTATGGTTTTAGAGAGGATAAAAATTATATAAAAAATACAATAAAATACAAGAAAATTATTTACAAACTAATCTAATTTTTTTGGATTTTTATAAATACGAAAATAGGAAAATAAAATATAAGTAAGAAACGCACAATTTTTGCACAGACCGACAACGGACACTTAGACTAAGTCAGTCTCTTTGATTTCAGTTTTAATCTAGATTTGTATTCTTGTGTCACTTAATAAAAATTTCATCAAAGAACATAAATAAAAAAGAAATAAAATTAAAAGGATTAATTATGTACATAAAAACTGAGGTCAAAATAGCAAAAAGTCAAAATACGCAAAAGAGGCCCAAAACCCAACTTTCACAAATGAGCTCCGAATTTTACGAAATTGGTCTTGTTTTGAAGGTATTTGAAAATGGAGTACTTTAAAAGTGTGTATACCAAAATCGGACACTGTATGTGGGAGATATGCTCGTTTTAGTCTGTCAGATGTGAAATCAGAATTTAGAATTATTTGACACTTATTTGAGTTAGTAATTTTTTTATATTTTTTAATTAATAAGGTTAGTAATATCTACGCAATGGAGCTGGTTTGGGGTCAATCGAAGTTAGGATGAATTAACTAAAAAAAGAGAAGTTAGCAGAATTTTTAGTGCAATTATGCATGATGAAATACAAATATTATTTACACATGTATGAATGCTAATGATGCTTTATTAATGATTAAATGCATGTGAATGTTGGGGAACAAAGCCTAAATGACCAATTTTAGCATGATAAATATGAGATTCATCATACCCCTATACTTAGACCATGCTCGTCCCCGAGCATGAATGAATGAATGACTTAGTTGAATGCATCCCTAACTGTGCATGTGACTTTTCAAGGCTCAATTCATAGAAGACCTTTAATTTGAGTGATCCTAAAATTCTGGGCTCAACCAAGCTTTAATCAAAAGGAATCCAACTCATCTAATTTTCAGACTCTTTGTTTGTACATATAATATAAGGATATGATTTTTAGTGTACTGCATTTATGAGAGTCAAGTCTAGACATCACCGAAAGTTCTAATCCAAGAGACTCGCCTCTAGACCTAATC
Organism: Ottelia alismoides; assembly: GCA_037367405.1. Classification (NCBI taxonomy): domain Eukaryota; kingdom Viridiplantae; phylum Streptophyta; class Magnoliopsida; order Alismatales; family Hydrocharitaceae; genus Ottelia; species Ottelia alismoides. The sequence continues at coordinate 273,659 of JAZKJV010004799.1, read as the reverse complement.
CTCAACACTAGGGAATAAGTCTATTCTTGCTTCAGTCAATGGTCTCATTAGTTTGTCAGACTTGAAAGTGTAGATGGACGGCCAGATGATGGAGGACATAGGATTGTGTCTGATTTTCTCTCCCTCACAATGGAACAAGGTGCCTCTCGAGTGTCTTATTACTCAACACAAGTATATTTTTATTTTGTTGATCAATGTGTCCGTCAAGAGAATTTGGAGTCGTTTGCACTTGTTTTTCTGGGAGTACACCAGGGTGTGTCTCTTTTGAGTATCTAAGATACCTTCGACACCCAGACTTGTATCGCTTACGATGCAGAGTCCTTTTTGTGGTGCCAGCCCGACTCCTTGGTCCTAATTAGCACTTGGTCCAAGTGGACACTTTGAAAATGTTTGGGAGCGCTCTCCATTGGTGGAAGCTCATTTGGAATTTGAATTTGGATGATAGAGCTTTTCTTTGACATTTCTTTTTCCTTTTCTATTATTGGCTAGCTCCACTGCTTTTACCAAAAGTTGGCGCACACTGATCAACAATTTTCATTAAGTTTCAATACACCCTGGCACTTAGGTCAATATCAAAAAGATAACATATGAAGTTGTTCACATACTGTCTAGGTTTTTGCTGACACTCTGGTTTTCTGAAGCCTTCATTAACTTTATCCCATCCTCGAATATCGTTAATCAGGTCTAAACTCAAATCTCTAGTCCCGGTTCCTCAAGTCATAACTCAACTCATCTCATCAATCATGCAGTTGTGAAAGTGATTGTGTTGATCATATTCTTTTTGAAGGCAGAGATGAAGAGTGCAATATATCACTCAAATCTTTCAAACTAGGGAAGTGTGGATTATTAAGTTCAAAAACCCTAATGACTAAGGCATGTTAACTCAGACTCTCAAGATCTCATAAATCAAGTGTTCTAAAAATTCCTCAAGCATTGACTGATAGTGAATGTGTCAGGAATATATCAACCAAGGAATGCATGAAATGCTTGATGAAATGCAAGACTATGAGTGAATTTTTATGCAAAAAGTATTTTTTTTGTTTTTTTTTTTGAAAAAAGTTTTTTTGTTTTATTTTTGAAAAACATGTATTATAAACGCTACTTGTACCCATCCCTAACGTTAGATAAAAACGATTAAATATGAGCTATGGATAAAGTATGTAAAATATTTACAAACACACCCCCATATACTTAGCTTGTGCTATGTCCTCATGGCACTAAGTGAAATGTAGACATATCTCGTACTAAGTATAGATGGGACAAAAATAGAAAGATGAGAAGTGATGTATACACAATGAAATCGATTCCCTTAAACTAAGTATCGGGGGACCAAGAGTGGGTAGATAGATATACAGAAGAGTATTGGATCCGAAGAGGTGGTTTATCTGGGCAGATCAAATCTTTCATCAAAAGCTATGCCCTGAGTGAAGGAGATATGTTTAACTTGTACTAATTGCTCGTTGGATTCCATGAAATGTTTAAGTAGCCGACCATTGACTATAGATGTTTGCGTGCTATCTATGGTCTTTGAGATCTCAACACTACCATTATTGTGTACCTCTCTTACAATGAAGGGTCCCGCCCATTTTGATTTCAATTTACCTTGGAAAATTTTCAATTTTGCATTAAATAACCAGACTTTCTACCCTGGGACAAAGATCTTTGTTCGAATGTTCTTGTCATGCCATCTCTTTACTTTGTCCTTGTAAATGGTGCTGTTTTCATAAGCATGATTTCGTATTTCAGATAGTTCATTCAAATCCATCTCTCGGTTCTTCTTTCCTTGGTGACAGTTCCAATTAATCTTTTTGATTGCCCATTCTGATTTATGCATGAATTCTGTGGGCAAATGGCATGGCTTTCCATATACCATTCAAAACGGGGAATTGTCCAATGGGGTCTTATAAGCTGTCTGGTAAGCCCATAGAACTTGGTCCAGTAGTTGGGACCAGTTCTTCCTGTTAGGGCGGACGAGCTTCTGTAAAATTCTTTTAACCTTCCTGTTTGACACCTCGTCGATGCCATTGGTTTGTGGATGGTAAGGAGTAGCGACACGATGCTCGATGCCGTATTCCTTCGTCAACTTCTTCACCTCCCTGTTGACAAAGTGGCTTCCCCCATCAGATATTAAAACATTTGGAATTCCAAACCTCAAAATAATATTATCTTTCGAAAACTTGCAAATAATTTTGCTATCTGCTGCTCGAGTAGGGATAGCCTCCACCCACCTAGATAAATAATCTACCGCGAGAAGAATATATTCAAATCCTTGACTATTAGGGAATGGGGCCATAAAGTCAATGCCCCATGTATTGAAAACATCACAGATAATCACTGGTTGCATAGGCATGGCATCTTTGGAACCAATGGTCCCTCCCATTCTCTGATAGACAGGGCATGACCTGACAAAATTGTAAGCATCATTAAACAAGGTCGGCTAGTAAAATCCACATTGTAATATCTTCTCAGCGGTCCTCTTCCCAGCCGCCTCCAAGGTGTGGCATATATTGAGGATACTTTGGTATTCCTCTTGAGGAATACATCTTCTCCATATGCAGTCCGGTCCTTCAAAGAAAAGGAACGGATCCTCCCAATGGTAGTGTCTTGCTTCAGATATGAGTCGATCGATTTTATTCCTGGGCCAACCCTGAGGAACGCTCTTGGTGACAAGATAATTTACCATGTCTGCATACCATGGGAGTGAGTCAATAGCAGAAATTGACTCATCTAGGAAGGTTTCACAGATGGATTCCGATTCTGGGATTCTGTTATGTTCGATCCGTGGTAAATGATCAACCATTACATTCTTAACGCCAGGTTTGACTTTAATCTCCAAATCAAATTCCTGAAGCAATAGTATCCACCTCAGTAGTTGTTCTTTTGCATCCTTTTTGGCCATTAAGTATTGAATGGTCGAATGATCTGTGTAAACTGTCACCTTCGATCCTAGAAGTATAGATCGAAATTTTTCCAAGGCAAAAACCTTTTGCATCCTTTTCGGCCATTACAGAGAAATTACTATTAATTAAAAGGCATAAATGGGCAAAATATAACAAAATTCAACCAATTAATTGATAATAAAATCCACTGATCATACAAAAATATGCTAAATGTCACATACGAAAGAGGACAAAGTAAGCTACACAATGAATTTTTTCAAAATTGAAAAAATGAATTAAAATGAGTGCCTAAATATGCGTGCAAAGACAGGGCCTAAATGCAATTACAGGAAAGAAAATTGATAAAAATAAAACGTGCTGACAGGACCAATATGAAATTACCTATAATGTTGAGGGGGTGGATGCAAATTTCCCACAGAACACGTGCTCCTCACGTGGGGTTTTCTTGGCATGGACTGAAATGCAAATATGAAAACCTTTAGGGGCCTCACTATAAATTACCCAAGCCACAAATCACGTGGGGGTCCCAGGCTCAGTGGTCTTCGGAGGCTCGGATCGAGGCTCGGTTGGCTCTAGAGGCTCGGACTCGGCTCGGGGTAGCTTCGGGGGATCCGAGCCTGGTGGTCGGGGAAGAGGCTCGTATCGGGCGACGTGGCTCGACGTGGACCGTGGATCAAGTGAAGATCCAATGGCAGCTGGCTGCTGGCGTGTGGCGTGTCTGGATCCGTTAGATCTCAAGTGATCCAACGACGGTAGTTGGCTCCGGAGAAGAAAACGTGGTCGATCAATCCAACGGTATCTGGAGCACGGGGAAGCGGTGATGTGGCTCACTCAGATGCGTAGGATCTGCCTAATCCCATGGCTGCAGGATGTAGGCGATGTGGCGTTCTTAGGACCGTCCAATCAAGGAGATCGAACAGTTGCTGTTCTTCTTCCTCAACCGGCCCGCCACCACCTACGGCGGAGAAGGCTGGGCTCCAGCGAAAGAGGCCTGACTCCGCCTCTTCCTCTGGGTATCGGTGAAACTCACCGGAGGCTCCCAAGTAGCTGGGAAGACTTGTAGGAGCGTCGAGGGTCCTTCGGCGATCTCAGGAGCGACTGAGCGGCTCTGAGGAGCGGTGGCGATGAAGCTCGAATGGAGCTCCGATGAAGTTCCGGCCAGTAAAAATTGAAGTACCTGCAGGGGGTTATAGGTATAGCCGAGGTATGCAACGTGTGCGTGTAGTGATCGGGAGTGAGGTGCGAGGCCTGAGCGGCGAAGTGGGGGTCAGGTGATCGAGCTCCGCCTAGGTTGCAGAGCTGGCTTGGCGGGAAGCGGAGTGCGTCGTCAGAGTTAATGGAATAAAGCGCGAAGGTCAAAGCTTCGAGCGGAAGCTCGGTGGATGCTCGGCGGAGTAGAAGGTGAAGGGAGGACAACGAATAAAATCAGAGAAAAAGAAGAAAAAAATAAAGAAGAAGATCGTAGAGAAAATGGAGGTGTCTACCTGCGGTCAGAAGCTTGGATGAGAGCTTCCAGGTCTTCGCTCAAGGGCCGGTAGTGTCCCGAGCTCGTGCAGCTTGCGGAGGAGCTGTGGCACGGTGACGGAGGGCCGTGGATCTCGCCAGAGGTAAATCTCGGTCGTCGCTCGTCGTCACGTCAAATTGATGTCACCAACTTGAAGGTGGGATCTCATGGATTCTCTCCATGATGGCGGATAGGAGTGAAGGTGGCCGGAGGCGATGTATTTATAGTATTAAGGTGACAACGTAGATGGAGAAGAGGTGGAGTTAGTGGGCATCGTGGAGCGAGGTTGAGGGCGTTCTGTTCGACATGCGAGCCCATGACGAGCCATTATGCAATAAATGTTATTGCGAATATCATTCCCTGATTTGAAATGAAGAATGAATAATTTGGATAATAGGTCCCTTAGTACAATTAGGGTTATGTACCATGGACATCTTAATGATCATACAACTATTGATTCAATTATTGAATCATAGAGGCTGGTGCTTGAATGAATATCTAAAGAGTTAGATTGAGGACTCATCAAGCACCATCAAATGATTATTAAGAGATGATCTCCATCCAGAGAAGGAGATGGCAATCCTTTCTCTAAAGGCCGGTATCTGACCGACCTCTTGATGCAGGTCCTCTGCATAGGAATAGAGATTCGGAGGTGTCATATTAGTTAGGTCAAAGAGTTGACTTAACGAGATCGAGATAACCGAAGTCCTATATCGTATGCTGTCACGATACAGGCACACATCCTCTGACCGGAGACAGATGTGTTACTATATGTTTGAGTATGTACATTTGGCAGACCAATAGGTTGATGACCTAATCAAGGTCTATACACCGGCGCGCTGGTGTGCATATAAGATCATATGAGTAATACGATCTCTCAAAGGGATCATACAAGTTCAGTTACTGAACCGAAAGACATGAGCTCACTCATGAGATATTGGGAAGAATCAAATTCCATGCGCATGGTCGTCTCGCTTTGGAAGCTTGACTGAATTTGTAGGTTTGATATATACTTTTAGAAAGTATATGATCAAGACCTAGGTATGATATATGCTTTTGGAAAGTATATGATCGATACTGACTCCCAATGATCGAATGAGAAACCTACTGATAAAACCATGAAGTAGACAGTGTAAAGTTGATCTAAATATTTCGGGTTTAATCTGAGTCTTCCAGTATGCAGGATGTACAGGTAATGGGAATACTTGAGGGTGTTGTGATCATAAATGATTCTATAACCATGACGCTTCCATTCCTAGAGAGTGATGAAACGGGTGGATTTTAGTGACTCCTCTCAGTAGAGAAGTAATATGATCTTAGTCCAAATGTTGGATATTGATCTGAATATGATTCAGATGCAATGAGAAGATTAGATTTGCGGTCTTGATTTAATCACGCATCTATGGGAGGCCTGCGATCTGGTTTTGAGATGTGATCTCAATATCCATGTCACTATACGTGGAACAATACAATCGCCCTGTCCTTATCTCCAAGTATTCGCGGAGAAAGCACATTATCCTTGAAGGAGTTCATGGATAATTCTATTGTTGATATATGTATCCGAGCATTGAGAAATTGGATAATTAAATGCGATTTAATTATCATGAATAATATGAATTTGATTCATATTATAAGGAGAGTTATGTTAGATAATTATATGTGATTTGATTATCAAAGATGTAAATAATGTGAATGTGATTCATATTATTTGGGCACATGAGAATAAGTTATCCAATATAATTAAATGTGATTTAATTATTATGGATGAAGAATAATGTGGATAGTAATATCCAATTATTCATAATATATTATAAATGTGATTTATAATGTATAGAGAGAGCTAATTATAATTTATATTTGTTAATTAATTATTATGTGTATTGGATACACATTGTGTAATTAATTGATAATGTAAATTATATGTTGTTTTGGGTTGTGAATGTGATTCACAATCAAGATTGCAATATTCCCAAAATTAATTGAGAATTATTTTTGGTGAATAAAATACCAATAAAAGTTGTTGAAAATAAATAACATAGAAAATCAAGGAAGCATGCAATCTCATGGGAATCCATGAGATTGCCCCACTTGGTATGTGGGGGGCGGCACCCAATTCCTATATGGGATGGGTGGCCGTCCCCTTGAATTTACATGGAGATTTGATCTCCATGTTTATTCCCTCCTTATTTATTGGTTTGTTTTAGGATTGATTTATATTTGATTTTATCAAATATATTTTAATCTAAAGTTGTTGGCTTTACCAACAACAATCTTAACCATTGGATTGACTTAAATCAATCTCAACCATTGATTTTATATGTCCCATGGATTGAGATCCATGGATCCCAAAATCGTAGAAATAGAGAGGCATACCCATGATCTCTCTTTACACACAATGCTTGAGAAGCATATCTCTCTCTCTTTCTCTCTAGATGTCAGCCCTCTCTCTCCCTCTCATGGCCGTCCACCATGGATGCCATGGAGAGAATCTTCGTTGCCGCAGCGTCGTCGTTATGCTGCCCGATGTTTTGTTCGTGGAACTCCGTCTACTTCGGTGTGCCTTTCTCGTGAAGAAGACATCGGATCTCGTGTGTCGATATAAGGAGATCCACCGCTTGGATCATCAACATGGATTGCAAGAAGCATGCGGTTCATCCCACGCTCGCAAGCGTCTCCTCCGTCGGATCGGACTTGAGACAGGAGGTCTCTTCGTTTAGAGACTCGATCGCAACCACGCTTCAAGAGGTAATCCTATTACTTGTTTGTGTTTTAGACGAAACGATCCGAGAATTGTTCTTCGATCATGTGGTTTCGTCGTATAAATGTTTTTTAAATTCCGCTGCATCGAGCAACTAGTGCGACTAGTCGCTCCTCGTCGTATTCGATACGATGCTCACGCTTCCGTGATGCGCTTGAGGATATAACCATATCCTTCAAGTGGTATCATAGCCTTAGGTCGATGGTTTCGAATATGATTCGCTAACCAAGGACGACTTGGGTTCGTTAGGGTCGCGAAAGTTTTCATCGCATTTGATTTCGCAGATCTGTTTAGTAAATAAATTCGGCACTATTTAAATTGTTTAAACACGAATTTAATACTTGGACTTTGTTTCCCATTAAATAAGGAAATCATAGGATCTGAGTTTGCGTAAATCGGATTTCGTATGCTCGAGATATGGTTGTTTTAATGAACATGTATGCACTGTTAAGGGAACTGTAGATCTGAACGTGATTAAAATGTTAATTACTTTTTAAACTTGCCTTGAAATGCGTGAAACATCACTTGGATTCTGTCCTAAATCAAATTAGCAATCCATGAAAATAGATTTTCTCTAATTTGAATTCCATATGATTGAGATATGATAATTTTAGTAAGTAGGGGTCACTGCTGAAATTACATTCCTAATCAAGAATCATGTGAATGTCAATTAATGAAATTAATTGTTAATTTTGAGAAATAATTACGGAAAATATTTGAGAAATATTGGAAGATGATTATTTCCTTAATTGACTTGGCCTCAACCATGTAATTGATTAGATTTGATCTAGATCATAATTGGAAACACAATCATCAAACTCCTTGCTTGAATAGGATTGGGAATTTGTCTAGCAAATTTCCTTATAATCAAAATTATTTTGATTACTATATGGTATAATTTCGGTTGAAGAACCGATGATCATATCAAGTACAAATTAACCAATTTGTTATTATCCTTTCCCGAGGCGGATATGGTGTCTAGTCGGGGATCGCTGGGGTAGCGGGTTGCAACGTATGCGGTCCGTCCCACTCCTGCTTGTACTGGCCATGACAGCGGGTAGGGCCGGGATAATGTCCGAGGGTTTAAGTTGTATTTTTATAATTATTAAAATATGAATTAATGTGTACTTTGAGAATAATACCATATATATTCAAGCATAGCAATCAAGTTTGATTGATTGAATTGGATCGATAATTAATTTAATATGATTGAATTGATTATGTCCAATTATACTCTAATATGATTAGAGTTAATAATTCCCTTGGAAGAATTAATTATATGAATGTGATTCATAGTAATTAATTAAATTTGAATAAGAGGTGGAGGATCACATAAGTGACATCCATGGTCTCCCGTCAAGGCGAAGGGTTTCCGTCGCCAGGGATTGTATATAGGAGACGTCTGTACAAAGTGACAGCTCCTATATACAAGCGCATCTGGATCAGACTCTTTGCTTCTCGAAAGAGTAAGGCCGTATATGTAGTGACCCCAATATCGGATCCTCATATTATTAGGGCGATATTGGATTGCGCATAGCGAGTTCTATTCCTGTTGACGGTTGGTTCAATTAATGACGGGTCAACATCACCTTAAGGGTGGTGGGCCCTAGTGTTAAAGACCGAATTGTGAGATGCAAGTTGGACTTGCAAGGCGGAATGTGTTCCTGCTTCTTTTTTATCGGAGTTGCAGTTTCTCATATTATTGGAATGTAACAATGATAAGGAAGGAGATCCCAGATCTTGCTTGAGATATAATGGTAAGTATATCTTATACATTGAAAGTGATTAAGAGAATGAACTTTCATTGTTGACATGGCAAGACAACTTTGATATAAAAATTCCTAAATCAAAGTAAATTATATATTTATGTAAGTTTATGCAAATTTCTTATTTCAGATAATCCTTCATTAATCCCACTCAATGTTATACTCAATAATAACCAGTAGAACATCATGGATTGGACCCTTGATCCAGATATTGTACTTGTGATTGGACACATAATGTATGTGGTTGCAATGAGCAAGTTTCCTCATAATAATGAGGAATGATAATTGAATAAGACAATAGGACTAAAACCCTAGGGTTTGTATGTCTCTATAAGTCTTGATCTCATCGAATGTACTTTGGAAGTGACATGTCGATGATGATCGCAATTGTCAAATAATCCTTATAAAATCAATAAAGATATTCTGGCATACATATGTGCTCTTGACATTTAATCATGAATGACATGGTTCTCTGCATCTTGTAGAATGGTAGCCCTATAAGAGATGATGTATTCAAATTGTTGGAGTACCTACCTGAACCTATGTTTTAAGAGTTTAGATGGATGTAGATGATGAGTGTCATCATTCTACTGTCTGTACTCTAGTCATTCATGAAACTTCATAATATTCATATTGTATGAATTGGGTGAAGCATGTATAAATGTCGAAATGCTCTTGAATTTAACATAAGAGATCCTTAGTCTTAAGCAATGATTGTTTAGAGATAAAGGGAGCACAGTGGAAGCATGGGTTGGACCCAAGCAAGAAGTATAATCAAAGAGTTGACTGTACTTCTGTGACTTCCATATAACATCCAAAGAGTTGGATGAATGCCAATACTGCAATATGTTGATGTGTTGATAGTATGACTATCAAATCTATCTAGAATCCTTAGAGAAGGAATCAGATAACACATCAGAATAACCTACATATAATCATTGAAATTGACTTACTTATTTGATAAGGTAAAGTCTAATAATTGTATCTCAATCTTTTAATGACACTTGCAATTGGTTGCATATGTGTTAGAATATTAGAAATTTGATCTTAAGTTTTATTGGTCATCCATGCTTGAAGTGATGCAAGTGTTGCAACAATTTCCATGAGATCAATAGACTTCATATTTTCAGTGGGAGCCCTTAGTCTTAGAAAATGTCTCTATGACCTAGATATTAGATTACACTCATTGTTTATTTCTAATTGTTGGATATAAACATGAATTCTGTAATAAATCTATCATAAAGAGTTATGATGGAGATATTTCAGATAGTAATCTAAAATCTAGTGGACTCTATTAAATTAGAAAATTAATGAATGGTTCATTAAGTTTTTTAATACTGAAAATTAAACCTTTAAAGATCAATAGCAGGATAAAGATCATTTGACAATGATCTGGCATCAAATTTTGGACATATGTCTGTTGATGAGATCAATGGACTAGTAAGACATGAAACTTTAGATTTTCTAAAGATTCAAATCTCACATACTTGTGAATATTATATTCAAAGTAAAAATGTCCAATACACCCTTCTTTGGGAAAGGTGTAAGATGTTAAGGTATTCAAGATCTCATACATATTGATATATGTGAATCATCTATATCAGAATAAACATTATGGATATGTGATATCTATTGGTGATTATTTGTGATATGAGATTTCTTCTCTTCACTTAGAAAACTTTGAAATGTTCAAAGATTTCACAATTTTGGTTTAGAACCAAAGTTTGAAGGAAGATGAAATTAATTTGATCTAACCAAGGTAGCATGTACCTATTAGATGAATTCAAGAAATACCTTATGGAGATATGAATATCATTCCTATCTCAATCCTCCTACTGAACCTTAACTCAATGGAGTTGTAGGGAGATACAATTGATCATGTGTGACATGATTTAATCAATAATTAATCGTAGCATAATTATCTCTTAGTTTCCATATATATATATATATATGGTAGAGACTACATATCCTTAATAAGGTTCCATGAAATTAAGCTGGAATCTGGTATTAGAGAGAGCTGCTACATTAGGAAAATAAAGGAAGGTATTGGACACCTACTTTATGACCTTGAGATTCTTAAAGTATCACATCTCTGAGAATGTAATTCTTAGAGGTTGAGACTCTTGAGAATCAAGATGAAAATGAAGTGTAGGAACTCAGTTAATCTTGAGAAGATGATGAGGCTCCTGAAATTGGAAACTAAAAGGACAATTAAAGATGAAACACAATACCTCTTCAAATGAGTTTGAGGATGGATTTCATGTGTCAGAGAAATCTGACGATGATCGGATTTCATGTGATGAGATTCCTGAGGATCATAACATAGAAAGATGGATGTTAGCAATAAAAGTCTAATGTAGAATTCATATACAAGTGTTGTAAATGAACCCTTGAGGATCCACCTGTATGGGTAAGACCCATTAAGGTGTAAATGGATCTTCTAGAGAAAGAGGGAACCTGATGAAAAGGTAGAGACCTTCAAAGCATGGTTCGTAGCCATGAGCTACAAACCGAAGAGAAGACATTGCTTGCGATGAGACTTGCTCTCCAGTGACCTTGCTTTAACCCATCAGAATATTGCTAACCATTGCTACACTCAAATAAGCTTCTCATAGTTGGAACATAAGATTTGATGAAATTATAAATGTTATGATTTCAGATAGAATCTTGATGAACCATGTGAAGCTTAGTGGGAGTGCCATTGTGTTCATCGCGCTAAATGTAGATATTATCCTGATCATTTGGAATGATCTAAGGATGATAATAATAAGTGTTTTATAATCTGATTATCCCATACATTGAGATATGATCACAAGGATACCTCTTAGATCTTAGTTTCTGAAGTCATTCATAAGCAAATAGAAGAGGGTATTGGGACCAACACATTAGTAGTACACCTTGGACTTATTCCATTTTCTGGAAAAATTCCAAGAAAGGCTTCATTCCCTTAAGATATGGTACTGACCTATCTAAAGGGATAGCACTTCAAAGAGTTGAGGATGTGAGTGCTAGAACTGCTTGCACTTGTGCATCAGTTACGAGAAGCTGTGTGTATACTGGATGTGTACGAATACTAGATGTCTGCCATGCAGTGGGAGTAGTAAACTGTTACTAATTCTACTATGGGGATAAATCACTTAATTGCAGTAATAACAAAATCTTCATAGATTATAAGATTTTTGAGATAGTGATCTCAAAGTCTTATCTTCAAATACTTAAGATTTTATAGATAGTGATCTAAAAGGTCTTAACTTTGGATACCTTTAGAGATAGTGATCTCCAGGAATAAAGGTATTCTGATAAGGATTATGGAAATACTGGTTATAACAATTATTAAGATATAGTGTCAAGGACACTATAACTAACAAAATTGAGTATTGGTTGCATAAGATGCAACGTTCGCATTGAATGTGAGCACTGTTAGAAGGGGATATGCAAGTGCCGTAAAAGGACTTGGGATAGTCTCTTGAGAATAGAGTGACTGATCAGCTTACCTAGCTATTTTCTAAATAGCCTATGATTGTCACATGAGTGTGGGATTAAATAATTAGCCCATTAATGGCTCTTTGGGCTAGTGGGAGATTGTTGGACATGCGAGCCCACGGCGAGCCATTATGCAATAAATGTTATTGCGAATATCATTCCCTGATCTGAAATGAAGAATGAATAATTTGCATAATAGGTCCCTTAGTACAATTAGGGCTATGTACCATGGCCATCTTAATGATCATACAGCTGTTGATTCAATTATTGAATCATAGAGGCTGGTGGTTGGATGAATATCTAAAGAGTTAGATTGAGGACTCATCAAGCACCATCAAATGATTATTAAGAGATGATCTCCAGCCTAAGAAGGAGATGGCAATCCTTTCTCTAAAGGCCGATATCTGACCGACCTCTTGATGCAGGTCCTCTGCATAGGAATAGAGATTCAGAGGTATCAGATTAGTTAGGTCAAAGAGTTGACTTAACGAGATCAAGATAACCAAAGTCCTATATCGTATGCTGTCACGATACATGCACACATTTTCTGACCGGAGACAGATGTGTTACTATATGTTTGAGAATGTACATTTGGCAGACCAATAGGTTGATGACCTAATCAAGGTCTATATACCGGCACACAGGTGTGCATATAAGGGCATATGAGTAATACGATCTCTCAAAGGGATCATACAGGTTCAGTTACTGAACTGGAAGACATGAGCTTACTCATGAGATATTGGGAAGAATCAAATTCCATGCGCATGGTCGTCTCGCTTTGGAAGCTTGACTGAATTTGTAGGTTTGATATATACTTTTGGAAAGTATATGATCAAGACCTAGGTATGATATATGCTTTTGGAAAGTATATGATCAATACCGACTCCCAATGATCGAATGAGAAACTTACTGATAAAACCATGAAGTAGACAGTGTAAAGTTGATCTAAATACTTCGGGTTTAATCTGAGTCTTCCAGTTTGCAGGATGTACAGGTATTGGGAATACCTGAGGGTGATGTGATCATAAACGATTGTATAACCATGACGCTTCCATTCCTAGGGAGTGATGAAACGGGTCCGGATTTTAGTGACTCCTCTCAGTAGAGGAGTAATCTGATCTTAGTCCAAATGTTGGACATTGATCTGAATATGATTCAGATGCAATGAGAAGATTAGATTTGCAGTCTTGATTTAATCAAGCATCAATGGGAGGCCCGCGATCTGGTTTTGAGATATGATCTCAATATCCATGTCACTATACATGGAACAATACAATCGCCCTGTCCTTATCTCCAAGTATTCGTGGAGAAAGCGCATTATCCTTGAAAGAGTTCATGGATAATTCTATTGTTGATATATGTATCCGAGCATTGAGAAAATGGATAATAAAATGCGATTTAATTATCATGAATAATATGAATTTGATTCATATTATAAGGAGAGTTATGTTAGATAATTAAATGTGATTTGATTATCAAAGATGTAAATAATGTGAATGTGATTCATATTATTTGGGCACATGAGAATAAGTTATCCAATATAATTAAATGTGATTTAATTATTATGGATGAAGAATAATGTGGATAGTAATATCCAATTATTCATAATATATTATAGATGTGATCTATAATGTATTAGAGAGAGCTAATTATAATTTATGTTTGTTAATTAATTATTATGTGTATTGGATACACATTGTGTAATTAATTGATATTGTAAATTATATGTTGTTTTGGGTTGTGAATGTGATTCACAATTTTCCAATGTCAAGATTGCAATATTCCCAAAATTAATTGAGAATTATTTTTGGTGAATAAAATACCAAGAAAAGTTGTTGAAAATAAATAATGGAGAAAATCAAGGAAGCATGCAATCTCATGGGAATCCATGAGATTGCCCCACTTGGTATGTGGGGGGCGGCACCCAATTCCTGTATGGAATGGGTGGCCGTCCCCTTGAATATACATGGAGATTTGATCTCCATGTTTATTCCCTCGTTATTTATTGGTATGTTTTAGGATTGATTTATATTTGATTTTATCAAATATATTTTAATCTAAAGTTGTTGGCTTTTACCAACAACAATCTTGACCATTTGATTGACTTAAATCAATCTCAACCACTGATTTTATATGTCGCATGGATTGAGATCCATGGATCCCAAAACCCTATAAATAGAGAGGCATACCCATGATCTTTCTTTACACACAATGCTTGAGAAGCATCTCTCTCTCTCTCTCTTTCTCTCTAGACGTCAGCCCTCTCTCTATCCCTCTCGTGGCTGTCCACCATGGATGCCATGGAGAGAGTCTTCGTTGCCGCAACATCGTCGTTATGCTGCCCGATGTTTTGTTCGTGGAACTCCGTCTACTTCGGCGTGCCTTGCTCGTGAAGAAGACATCGGATCTCGTGTGTCGAGATCAGGAGATCCACCGCTTGGATCATCAACATGGAATGCGAGAAGCACGCGGTTTATCCCCACGCTCGCAAGCGTCTCCTCTGTCGGATCGGACTTGAGACAGGAGGTCTCTTCATTTAGAGACTCGATCGCAACCACGCTTCAAGAGGTAATCCTATTACTTGTTTGTGGTTTAGACAAAACGATCCGAGAAGTGTTCTTGAATCATGTGGTTTCGTCTTATATTTTTTTTTAAATTCCGCTACATCGAGCAACTAATACGACTAGTCGCTCCTCGTCGTATTCGATACAAAGCTCACGCTTCCGTGATGCGCTTGAGGATATGACCATATCCTTCACGTTCATGGCAAACGAGGGGATTGGCGAGGATGAGTGAAGAGTGGGCTGTGTAGTGGTGGTGCCAGGGGGTGGAGATGGTGGTCGGCGTGTGCCCAAAATAGAAACGGGGCAGCCCCTTGTGCACAGTGGAAGACATGGGGTGCGGGGTGTGCGGGAGGTAGATGATGAAGTATCTACGGTTGGATCGAGCGATCCAACGGTCAGGAGACGGGCGGAAGCGAAGGGTGAGGATTAGATCGGCGAAGCGAGATCAAGGGCACGGGGCACGCCACGTGGTGGGCGCAGGTCGAGGCACTAGCGTACGACGGATATTAAATCTGGGGTTTCGATCGAAGGGTCCAGATATCGTGCGAGATGGAGGGAGAGTATTGAGGTCTTCTGGCGATGATCGGAGGGCGCCTAATGCACCACGTGGCGTGCTAAGGATGCGGCGCGAAGGGATGATCCGGATTAGGCCCAAGGTCTGATCGAAGAGCCAAGAAGCATTCCGGCTTGAATGACCCAGATGGAGAGGGAGAAAAGGCGATCAGACAGCGGGGAAGGTCGAGCACGTGGCGCGCAAAGGAGTGGGCCGCGTGGCGTAATCAGAGGGCACCACGTGGCCAGCTTTGAGTGGCTGAGAAGAAAAATAAAATTAGAGAGAAAAGGAAGTCGAATTTGCAAAAACTCAAAACATGAAAGTTGTAGATCTTGATGAGAGCTAGAAGTTTCATGTTGACCAAAAATGGATATGAGGTCAAATATGATACAAAAATACAAGAGTATACATATACATATATATAGAATACAAGGGGGCCCAAAAACCCAAGTTTTGCCTACGAGCTCGGAATTGAATGAAATTAGTCTCATTTTAAAGGTCTATGAATGTATATTAATCTGAAGGTAAGTAGACCTAATTCGGAGTTTGTAAGAGAGATATATTGGCATTCTAAGGTCTAGGGGGTTTGGGGCTTTATTGGGTATTTTACAAGATAGGTATTTTTGGCCTGCTTCCTTATGTTACTAACTAATAATATACACATTATAAGGAAGGTGTTATTTGATTTTGAAGGAGATATAAAATACAAATAATTAGGTGAGTTGTTGGTGGATATTTGTGGATTTTACAAATGAATTGGCTTCTTATTTAATGCAAATATGAATGCTAAAATGCATGTATTGTGGATTTATGCATGAACACTATTTATGCAGGATAAAGAGAAATATGCTGCTAAATACTCGGGAATAAAGCTCTATTTTCAACTTTAAGAGCGATGAATCACAGATTCATCAACCCCCTATACTTAAACCTTGCTCGTCCCCAAGCTACTAAAATGAAATGCAAGAGTGAAATGATTTTGGGTTCCATACCAAGGTCATGAACAAAAGTTGAAAATGGAGCTAGACTCGACCTTTGGATTAGTTGTGTGGCGGAACCTTACTGGGACCTGAACTTAAGACCTAACAGACTTCAAGTTCCACAAGTCTTCTATTCAAGACTCCTCAATAGTCAGGTCATAATAAATCCTCAGACGCAAATTTCTAATGACTACGATTCTTACTTGTACTGTGTAAGTGAAATGCAACTCTTCACATCATAAATGGCTCAGAAACAACCTCCTCTAATAAGGTAACTCAAATAACCAGGTCCAGTAACTCTTTCCTCGAGGAGCAGGGTAATCCCTTCTAAGTTCAAGTGCAACCAGCTCAAGAGGAGAGGGTAGAGAAAAGAATGGACGATAGCCAGTGTAGCTACCTATCCCGTGATGTCTGACCAGTGTAGCCAAGTCATCCAGCTTCATTTTCTTTGCTAATATACATATTCCGACAGGTTTCTTTATTTTCACTTGGACGTATGTGATTTTTTTGGACTATTTTGAACAACGTCTCACTACCCTTATTAATTTAGTCAAATTAATGATCAAATTAATGAATTGTCGTTCGTTGTTGTCGGGTAATAAGAGCTAATCAAAAACCACTTTCAATTTAAGATGATTTAATTGCAAGCGGCAAAATGTTTTTACTTGGGCAAGCCCAAGGTCGAACTCATGGAGGCATCTGTCTCCTTAGGTAGATTTTAAGCAAAGTTCAAGGTCTGATTTTCAAGGGATAATTTTTTTTGTCTTTTTCAATATATTTTACGCAAGAAAGAAAAGACACATGCACAATCAAGCCAGTTTACAAGTTAATTTATATAAATAATCAAATAAAGTCCAAAAATTATGAAACATGGCCAGATGGTGAAATGTATTGAAATTAAGCTACTCTATTTTTTTGGATTTTTCTAACACTGAATAAATTTAATGTGAATTAAAAATGAATGCAAAGTGATTTTGACTAAATTATCTTTAATAAATACCAAATCACAATATTATTAGAAATAAAAATTATCTTAGATAGATATGAAGGTGAGGAATCCAGGAAAATTATTAAACCTAAATTTCTATGTGAAGTGGACCTATTAAAAATTAATTAATGAAATCACTAAATAATTTATTCAAGCCTCGGGATGCGTGCAAATGATATGATTTTTTTATACAATGTGAACTTAATTATCCTAGATCTAATGTGAATTTTTGGTGATTTTTGGAGTTACAGAGAAATTACTATGAATTAAAAGGCATAAATTGGCAAAATATAACAAAATTCAACCAATTAATAGATAATAAAATCCACTGATCATAAAAAATGTGCCAAATGTCACATATGAGAGAGGACAAAGTAAGCTACACAATGCATTTTTTAAAATTGAAAAATGAATAAAAAATGAGTGCCTAAATATGCGTGCAAAGATAGGGGCCTAAATGCAATTACAGGAAAGAAAATTCATAAAAAAAACGTGCTGACGGGGACCAATATGAAATTACCTATAATATTGAGGGGGTGGATGCAAATTTCCCACAGACCACATGCTCCTCATGTGGGGTCTCCTGGCAGGGATTGAAATGCAAATATGAAAACCACCAGGGGCCTCACTGCAAATTACCCAGGCCGAACATGCAGATCACGTGGGGGTCCCAAGATCGGTGGTCTTCGGAGGCTCACATCGAGGCTCGATTGGCTCTGGAGGCTCAGACTCGGCTCGGGGTAGCTTCGAGGGATCCGATCGTGGTGGTCGAGGAAGAGGCTCGTATCGGGCGACGTGGCTCGACGTGGATCTTGGATCAAGTGAAGATCCAACGGCAGCTAGCTGCTGTCGCGTGGCGTGTCTGGATCTGTTAGATATCAAGAGATCTAACAACGATAGTTGGCTCCGGAGAAGAAGGCGTGGCCAATCAATGACCGTTGGATCTAGATTGATCCAACGGTATCTGGAGCACGTGAAAGCGGTGATGTGACTCGCTCAGATGCGTAGGATCCGCCTGATCCTACGGCTGCGGGACGTTGGTGATGTGGCGTGCTTAGGACCGTCCGATCTAGGAAATCGAACGGTTGCTGTTCTTCTTACTCAATCGGCCCGCCGCCACCTGCGGCGGAGAAGGCTGGGCTCTGGCGAAAGAGGCCTGACTCTGCCTCTTCCTCTGGGCGTCGGTGAAACTCGTCGAAGGCTCCCAAGTAGCTGGGAAGACTCGTAGGGGCATCGAGGATCCTCCGGCGATCTCAGGAGCGACTGAGTAGCTCTGTGGAGCGGTGGCGAAGAAGCTTGAATGGAGCTCTGATGAAGTTCCGTCCAGTCAAAATTGAAGTACCTACAGGGAGTTAGAGGTATAGCCGAGGCGTGCAACGTGTACGTGGAGTGATCGGGAGTGAGGTGTGAAGCCTGAGTGGAGAAGTGGGGGTCCGGTGATCGAGCTCCGCCCAGGTGGCGGAGCTGGCGTCGGCGGGAAGCGGAGTGCGTCGTCGGAGTGAATGGAATAAAGCACGAAGGTCAGAGCTTCGAGGGGAAGCTCGATGGATGCTCAGCGGAGCAGGAGGTTAAGGGAGGACGACGAATAAAATCGGAGAAAAAGAAGAAAAAACAAAGAAGAAGATCGTAGAGAAAATGGAGGTGTCTACCTGGGGTCAGAAGCTCGGATGAGAGCTTCCAGGTCTTCGCTCAAGGGCTGGTAGTATCCCGAGCTCATGCAGCTTGCGGAGGAGCTGCGGCGCGACAGTGGAGGGCCGCGGATCTCGTCGGAGGTGAATCTCGGTCGTCGCTCATCGTCACGTCAAATTGCTGTCACCAACTTGAAGGTGGGAGCTCGAGGATTCTCTCCGTGATGGTAGATAGGAGTGAAGGTGGCCGGAGGCGATGTATTTATAGGATGAAGTGACGGCATAGATGGTGAAGAGGTGGAGTTGGTGGGCATCGTGGAGCGAGGTTGAGGGCGTTCATGGTGAACGAGGGGATTGGCGAGGATGAGGGAAGAGTGGGCTGTGTAGTGGTGGTGCCAGGGGGCGGAGATGGTGGTCGGTGTGGCACCCAAAAATGAAAGGAGGCGGCCCCTTGCACACGGTCGAAGACGTGGGGCGCGGGGTGTGCATGAGGTAGACGACGAAGTATCGACCGTTGGATCGAGCGATCCAACGGTCATGAGAGGGGCGAAAGCGGAGGGTGAGGATTAGATTTACGAAGCGAGATCAAGGGCACGGGGCACGCCACGTGGCGAGTGTAGGTCGAGGTGCTAGCGTGCGACGGAGATAAAATCTGGGCTTTCGATTGAAGGGTCCAGATATCGTGCGAGATGGAGGGCGAGGATTGAGGGCTCCTGGCGATGATCGGAGGGCGCCTAATGCACCACGTGGCGTGCTAAGGATGCGGCGTGAAGGGACGATCCAGATTAGGCCCAAGGTCTGATCGAAGGGCCAGGAAGCATTGCGACTTGAATGGCCCAGATGGAGAGGGAGAAAAGGCGATCGAATGGTGGGGAAGGCCGGGCGTGTGGCGCGCAAAGGAGCGGGCTGCGTGGCACAATCAGAGGGCGCCACGTGGCCAGCTCTGAGTGGCCGAGAAGAAAAAATAAAATTAGAGAGAAAAGGAAGCCGAATTTGGAAAACTCAAAACATGAAAGTTGTAGATCTTGATGAGATCTACAAGTTTCATGTTGACCAAAAACGGAGATGAGGTCAAATATGAAACAAAAATACAAGAGTGTATATATATATATATCTAGTATACATGGGGGCCCAAAAACCCATGTTTTGCCTACGAGCTCCTAGTTGAATGAAATTAGTCTCATTTTAAAGGTCTCTGAATGTGTATTACTGAAGGTGAGTAGACCCAATTTGTAGTTTGTAAGAGAGATATATTGGAATTCTAAGGTCCAATGGGTTTGGGGCTTTATTGGGTATTTTACAAGGTAGGGATTTTTGACCCGCTTCCTTATATTATTAACTAATAATATACACATTATAAGGAAGGTGTTATTTGATTTTGGAGGAGATATAAAATACAAATAATTAGGTGAGTTATTGGTGGATATTTTACAATTGGATTTTACAAATGAGTTGGCTTCTTATTTAATGCAAATATGATTGCTAAAATGCATGTATTGTGGATTTATGCATGAATGCTATTTATGCATGATAAAGAGAAATATGCTGCAAAATACTCGGGAACAAGGCTCTACTTTCAATTTTAAGAGTGATGAATCACAGATTCAACAACGATCAAGATCAAAACTGGAGCGATATTCTTGATCAAACGATCCCTTCTCTTCACGAAAAACATAGAAGAATTGGATAGTAAGCATCCATTCCTTCGTCTGATCTTGCAACTCCATTGGTGGATGCAGCTCAGAGATGGCCCAAAAGCTTCCTAGAGGTTGTCCAGAACTGTTGATGCCTTCAGATCAATCTGGATCTCGCAGCTACGAGATCCGAAGCTCGAGAAAGCCCGATCTACCCAGAGCCTAGAATTGGACTCGATTCCCCTCAAACGCTCTCCTCTTGGGTTGAGACCTACATCAAAAAGCTCAGGGACGGAAGACGATTGTCCTTGACCCTTGGGTTGGGCAAACAATGAGTGGATGTTAGGGTGGAGGTCTCTCGTGAGGTGGTGAACTTGAACACAGATCTCTTGATCTAAGAAAGATAATGGGGTATGGGAGTGATCTGTACTATGGAGAAACTACGAGAAATGAAGTAGAGACGTGGACGAGTTGAAACGATGGGTTATAGAGATGGGGATAATGGACAGAGCCTAGAGCTCTAGTGAACTATGATTTTGATTTTTAGCTTAAAATGGACAAAATTAAAGGAAATAAGATGCAAACCTAAGATACTACTACTCATAAGAATTGAAAAAAATAAAGGAATAAATAGCTGACCTGCCTGGAATGGATTGGAGCAGAATCACCAGGAGAAGGTCTTCGACGATGGTGAATCGCCTCCTCCACACTTCCTCCACACCACAAATCCGGAGGCTACGCTTCTTGTTACAAAGGGCAAGCTCTAGCGAGGATTTTTGAGGAGAAAAGTCAGGTCAAAGGGATTAAATTTCAAAAAGGGTGGAGGTGACATTATATACATGGTGGCCTCCATAGTGATCTTTGCCTAGTGTTTTTGCATGAATCCATGGTTGACCATGGTCGAGCATTGATTCGTGTGAAAGACGATCATCAAGCAAATGACATTGCTAAAGAAATCGGGGGCAGGTGAGATCTGATTTGAGCCAGAACAATTGGTAAAATGGGGTAAGAACAAGGAATGAACCAATCCATAGAAGGGGCGTGTAAGTTGTCCTAGGTCAACAGTCGTCTCCTCCTTATTGGTCCACGTCGGACACAAGAAGACAAAATAAGGGTAAAAATAGAAATAAATAGAAAATAAAATAGAAGATAATTTTATTAAATAAAACTTAAAATATTAAAGTTGTTTCTTATTTTATATACTATTTTAGGTGATTTTTATTTATTTTTATCGGGTTATTTATGAGATGTTAGTTTTTACAAGTGTATATATAGGAATTTATAGCACTATCAGAGCGGGAAAGATAGGATCGGGTAGTTTGAAGGCGTACTGACGAGGCAGGTATTCCGTTGCATGCATATAGTACGTCAAAGAGGAAGGGCTTTCTCTAATCTTCTTCTCGCAACGCGATAAATAGTACATTAGAGCCGAGAATTTGACCTCCTCTCTACTTATAACTAGTGTCAATCAAAAAAATAAATGTTACTCAATTAAAGATCCAACTGATCACCACGTCTTTTTTGTAAATATGCAGTTACGAATAATCCATCGATCATTATCTGGACTGGAGTCAGAAGGAGTTCATGCTGAATCAGTAGGGAAATCAGTCCAGTTTCGGGCCTGGGAAGAACATGTATTGTGCATTTTATTTGTATTTTGGATTTTAAATATTATTATTATGTATACATATTTTATATATTTATAATATATTTAAATACATATTTACATATTTTTATTTTATTTTTATGACTTCATGTATATACTTGAATATTTATGGGTACATACATTATAAGTATATTATACGTATATATCTTATTCTATTATTTATTTAATGCATTTTAATGAGTTTATTTTATGTTCGTATTTTTAGTATGTTTTATATAATATTTACATGTATTTTAAAATATAAAAAGAGTAAAAATGTAAAAAATAAATTAAATATATAAAATGTATAGGTATATAGTACAATGTGATCCAAAAAGCCAACTTTTGTCTCTTAACTTCATTTTAATGAAACCACCTTTATTAAATAGATAATTTAATTTTAGGAATGATAAAGATGAGTTCGTAAATTTTGAATTCATATGGAGGAGATATTTATCATTGAAGTTTTGTTTGCAGCATTTTTATGTGCGTGTACTAGACATCCTATACAATATTTTTATACGTAATTATTTTTATATTGTTCTATGTATTTTTATGTACATGTTTTGTGTTGAAAAAAAATCTTTATTGGAAGTGTGTAAGAGTGTGTATAAATTAGTGGAAGTTTGGCTATATATGTAGTGTAGTGGGGATCTAGGGTTTCTACGTGTCTGTACCATTTGTATGTATTGCTTTACCCTTATCTCCCCCTACTTTGTTCCTTGTCACCTAAGTCAATATTGACTTAGTCTCGGGGTTTAGGATCAGCCAATATTTGTAATACTTCCTTTATTTTTCTGTTCTTTTTCTTTATTAATTTATTTTGTGTTTAAATATAGGTATTTATGCACTATTTTTAGACACAGTCAGTGTGTTAATTTGTATAAGTTAGATATATTAACAATCATTTATCTAGTGATTTAAAGATAAAAAAAAGAATAAATGTTCATGAATGGGTATTCATAACCTCACTAGACTTACCTTTGCTAGTCCCTAGCAAACACTTATTAAGAGAATAAGTGATGCAAAAGAGAAAATAAAGAAAAGGAAATTAAAGAAGGTAGAATAATTATGATTTGTAAGCTTGTATTCACAAAATCGAAGTTTAGAGCTTGGTTACGACATTTAGATTGTTAGTGTATTCAGAAGCTTGTCTGGGTTAGGAATTATGACTCAACAACCCTTAGGTTCTATGCTCCTTTATTCAATTCAATAATCTATTCAGAACCATCCTATAAAAAATATACTCTTGTAACCTTGAAATGACAAGTACCATGCGTGTAGATTGTGTTACTCTTCCCAGATAAATTGATTAACCATCCGGTCGTCTACTCCTATGGTGAATAGTCATCAGGGAAATTATTTTTCTCGACTAAGTTCATGTACGTTCTACTGCACAACGAATTTGGGAGAGTCTAGAAGAAAGGGAAAAGAAGTGTAAACTGACAAGTGTAGTCATATTTCCTTGTGAAGGGTGGCTAGTGTAACCAAGTCTCTGATGAATCTCAGAATCATTATACAACTATGACAATACCATCCAATTTTATTTTTTTATAAGGTCGCAATAATTTTTTTTAAAAAATGTTTCTGGATCCAAAGAGAACTATCACTACATGTGTCCTTCTTTACGAGTAACATTGTAGAGAAGACCATCCTTTACGAATACTACAATACTTAGTACTATATGTAATGGCATCCTAATATCTACTTTAATAAAAGTTACCATCTATATCCAATCCTATTAAAAACCCAAGCCATTAATTATATCTAAACTCCATTCATTATAATAATTAGAAGGCTTGGCTAAAGTTGTCATTGGCCGTTGGAATTAATGTGGCTGGAAAAGGTGCGAAGTGCACTAACGAAAAAGGCACCAATGCCTTTGACATCAAATTAATTGAGGAGTTAACGGATGTCATACCATGAAAAGATGCATCTCCAAATCGTAGGGATGCAACTTTTGATTGGAAACGGCCAAGGAGAGATAGTATATATACCATACGAGAGAGAGGCCTTGATGAGGGGACATTCGATTACAAAGACTCGATAACTCCATTGCGATACAGTCATTCCATCAAGCATTTTCTCCATCCATTCGATTATTCAATCACCTTCCAACCAATTCCTTCACCATCATCCAACAAAACCTTGCCATCATAATTAATCATACATTGACGAAGTATCGAAGTGATCTCGTCGACTTGTGCATTCGGACCCCCAGTGAATCTGACTCCTGAGGCTCCACCCCGAGTGCCGTCAAAAATCATCCAACACCATAAACGTTCGCCAACCATCATTTTCTCGACCCCTCTGTGAATCCGACTCCAGAGGCTTCCTCCCGAGCCGCTGACCACCATACTTTTATCTCGCCTTTATTTTATTACTTTACATTTTTATATCCATCTTATTTTGTTGTCTTCTTCTTTCGTGCAGCTATTTGGCAAGACTATCACGACCATCCATATCTAACGGCTATTATCATCGACTCTTGGAGATCTGGGACGTGACACGAGGTTCAAACTCGATCCGCGGTTGTTATCGCATCCAACTCGCCTCGCTAGAATATCCAAATTCGCGAAGAGTTGTCGCGTACGAGTCCCATTTGGAAGTTGCCGCATAGAAGGGGAGCGATAAGCACTTATCGACCTGCACTGTTGCCTTCTCCAACTTTCTTTTTGATTTTTGTTATTCAAGCATTTTGCAAATTTATAAAAGTATTTTTATTTTCAAAATAAAGTGCAGAATCTTCCTGTTCTTGTGGATTCAACCTTGACTTACTTTATACTTTGCCTCGTGCATAATATAGCTAAGTACGTTAATTAATTTGTTCGAAGTGTATTTTTGTGTGTTCTCAACGACTATCCGACGTAAAAAATGGGTACTTATACCCTCTAAAATACGCTCCAACAATCTCCACTAAGAAGTAGTACTTTTCTAGAAACTCATAATTTTTGGATTTTTTATATAGGCTTCTTTTGGGTATTTCTTTATTTGGCATTGCTTTGCATTCCTTTTTTTCCCTGACGAATATAGAATCTTTTGTTTCGCCCATGTTTTGGGGTCTTGGAAAATTGTGCTAGCTGACCATTCCTCATACGAAGCTTTATTTCAATCTATGCTTCAGGCATTATAAGTCCATACTACCAGAAGAAATTGGTTGAAGTACCAGTTTCAGCAGTCCCCAAGAATGGTTCCTAATCCACCCCTGATGATGCAGCTGAGTATCATCCCGACTTAGACTCTAAGATATTTCAGCAACCCATCTTGGTTGAGCTACGTGCTGAGTGCAAGGTCTGAGGTCAAGCCTTTGTCTCAAGAGTCATATGTATGACATGAAATGTTCGAGTTAATCATATTGAATCGACTCATGAACATAGTCTCATAGAACTTAGAGAATTAAGCCATTGTGACCTGAAGTGTTCCAATTCCAATCCTTTAAAGGTTCCTCTGAAATAAAGTGGATTAAGGTCTAGATTAAGCTCCAATCTTCACATTTTATTTGGACATGTTTAATTGTCAAAAAAATAGAAAATTATTTATACAATGTAGGGTAGAAAATATTTTTTGTGAATACATTATCTAATTTTGAACTTTTTGTGGGATTTCAAATGGTTTTTTGCATATTTTTATGGAGTTTTTAAAAAGCTTTGTAGATCTTTAGGTATTTTTGAAAAATTTGCAGATTCCTATCTATTTCTGAATTTATTTGCAAATTTCTATTTGGACTTTTGAAAAAGCAAAAGAGTTAGTGTATTTGTTGTATGTATGGATTTTTTAATATATTCTCTTATAGTTGATTTGTCGTATACCCTTATCCAATGTATTAACAATATTTATTGAAAATACGAAAGTATGAGTTATTTCTAACGTATATATACATATACCACCCCCTATAATTAGCTATAACTATGTCCTCATAGTGATCAAAGAGTAGAAAGGAAGACATAACGCGTGTTAAGTATAGAAGAGTCTAAATTACAATAACTGAATGAATGTGAAATCGATCGTGCTCCCTATACTTAGGATTAACCAATCCTAAGTATAGTAGACTATACACTATGAATGGATGATCGAGGAGTAGAATGTACAAAATTATCGGCATGTCCTGTCTCCCCCTATACTTAGGGTAAAGATGAAAGGATTATCAACATGTTGGGAGACGTGTGAGGGATCAAAGAATGAATAACCGAGTCACCCAACCCCCTATACTTAGGATGATGCATATCCTAAGTATAGCAGTGATGAAAGGGATGAATGAGTAACTGAAAGAAAGAAATGAAGAGAGAAAAAAGAAAAGAAGAGAAGGAGTTGATATTTTGTGTTTTTATGTGTATGATCCTTCAACACCAAGGAGATCTTCTTGATATACCACATCAATCGAATCAACAACAAAAAAGAAATCATGATCGAGATATGGATTTAGTAGTTGTCCCTTAACTACAAAA
The DNA here is from genome assembly GCA_037367405.1 of Ottelia alismoides. Lineage (NCBI taxonomy): Eukaryota > Viridiplantae > Streptophyta > Magnoliopsida > Alismatales > Hydrocharitaceae > Ottelia > Ottelia alismoides. Next base: position 246,811 of record JAZKJV010004799.1, on the reverse strand, counting down.
GGTTGTGCGTCGGATGACAATCCTGATATCACAATGCTATCATCGTCCCACACATTTTTCACAATGAAAGGTCCTGACCATTTGCATTCCAGTTTGCCTAGAAATAGCTTTAACTCTACATTAAACAACCACACTTTCTAATTTGACTACAAATTCTTTATTCTGTATCTTGCCATTTATTAACTTTTTATTCGTACATGTGGTTGATGTCATATACATAGTCTCTGAATTCTAACTATATGCTCATGTCAATCTTTCTATTCTTGTCGGCTTTTTCTTTATCTAGATTAAATATATATTGACTGCTGAAGAACCGTTGAATCTCCCTCTCAATTTAATCGAATTAACGATTAAAAGATGTCCGTTCGTTGTAGGAGGGTAATTAAGAGTTAATTGAAAACTGTAAATTAATTATTAGTCCAATTAAAGCGAGTGATCAATTTTTTTACTTGGTAAGTTCCAAGGTCGAACTCAGGGAGGCAACTGTCTCCTTACGTTGGTTTTTAGTCGATCTCGAAGTTAGATTTACAAAGAGGTATATTTTTTTAAATTCAAATGCAATAAATGAGAGACATGCTATTTTGGGAAAGTTCAGGGACTAAAATACAAATTTCGATCAAATGAATACCAAAAATTCTCAAACTTGGATAGAATATTGAATATGATGAAATTAGGCTACTTTAAGTTTTTTGAAAATTTTCGATGGAAGATGAATAAATAATGAATTTATGAAAGCAGACAATGAGATTTTCAATAATTAATTATAATAAATACTAAATCTATTTATTTTCTGGAAATAAAATTATCTAAGATATTCACTATGTGATCTATCTCAGAAAAGTTATAGACCCTAAAAATGTTGGATTTAATATTTATTAAAAATTAATTAGTAAAATGCACAAAATGATTTTTATAGAACAAAATATATATGCAAATTCAATTCTTTTTGGATACAATGTTACTAACAATTAATTCTATGATTCATGAATATTTAGTAATTTTTGGAGCTATGGTTAATTAACTACGAATTTCTAAGCACAGGTTGGGCAAAATATGCAAATTCTCACAAGAATAATAATTATCAATTAACCACAGGTACTGAAATTATGATACACATGCCACGATGTAGAGAATTAATGTAGAATAATGTGCAATTTTTGGAATAATAAAATGATGATGAATGATTATTCAAATAAATCTACAAACACATGGTTCAATGCAATACATAAATAAATTTTAAAATAAATATGTTAACTGGACGGATATTTAATTACCAAGACTCAGTATGGCTTTATTTCAAGGAGTCACGTGCCAAGCACATGACCCTGGAGTGGAGAGGATGTTCTAGAGATTTAGTGAAATGCGTGGTTCCTCCTGCAAATTCCCTCCCTCCCCAGGTGTTGATCATGTGCTGGGGGTTTGTATTCTTCCCTTCTTGTGCGGGATACAGGTGGTGTGGGTGAAGGGCAGTTCGCGCGAGGTGGTGACACTTCTCCTTTGCGCGGGTGGAGGAGCGGTGGAAGTGGTGCTGCTCCTTAACGTAGGGGCGCATCAGTGGCAAGCAGCTAAGTGGAGCGGGCATCGTGCGAGGAGGGGGCAAGCTGCGGTGGAGTGGCGGGTGGCGTTGTAGGGTGCTGGTACGAGAGAGACCACCGCTGAAGGAGGCGGTGCGGTTGTCATCGAATGCGCATGCCCACTGGATGGTGGAGAAGCGGTGAGGAGGCCTTGGCGTGGACGGGGCTGGAGATGGTCGACAAAGCTTGAGGATGGTGGAGCTCCTGGTGGGTGGCTCTGTGTGTCCAGGCAGTCACGCATGGGTGTTGCAGTAGAGCTTCTCTGTCGATGGTGGATCTCGGAGGCATAACAGAGCATTTTTGTCTTTAGACAGAGAGCGCGAAGGTGAAGGCCATGCGGGAAGTGGACAAGTTGCAGATGGGCCGATCGAGGAAAGGGTGAGGTGGACTTCGATGTGAGTAGGAAGATGAGTTCTAGCCCAAGGCAAAGGTGCGTTGATAGATTGGTTGGCCACTGGCGGAGGCAGGTGCGTTGTCTAGCAGAGAATGAAGGCGAGATGATAGGTGCGATAGAGGCGACAATGGATTGAGGTGAAAACATGGGAAGTGGAGAACGTAGGACAAGAAGGAGAAATTGTGATATTTTACCTGGGCTCGAGGACGACAGAGGCCCTCTTCTGTCATCGCTTCAACCACGACGGTGGAGTTGGGGGAAGCTGGGTTCGATCTCACCCCGGATGAGGGTCATCGTAAGAGAAGATAGCCCCTGTCACAGGCATCTTCTCCCTCTCTCTCTCTTGCAGAGGCTATTGGCGGATGCCCTTGCTCGTGGGCTTGATGGACCTTATATAGGAAAGTGGTTTGGCTGGTAGTTGGCGAAGAGATCAGAGTGATGGTTGTTCAAGGCGGCAGTGAGATAAGGGGAGACGCGAATGAGAAGGCAAAGGTTGCGTGGGTGGTTGGCTAAGGCGACGATAGCGGTTGGGGGGGGGGGACGTTGACGGGAGAAGAAGAAGGTTGACGGCACGTGCTGGGCACGTGCGTAGGGTGTACGTGCGCACCTCGTGCAAGGGATTTAACTTTTTTAGAAAAATGAAATAAAAGGAGGTTAAAAACTAACTGACACATGGTGGCTCCAGGAGCTGCCACATGTTAGCTCTAGAAAAATCAAGAATAAAAATAAAAGATAAATCCAAAAGATAAAGAAAACGATCTCATATCAAAAATTTTTCTTCACAACTTTTACGAAGGAACCAAGAGCAAAAGAGGTCATCTGTACAATGGGATATTTTTGTGGTACTAGATGTATATTGAATATCTTGATTTTTGGGTTTTGTAGGTTTTTGTGATTTTTAATTAAGGGAAAATCGAGAAAAATTACGATAAAATAAATGATAATTATTTAGACATTAATCTATTTTTCGGATTTTTATTAAATAACAAAATAAGAGAATAAAATAAAATGGGAAAATGGAAAAAAATCTGTACATGCTCGTAGAGGACACTCATACTTGGTCAGATTCTTTGATTTCAGTCTCATTCTGAATTTAGATTTTTGTGTATTTTAATAAAACTTTCATCAAAGAATATAAATGAAAAAGAAATAAAAGAAAAATGGTTATTATGTACATAAAATATTAGGTCAAAAACATGTAAAACACAAAATACGCAAAAGAGGCCCAAAACCCAACTTTCACATATGAGCTCCATTTTTTTGTGAAAATGGTCTTATTTTGAATATGTATTACTTAAAAGTGAGTAGACCTAAATCATATACTTTATGAGGAAGATATGAACATTTTAGTCTGCCTATTCTGAAATTGGGATTTTGACTCACGGGCCAATTATTTAAGTTAGTATTTTTTGTATTTTTCTGTTAATCTTGTTAGTAATATGTACACAATGAAGGTGTTTGATGTCAATTGGAGTTAGCATGAATTAGTTAAAAATGCATAAAAATAGGTGAAAAATGTGAACATGATTATGAATTCAATTATGCATGCTAAAATGCAAATATTAATTCTAGGTGCATGAATGGTAAAAATACAGATGAAATGATGAAATACACCTAATTACCCAGGAACATAGCTCTATTTTCATCTTTTAATATGATGAATCAAAGATTCATCAACCACCTATGCTTAAACCTTGCTTGTTCCCGAGCAACTAAAATGAAATGCAAAAGTAAAATGATTTTGGTTCCATACCAAAGTCAAGAACAAAAGGTGAAAATGGAGCTAGACCCGACCTTTGGATTAATAGTGTGGCAGAACTTTAGTGACACTTAGGGTTTTAAAATCTACAGCCCTTGAGTTCTACATATCATTCTAACAGATTCAGCGCAAAAGTCATCTTAGATCAGTCCTTCTCCCAAAGCATATCCCATGAACATTGAACAACTGTCTCATGTGTGTGAAAGGTTTTTGCTCTCCCCATCAAGAATGTCAGACTACCATGCAAACCCTCCTCCCAGTAACTCATCTCGGGGAGTCAGGTATTTCCTTCTAAGCTCTGTCGCGTTGTGTTCACAATTGAAAGGGGAAGAAATTAGAAGAAGCGGAAAAGAACTGGAGGGTGACCAGTGTAGTCAGCTCTCCTTGTGAAGCCAACCAGTTTAGCCAAGTCTTCACCAAGATCTGTAGGTTTTCTTGAAGCTTGGACCATTTTGGTCAAATATAATAATTTGGTAGTTTGGCTTCTTTTTCTATGGATTTTTAGTAACTCTGCATGGATCTTTTGTGCCACTACGGATATGGAATCTTTTCTTCCAAATATGTTTTGGGGTCTTAGAAAAAATTGTGCTCAGTCGTCCATCCCTTTTCGGAAGCTTTATCTCAACCCATACTCTGGTCTTTAGATATCCACGCTACCAGAAAAGAGACCCACATAGTCTTCCAACATCTCATCCAAGTTTAGCTAAGTGCATAGTACGAGAGAACATATTAATTCCCTACTCAAAAGCTATACCCAGAATAAGGAGACCAGGTTAGACACTAAGAATTAAAGGGTGCACATTGTTATGCAGAACTTGAAGAATTAAGTCAAAAGACTCGAATCTTCCAAAATCCTCTTTCTTCCTGAAGTTCCTCTGGAATTTAAGTAGATTAAGGCCAAGTCAAGACCACTCTCTACTTCTATTCGTGACTCGGTTTAGAACCTAATAACTTTTCACTCTGCATATGATAGTTATGCAAATGAGATGCAGATGTATATGAGGTGCAAGATGATTTTTTTGGACTATTTTTATTGTATGACTACAAGAATGATATGCAAGAGTAAAGAGATTTTTTATTCATTTTTTTGTTGTTTTTCTCTTTTTCTTCTTTTTTTCTTTTGTTGTTTTTTTGAACTTTTACCCATCACGTAATTATTACATATGAAAATACGTGAACGTATGAGCTCTGGGTAAAGTATATATGTAATATATACACACCCCCTATACTTAGTGTGTGTTATGTCCTCATAGCACAAGAAGCAACAAGAAGACATAGATCGTGCTAAGCATAGGAGATAAAAAATAGAAATAAAAAGGAGTATAGAAGTCAACTGTCGCCTATACTTAGGCTCTGGTCAGCCTAAGTATAGAATACGAAGAAGAAATGGAATGGTCAAGGTCAAGAGGAGAAATGATCAAATATTTACAGGGTGGGCATCAGTCTCCACTATACTTAGGCTCTGGTAAGCCTAAGTATAGGATAGGAGTGTGTATGAGAACCGATGAGATCTGGAGAATATACAGATTGAGTGGGGAATCAAATGATTAGTAAATACAAATGACATCGCCCCCCCATACTTAGGCCTTGGCCTAAGTCTAGGAAGAAAATGTACAAGGGAACCAATGGGGGTGAGGGAAAGGCTGGCCGATGATCAATGAGGTTTACGGTCGATCTTTTTAAGAAATGTGGTGGAAGGGAATATTGATTGGAAGAAGTGAATCATAGAATTTCCCATCCATCGTCGGAGCTATCATTAGAATAATGATTAAAGTTCATGTTGCTCCAACTATTTTTATTTTTGAGCAGTTTTCTCAGATTTTTGCTCAGTTTTTGGGTCAATCTATTCTTTCCTATGAATATTCAGATGAACAAGTGTCAGTTTGATCATAACAAATTGTTCCAGCGCATTGAATGGGAACAGGGGAGTCGGCCTTAGAAGAATAATAGAGAGGGGCAGGGAAAGTTCAACGTGGGTCGACGTATGACTTTTTGTTTAGATCACGCTCCAGATTCTCCGAACTGAACCCTCTCATACTGCTCACATCCTCTGAACCTGATGAGTAATCCTCATGAGATACTTTTACCGAAATGTTACATGTGAAATTCTCAGTCGGTTCAGGAGGTATTCTTTGTGAGGTACTAACCATAGGTTCTTTATCGGATGAGTCTCCATATAACTTGTAATATTCTTGTAAGGTCAACACACATCCTGAGTCTTTACGTGTGTGGACTCAAGGAGATCTGAAATAGACCTGTTCGGGTGTGGTGAATCGGGTGTCTCGGTTGATTTCATTCACCTTTGTATCCTTGTCAATCGTTTCATAAGATGTCTCTCCTTCATTTGTATCTGTGATAAGTGGAGAGGTATGAGCATATGAGGATTCTTCTATGTCACGATTGCCGGTTTCTTGTTCGGTTGTCTCCAGGTCTTATGTGTTCCTCGAGAATTTGATCAATTTGTTTTGGGTTCGAGAATATAATGTCATTGGCTATATTTTGAAAATTTTTTGAAAAATTTAAAACTTTTTGGGCTAAAAGTACAGTCTCTTAAACCTAAATGGAGAAAATATTTTCAAGGTTTTCCATATTTTGTTACACTATTTTCAAAGACAAATATTTTTGGAAAATGATTTGAAAAAATGAGTTTTTCTTGTTTCGAAAAATCTTTTGAAAATGTTTGGAAAAACATTATTTCTATGACATGGTTTGGAAAATTATTTTCTCGATTTCAAGGAAAGTTGAGTTTAACCTGTGTTCTAACCTTTAATCAAAAATCAATAAAAAATGAAAATTCAAAAATCCTTTAAGAGTCAATAGTGACTACTAAACCCAAATAAGTAACCGCATTCATTGAGGGTTCACCCTTAGCAGAGTAGGTGGTTTAGAGGACATCGCATAAGGCTCCATCCTCAAGCAATGGGCTCTAGCCTATACTTACATCTATACTGGGCTGAATGCAGATACATCTACTCATTTGTGTTTAGGCAATCATTTGTCTTTTCAAGTCTTCATAAAAATTTGAAAAAAAATTGTTAAAGGAGTTGGATTAAATCCCCTACCTTTTCACTTCCACACAGGTTCAGAGATGTTCGAGAACAATCGGTTTATGAGGTCTTGAGATTTTAGGTTAAACCAACCTTAGCCATCAGGATCTTAGACTTAATCATCCACATTTCCCTAGGGTTTCTAGATTTGCATGCTATATTGCATGCTTAGTCTCCTACCTTAAGAATAATAATCAGCACATCACATGCACGACTGCGGTTTCGATGAGATGAGTTGACATTTCACTTGAGGGACTGGATGAGGGATTCGAGTCTAGACTTGATCTAATGATGCTCGAGGATGGGATAAAATCTTTGAAGGCTTCATGAAACCTGAGTGTCAGCATTTATCCAGTATGAGAATTCTTATACTAATCCTCCTTATATTGACCTAAGTTCCAAGGTGTGAATAAAACAAAAATGTTGATCAGTGTGCGCCAACTCTTTGGTAAAAGCAATGGAGCTAGCCAAAATATTATGAAGCCAAAGAAATATCAATGTTGAAATAAGTTCTCTTTCCACAAAGTCAATTATCAAAAGAGCTTCGACCAAAGGAGAGCGCTCCCAACCATTTCAAAGGTGTCCACTTGGACCACCGCTATTAGGACTAGGAGTCGGGATTGCACAAAAAAGGCTCTGCATCGTAAATGCTACAAGTCTGGGTGTAGAAGGTACGATAGGTACTCAAAAAAGGCCACACCTGGTGTACTCCAAGGAAAACAAGTGCATACGACTCCCACTTCTCTTGATGGACACACTGATCAACACCAAAAATATGCGTTGAGTAATAAGGTACTCGAGAGAATCTATGTTCCAATGAGAGGAGAAAAGAAATGACACAATCCTATGCCCTCCATCAACTGTCCAACATCTACACTTTCAAAGTCTAACAACTAAAGAGACGGTTGATTGGATGCAAGAAATGGTTTACTCCCTGGTGTTGAGGATTGGGTTCTCAGGAGAGTCTCTTGGACTAGAACCTTGGGCGATGTTTTGAATCTACTCTCGTGAGCTCTAAATTTTGGATCTCTAAAAATGGAGAGGACTTGAACAGATCAGATCCTGTATGCACATGCACAAGGGGGTTAATCCAGCTCATTTATTTTTTGTGATGCTCGAGGACGACCACAATTTAAATATAGGGGGTTGATGAAACACGGTTTCATGCTCTTAATTCATTGAAATTAACCCCCTAGATTAGACTAAGTGCCAGTAAAATTCTGAGTAATCCATGTAATTATCTAAACCCCTTGAATAAATATAAAATACCAAAAAATAGAAAAATTAAAAAATTGTAGTGTTTTTAACCTTAAAAATACTTTCACCCTTTATTTCACCTCTTTTACAATGTTTCCAACAAGAAACTTGTAGATCTCCATCGAGATCTACAACTTTCATGTTTTGAGTTTTTCTAAATTCAGTCATCTTTCCCCCTCTTAATTCACTTTCTTCCTTGCAAGAACATATTGGGCCACATGGCGCCTTCTGGTTGTGCCACATGGCCGTCTCATCACGCGCCACACACACTTTCCCTTCTACCGTTGGATCTCTTCCCAGGCTCTTTAATCTTCACCATCAGCTCCAGCTCCATCCTCAGCCCTTCGCTCCTTTTCTCTTATTCCATCTCCATCGTTCGTCTCTGCCTTAACCTCAGCGCGCCACGTGGCTCATCATGCGCTGCACGATCAGCTTCAGGTGCTTCCATCTCATCCGTCACCTCTCGCCTTCAATACCCGCCATTTGATCGAGCTTTGGATTCCATCTCCACCATCTGCTCGCACTGCTTTCTCCTTGCACCACATGGCACTCCCCTTCGCCCTATGATCACGCCTCGCTGATTTAATCCGGAGTCGCATAGGCACACCTAATTCTCCGCCGTTGGATCACAAGATCCAACGGCCAAGAGCTTGTCTCCTTCCTCCCGAAGACACCTTGCCCACGTCGCCCCACCTTACCAACTATCTCTGACCTTCCTACTATGCACTCCCTCTCAGCCATCAGCTCCACCTCCCGACGACCCCACGACCTACCCCACTCACCGTCTTCCTCGCGGGTCGTCACTCAACCCCACGACATCCTCTCTCTCGCCCCATATTCCCCATGCAAATCACGTCGACCGTCATCAGCAACAACCCACATCTTCTTAAATACGCCCGCCTCCCGCCCCAATTATCCCATGTCTGCCTTTACAAGGGGCTAGGCCCAGCCCTCTTTCACATCCCCTGGGATAGGGGGAGGTGGAATGATTGAGCAAACAGCGACACTCGCCACCTTCACGGTTGTGTCATGGCAGCTCAGCCCCGCTCGAGCTTCGAGGATCGACCACCCTCGATGTGTGAAGACCCTGAGCCTCTCCAAGAGGCTCAGGCCCAGGCCACCGCTTCGCCAATCCCAGGTAAACTCCATGATCCTCCTTCTTGTTTATTCCTCCATCTTCTCGTAATTAGGACTCTTCCCGCTATCTCACCCTCCATAGATCATTCCCTCATATTCGCCACACTCTCACCATTCACGCGCCACATCCATTCACTCTCCCTATCCTCCATAATCCCAGACCACTCCGATCTCCCATCTTCTCCACTTCCCGGATAAGATGACCTGGGCCCTCCGCTTCTTCGCAACATACGGCCTCCATTTCACTCCATTGCACACGTATTGTTTAGCACGGTTCGGCTATAGATCTAACAATGCAGGTGCTTGAATCTTCAATAATCGGAGGCTTCGCCAGAGTTATCTTCATGAGATCCTTCTCCGACAAATCAGCATCGACAGCTTCCTCCAGACCTCACCGCATTTCGACCTTGCTTCGAACGTCGTCGACCATCTTCCAGGACACTCCAAGGAGCTCTGTCAGACCCGAAGACGAGAGGTAGAGCTGCAACCACATCACCGGAGACCTGTTACCGCCGCCAGCCCCACGATGGAGATGAAGAACTTGGATGTACAGCTACCGTTCGATAGCCAGATCGAATGGCTCTCACCAGGTCACGTAGTGACCTTTGTGCCTTACAGCCACCGTCCAATACTGGTGATCGTTCGACTGTAGTGGAGACACGTGTCAGCTCCGAGCCTCTTCCCCGACCCGTTAGGCTCAGAGCACCCAAGCCTCTCTTGAGCCAGCCGAGCCTGCATCTGAGCCCGAGCCACTACCCGAAGCAGCCCCGAGCCTCCAGAGCAACCCGAGCCTGGACTCACATGTTCTTCACGTGCAGTCTGGAAAAATTGCATGGAGGCCCTACCGACTTCTCCAAATTGCAAATAGGTCTAGAGCTCATGTGCGCCTAGGGTAATTTGCACTAATACACCTGTGGGTTATGATAATAGCAAAAATACCCCCACATATGTGGGTTATTTACAGGGAAGGTCTCGTACTTTATTTTATCTGCATTTTAGTCCCTCTTAGGGAGATGTTTGCTATTTATCTTTTATGTATTCTTGCATTTATGCCCTTGACTTCATTTACAAATATCTTGAGCATCGTATCTCCGTTTTAGTTGATTTTGGTCTCGTTTTGAAGCTCATTTCATTGTCTTCTTAATTGCATGCTTAAATTTCAGATTTGACACTATGAATTTTGATGTATTATTTTAATAGCCTAGTGTCTTTATTGTAATGCTTCACATGCCTTATTTTTACATCAATGAGACTAGTTTCATGCATTGAACCTGATTTGACTCGTGATTAAATGCAAGTATTTTGATAATTAGGGCATATTTTAGTTGCATTTTCTATACATTTATTATTGCATGTTAAAAATTAAATTAAAAAAAATGCATGTTTCATGTTTATATAGGAATTGTGTCTTCGTGCATTCTCTGACCTACGATTCATTAATCTAACACTTAGTTCAATTGATTAGAGTCTAAATATTACGAAAGAGTCATGTTCCGACCTTGGGCTTGCCCAAGTAAAATAAAAAAATCGACCATTTGATTTGATTGTTAATTTAATTAAATGGTCTTTGATCGATCCAATTTAGTCTGACTGTAATGGCATTAGAAGTGTTAATTTCACACTATTAAAGGGTTGAATCTCGGGTTTGTCAATGGTGCCATTACCGGGGACATGCCTCATCTTTTGTCTTGTTTGGATTTTTTTTATAAAATTAAGTGTTTTCTTTTCGTAGGTCAATTTGTTCATGTTGCCTTACATCATTTAAAAATTCTTTTCGATTGATATCTAACATTTGCTTTTGTGGCAGGGCCCCTGATGTTCAAGGAGGCAAGGAGCAGGTGTTTCCCCGCTGCAAGGAGCCGCAGAAGCAATTTTGGAGAGAAATCGAAGAAAAAATAGTTGTCTTGCATTTTTTTTTCATTTTCATGTAATAATCATCTTTACAGTGGTATTCGATCTAAGACTCACGCTTGTAAATGAATGACTTATATGTGGTTGAGTGGGGATCGTCCCCACTTGAGTGTCGACCTAGGATCAGGCACATGACTCTTTGATATTCTTTTACATTTTTATTTTACGTGCTTGCTCATAGGTAGGACACAATTTAATAATAGACGCACATAAACATCGCTTCATTCAGCCAAATTAAAAGATATTCTTCAACACTAATAGAAGCATGTTAGGTGCGGTTTTCAATCGACTTGCATACATATGATTTTGGTTTTCAATTCAGTCCGAGTTTTCACACATTTTGCTACGGTATTGCATGTTTTCTCGCTTATCCAAGATCATGGTTTTTATCGACTGTGTGGCTTTTCTCAACTCCCCCTCCTAGATTGATCACCTAGGTTAATAGAAAATGGGAATGAGCAGTAGATGATGATAGCTTGGTTTATGTTCTCACTTTTAATCAGTGATAACCTTAAGCAAAATAAATTGGGATTGATAATTGCAAGTCAACCTAAAATGGGGTAAAATCTTGTTTTGGGAGAGCAACGCCCGTATTTATACAAGATGATTTTCTTGATTCCCACGTAAACTATAATGTTTTCAATCACCAATAAAACCGACAAGATAATCAACCAACAATTGTTGGTTTCACGTGTGAGTTGGTGAAATCAAAGGGTTTTGCATTCTTGTTTGAGCCTTGGTTGCTTCGACACCCTCCCCTAGACCCTAGATACTCCATCCATCTCAGAAGATCCATCCGCTCAGTTGTATATTCATCTGACTTCTTTGTTCACCTCAGGTCTCTCCCAACATCAATTATCAATCTTTATACTTAGGCTACTCTCAACCTAAGTATGGGGGGGGTGAGTCCCCATGATTTTCTTACTCGTCTTTCCTTTCCTCAATACTTAGGTTATTTCTAACCTAAGTATAGGGATAGCCCACATCAGTTTCCGTATATTCTTCTAGACTTAAATGGACCTATGACATTGTATCATCTAGTGCTATGAGAACATAGCAAAGTCTAAGTATATGGAGGTATATTGTATATACAGTATATGTATTTTGGCTATATTCTGAAAAATTTTGATAAATTTAAAACCTTTTACGCTAAAAGTACAATCTCTTGAAATAAGTGGACAAAATGTTTTCAAGGTTTTTCCATATTATGTTACACTATTTTCAAAGACAAATATTTTTGAAATTGATTTGAAAAATGAGTTTTTCTTGTTTTGAAAAAAACTTTTGAAAATGTTTGGAAAAACTTTATTTGTGTGACTTGGTTTGGAAAATTATTTTCTCGATTTCAAGGAAAGTTGAGTTTAACCTGTGTTCTAACCTTTAATCAAAAACCAATAAAAAATGAAAATTTTAGAAATCCTTTAGTAGTCAATAGTGACTACTAAACCCAAACAAGTAGTTCTATTCAGTGAGGGTTCACCCTTAGCAGAGTAGGTGATTTAGAGGACATCGCGTAAGGCTCCATCCTCAAGCAACGGTCTCTGGCACATACTTACACCTACTGGCTGAATGCAGATGCATCTACTCATTTGAGTTGAGGCATTCATTTTGTCTTTTCAAGTCTTCATAAAGTTTTGGAAAAAAATTTGTTGAAGGAGTTGGATTAAATCCCCTACCTTTTCACTTCCACATTGGATTAGAGATGTTCGAGAGCAATCAGATTATGAGGTCTTGAGATTTTAGGTTAACCAGCCTTAGCCATTAGGGTCTTAGACTTAATCATCCCCATTTCCCTAGGTTTCTAGATTTACATGCTAGATTGAATGCTTAGTCTCCTACCTTAGGAATATGATCAACACGTCACATGCACGACTGTGGTTTCGATGAAATGAGTTGACATTTCACTTAAGGGACTAGGATGATGGATTCGAGTCTGGACTGGATCTAATGATGCTCGAGGATGGGATAAAATCTTTGAAGGCTTCAAGAAACCTGAGTGACAGTATTTTAGCTAGTATGAGAACTTGGTTCTTATGCTAATCTCTTGATATTGACCTAAGTGCCTGGGTGTGAATAAAACAAAAATGTCGATAAGCGTGCGCCAACTCTTGGTAAAAGGAATGGAGCTAGCCAAAATATTACAAAGCAAAGAAATATCAATGTTGAAATAAGCTCTCTTTCCACAAAGTCGATTATCAAAAGAACTTCCACCGAAGGCGAGCGCTCCCAACCATTTCAAAGTGTCCACTTGGACATCCACTATTAGGACTAGGAGTCAGGCTTGCACCAAAAAAGGGTTGTGCATCGTAAATGCTACAAGTCTGGGTGTAGAAGGTACGAAAGGTACTCAAAAAAGGCACACCGCAGTGTACTCCCTGGAAAACAAGTGCAGACGACTACCACTTCTCTTAACGGACGCACTGATCAATACCAAAAATATGCATTGAGTAATAAGGCACTTGAGAGAATCCTTGTTCCAATGAGAGGGAGAGAAGAAATGACACAACCATATGCCCTCCATCAACTGGTCATCATCTAAACTTTCAAGTTTGACAAATAAAGAGATGATGGATTGTATGCAAGAAATGTTTTATTCCCCAGTGTTGAGGATTGGGTTCTTAGGAGAGTCTCTTGGACTGGAACCTTGGGTGATGTTTTGACTCTACTCTCGTGAATGCAGCCAACACTAAATGTCATATCCTTAGTTTATATGTATCAAAGAGAGAGTCTGGAAAATTAGAGGAATTGGATGGCTCTTGATTAAGGCTGCATTGAGCTCTAAAATTTTGGATCTCTACAATGGAGAGGACTTGAACAGATCATATCCTGTACGCACATGCACAAGGGGATTAATACAACTCATTCATTTTTTGTGATGCTCAAGGACGAGCATAGTTTAAGTATAGGGGGTTGATGAAACCCGGTTTCATGCTCTTAATTCACTGAAATTAACCCCCTAGCTTAGACTAAGTCTTAATAAATCTGAGTAATCCTTGTAATTATCTAACCCCTTGAATAAATTAAAAATACAAAAAATAGAAAAATTAAAAATCATAGTTTTTTAACCTTAAAACACTCTTGAAAATATTTTCTCCCTTTATTTGACCTCTTTTCCGATTTTGTCAACATGAAACTTGTAGATATCATCGAGATCTACAACTTTTATTTTTTGAGTTTTTCCAAATTCGATCATCTTCCACCTCTTAATTCACTTTCTTCCTTGCAATAATATGATTGGGCCACGTGGCAACTTCTGGTTGCGCCGCGCTGCCCGTCTCATCACGTGCCATGCACACATTACCTTCTATCGTTGGATCTCTCCCAGGCTTTCTAATCTTCGCCGTCAGTTCCCGCTCCATCGTCAACCCTCTGCTCATTCTCTCTGATTCCATATCCACCGCCCCTCTCCGCCTTATCCTCAGCGCGCCACATGGCTCATCATGCGCCGCACGATCGCCTCCAAGTGCCTCCATCTCAGTTGTCACCTCCCGCCTTCAATACCTACCATTCGATCGAGCCCTGGATTCCACCTCCACTATCCACTCACGCCACTTTCTCCCTGCACCACATGGCATTCCCCTTTGCCCTACGATGACGCCTCGCTGATTTAATCAGAGCCGCATATGCGCGCCTAATTTTCTACCATTGGATCACAAGATCCAACGACCAAGAGCTCGTCTCCTTCCTCCCAAAGACACCTCACCCATGTCGCCCCACCTCGCCAACTATCTTTGCCCTTCCCATTACGCAAGCCCTCTCAGTCGTAAGCTCCACCTCCAAACGACCCCATGTCCTACCCCACTCAACCATCTTCCTCGCGGGTCGTCACTCACCCCACGACAACCTCTCTCTCGCCCCCTATTCCTCTTGTAAATCACGTCGGCTGTCATCAGCAATTGTCCACATTTCTCTTAAATACGCCACCTCCGCCCCAATTATCCTGCATCCGCCTTTACGAGGGGCTAGGCCTAGCCCTCTTCCACCTCCTTGTGATAGGGGGAGGTGGAATGATTGAGCAATGACGGCCTTCAGCCTCCGGCGAGACCTGCCACCTTCACGGTTGTGTCGCGGCGGCTCAACACCGCTCAAGCTTTGAGGATCGGCCGCCCTCGATGTGCAAAGACCCTGAGCCTCTCCAAGAGGCTCAAGCCCAGGCCACCGCTCCGCCAATCCCAAGTAAGCTCCCTGATCCTCCTTCTTGTTTATTCCTCCGTCTTCTCGTAAATAATTAGGACTCTTCCAGCTATCTCACCCTCCATAGATCATTCCCTCAGCTTGACTACACTCCTACCATTCAAGTGACACATCCGTTCACTCTCGCTATCCTCTATAATCCCATACCACTCTGATCTCCAATCTTCTCCACTTGCCAGAGAAGATGACCTGGGCCCTCCGCTTCTTCGCAACACACGGCCTCCATTTCACTCCATCGCACACACGTAATGTTTGGCACGCTTTGGCTATAGATCTAACCGTACAGGTGCTCGAATCTTCAATAATCGGAGGCCTCACCAGATCTATCTTCATGAGCTCCTTCTCAGGCGAATCAGCATCGACAGCTTCCTCCAGACCTCGCCGTGTATCGACCTTGCTTCGAACTTCGTCGACCATCTTCTAGGACACCCCAAGGAGCTCTATCGGACCTAGAGAAGAGAGGCAGAGCTACATCCTCATCGCCGGAGACCTATTACTGCTACATCCCTGCAGCAGAGATGAAGAACCTGGATGTACAACTATCGTTTGATTGCCAGATTGAATGGTTCTCACCAGGCCACGTAGTGACCTTCGTGCCTTACAACCACCGTCTGATACTGGTGATTGGTCAGCTGCAGTGGAGCTATGTGTCTGCTTCGAGCCTCTTCTCTGACCCTTTAGGCTCAGAGCACCCGAGTTAGTGGAGCCTGTATCCGAGCCCGAGCCGCTAGCCAAAGCAGCTTCGAGCCTCCAACGCCACCCGAGCCTGGCCTCACGTGTTCTTCACGTGCAGTCTGGAAAAATTGCATGGAGGCCATGCCGACTTCGACAAATTGCTAATAGGTCTAGATCTCACATGCATCTCACGTGCGCCTGGGGTATTTTGCACTCATACCCCTGTGGGTTATAAAAATTGCAAAATACCCCTACGTATGTGGGTTTTTTATAGGGAAGGTCCCATACTTTATTTCATTTGCATTTTAGTCCCCTCCCATGGACATGTTTGTTATTTATCTTTTATGTTTTCTTGCATTTATGCCTTTGACTTCAATTTCGAATATCTTGAGCATCGTATCTCCGTTTAAATTGATTTTATCTCGTTTTGAAGCTCGTTTCAATAAATTCTTAATGGCATGCTTAGATTTCAGATTTCACACTATGAGTTTTGATGTATTATTTTAATAGCCTAGTGTCTTTATTGTAATGCTTCGCATGCCTTATTTTTACATCAATGAGACTAGTTTCATGCATTGAACCTGATTTGACTCTTTATTAAATGTCTCAAGTATTTTGATAATTAGGGTATATTCTCATTGCATTTTCTGTGCATTTCTTATTACATGTTAAAAATAAAATAAAAAATGCATGTTTTATGTTTATTTAGGATTTGTGTCTTCATGCATTCTTTGACCTACGATTCATTAATCCAACACTTAGTTCAATTGATTAGAGTCTAAATACTACGAAAGAGGCTCGTGTCCCTGAGTTCGACCATGGGATTGCCCAAGTAAAATAAAAAAAATCGACCATTTGATTTGATTGTTAATTTCATTAAATGGTCTTTGATCGATCAAATTTGGTCCGACTGCAATGACATTAGAAGTGTTAATTTCACACTATTAAAGTGTTGAATCTCAGGTTTGTCAGTCTTGCAGTTAATAGTAGCTCTAATGGAATCTAGAAATGGCTTTCCAAAAATAATGGGAGACTCGTATACATTTCCTCGATCTTCAATGTCCAGGACAATGAAGTACACTCTATGCGCGACACTTTGGAAAGTAATGACGACAGAAGAAATTCCTCTGAGTCTTTTTGTGAATCGGTCCGGGAATTGAACAATCACTCGAGTTATCTGAGCGGTCCGAGTTCGATTCGATCAAATACAAACTTCGGGAGGATGTTCAAGTTAGAATCATCATCAATCCAAACATTATTAAACTCAATATTCTCAATTTCACAGGTCATCTTGGTCAACCTTTTGACTTCCCGGACCTTACTTGTCTGGGTCAATGCCATTGAACTGGCCATAGTAATTAAATGATATTCAGTTTGAGATCTTTTCTTTCCCATCTTCTTACGTGATAGTCGACTCTTCACAAATCTTTGATGATCAGGTACATATTCTATGGCCTTGACTAGTGGATGCTCTAAGATCAGACTTTTGAAAAACACTTCCATATTGATGTAGTCCATATTTTTTGAATTTTCTGTTTTTTTTTTTCATTTTTTTAGAATTTCCACTAGAGTCAGTTAGGTGGTTAGTGGACTGGTTAGGTGTGCGTGGTGTTTGTATGTGGACATCTGACATATGATGAGTTTCGGGTTCGCTATGTGATTTTCTGGATTCCTCTCGGTTGATTATCATGTCTTTTACTATTTGGATGACATTATCAAATTGTTCTATCAAAACCTCAGTTCTCTTATTTATCCGAGCTATGTCATCCATTATTGTCTCATGACTCGAAGATGAGTGACTGTACTCGGTATGCCACAACATTGGTATTTTCTCCTGAACTAAGATATAGTTAGTTTCTATGATCGAGGTATGGTCATAAGTCCTATTTCCTTGACTTCGAGTGTCGTTTATGCAATCGAAGGAAAAGTTATCATACTCGGACTGTGAATCATCCCGAGTAGAAGATGGTTCAAATATTGGATTATCATACATAACCGAGAATCATGTTCCTCTATCCAAGTTGATTACGCCAGTATTCATCCTCGAGTCCGCTCACTCCATTGTGTCATCATAGAACATGTTCGGTTCTATTAGCGATTCATATATCAATGTTTCAACCAAGGGTGGGTGGGTGGGTGAAAATGATGGATGGAGAAAAACTACCTTAAAGAGAGGGTTCCACTGAAAAGAAAGTGGAAAAGAAGATGGGAAATTTGTCATGTGAGCAAGACCCATGGAGTCTGGGTATGAATGCCAAAATTTCGACATCTTTGAAAGGAATAGAAAAAGATTTGCAAAACCACGATCTGTGTGTGCAAGTGCAGTATCACACAATTCAATACATAAATGAAAACCCTGAATTCACCAACTCAACTCAGTGAAGGCCATAAAGGTTCAGCCAAATTATCTTGTCTATTTATATGGTGATAATTGCAAAATTTTGAAAGAGTTAACAAGTTGTTAGGTGCTTGTAATTTCCTAAAGACTGACCTAAGTCTTATGACTAGTTGCACCCACTTTCAGCCAGTATGGGAGTACGGTTGATCATTACTTGAGGACGAAGCCTTATATAGTGTTCTCTAAACCTCCCACTCTATCCTAGTGTTCCTCCCTCTCTCACTTGCAGTAAAATCAAATAATGACGGGCTTTCTCTCTCAAAACAATGATATTCAATTTTATATGATTTTAATTAATCAATAATGTTAGCAGTCCCCTTGTTTTAATTTTATTATCACTTTGATTTGAGTGGGGATCAATGCACGTCTACGTAGGGATTCCAATTTCCTTTATTCCTACGTGAATGAAAACTGAGGGAGAATGGAAAAAGACGTGCAACCAGAAACACGATGATGAATTATGAGTCAGAGATACTTACCGTGCTTCCTCGCAATCTTCGTGCAATATGCTAAACAAAATTGAAATTTCCCTAGAAAAATAAATCTAATGCATGCATGGGAAATCACACCTAGAACAAAAACTTCTATTAGAGAGTGATAGAACAATTTAATTTGGCTAAATGAAAGTCGATCTAATGTGTATATTTAAGTGCAGTGTGGTCATAGTCCTATTAGCACAAAAAATCCTAGTAGCTCTAATAGGCGCAGTGCAATCCTAAGACTTTGAATCCACTCAAGTTGGGCCACACCCTCAACGAAGAGTGAAATAAGTCCGACACACCACAAAGAGTCCAATCTCTTTTACACACGTGAGAACCCAATCAAAACCGTTGCAACTTAGAAATTAATTACAAGTTAGATAAAAATACTCTCTCTCTAAAATATAAATTATTCGGGTATTCGATCGCTTTGAGTTGCGTCGACTTCAAAGAGAGTCGCTCCGAGTTCGTCGAGTTCCTTGCACAAAAAATAGAAGATTGAATATTAGAGAGAGGTTAATATATATATATATATACATATATACAAAAATAAATAATAAAGTAAATGTTGTAAAAATGGAGAAATAATTACAAGAAAAAGCATGGGTCTGACTAACCTGGGATGGAAAACCTAAAAACTTGATTTTCTAAAAACAACCTAAGCCGTGCCTCCCCAGCAACAGTGCCATTTGAAGAACCGTTGAATTGCCCACTTAATTTAGTCAAATTAATTATTAAAAGATGTTCGTTTGTTGTAGGCGAGGAATTAAAGGTTAATCAAAAACCGCTAAATTAATTATTAGTCCAATTAAAGTGAGCAGTTAAATACTTTTTACTTGGAAAGTTCCAAGGTCGAACTCAGGGAGGCAACTGTCTCCTTAGATTAGTTTTTAGTCGATCTCGAGGTTAGGTTTTCACAGAGGTATATTTTTTAATTTTTAAATGTAATAAAGGAGACAAATGCAATTTTTCCAAAGCTTAGGGACTAAATTTTGACCAAATGAATTCCAAAAATCTTAAAACTTGGATAGAATGTCAAATATGATGAAAATAGGCTAGTTTGATTTTTTTTTAATTTTTTAGACATAAGATGAATAAATAATGAATTTATTAATGTAGATAATAAGATTTTTAATAATTAACTAAAATAAATATTAAATATATTTATTTTCAAGAAATAAAATTATCTAAGATATGTCACTACGTGATCTATCTCAGAAAATTTTTAGACCTACAAATGTTGGATTTAATACTTATTAAAAAATAATTAGTGAAATATACAAAATGAGTTTTATTGAGTGAAATATGTATGCAAGTGCAATTCCTTTTGGGCACAATGTTACTAACAATTAATTATATGATCCATCAATTTTTCGTAATTTTTTGAGATATAGTTAATTAACTATGAATTTGTAAGCACAGGTTGGGCAAAATATGCAAATTCTCACAAGAATAATAATTATTAATTAACCACAAAATAAAACTATGACAAGCATGCCACAATGTAGAGAATTAACTATATGATAATGATAAGTTTTTGGAATAATAAAATGATGATGAATGATTATTCAAATAAATTTGTAAACACAGGGTTCTCAATATAATACAGAAAATAAATTTTAAAATAAATTTGCTAACTGGATGGATATGCAATTACCAAGTCTCGGGAGGGCTTTATTGCAATTTGCCCAAGTGGTCACATGACCTTGGACGGTAGGGGTTGTCTACAAATATTTGAATATGATAGGGGTTGGATGCAATATTTCCAGGAGTCACGTACCAAGCATGTGACCGTCGAGTGGAGAGGATCTTCTGAGATTTATTGAAACACGGGTTCCCTCCTGCAAATTCCCTCCCTCCCCACATGCTGGGCACGTGTCGGCTGGGGGGGGGGGGGTCGCCTTCTTCTCTTCTTATATAGGCAACGAGGAGAGCGGGTGAAGGGCGGTTTGAGCAAGGTACCGACGCTTCCCCTTTGCATGGGTGGAGGAGCGACGGAAGTGGGGTTGCTCCTTCGTGTGGGGGAACGTCGGTGGTGATCAGCTTGGTGGAGCGAGCACTGCACAATGAGGGGTGCATTGCGGTGGAGTGGGCAGGTGGCATGGTAGGGTACTGGTGCAAGAGACACCGCCGCTGGAGGAGGTGATGCGCGGTTGTCGGCGAAGGCGCGCGCCTGCTGGATGGTGGAGCGGTGGTGAGGAGGCCCTAGCGTGGACAAGGCTAGAGATGGTCAACGGAGCATGAGGATGGTGGAGCTCCTGGTGGGTAACTCTGCGTGTCCAGACAACCGTGCGTGGGTGTTGCGGTAGAGCTGCTCTGTCGATGGCAGATCTCGGAGGCATAGCAGAGTATTGCTATCATTGGATAGAGAGCGCGAAGGTGAAGGTTGTGCAGGTGGTGGACAGGTTGTGTATGGGCCTATCGAGGCAAGGGGGAGGTGGACTTCGATGCGGGTAGGAAGAGGAGGTACAGCCTGAGGTAGAGGTACGTTGGTGAATAGGTTTCTCGCGAGCGGAGGAGAGTGCGACGGCTGGCGCGAGATGAAGGCAAGATGATGGGTGCAATAGAGGGGACAGAGGATTGAGGTGAAAGCAGGGGAAATGGAGAACTTGGGACAAGAAGGAGAAATGGGGCTATTTCGCCTGGGCTCGAGGAGGACGGAGGCCATCTTCTGACGTCGCTTCGACCACGACGACGAAATCGTGGGAAGCTATGGTCGATCTTGCCTTGGATGAGGGTCATCACCGGAGAAGATAACCCTGTCACATGCTTCTTCTCCCACTTTCTCTCTCTCTTGCAGAGTCTAATGTTGGATGCCCTTGCACATGGGCTTGATGGACCTTATATAGAAATTGTGGTTGGAGAAGCGGCCGGGGTGATGGTTGTTGGAGGCGACGACAAGATAAGGGGAGACATGAACGAGAAGACGGAGGTTGCGCGGGTGGTTGGCGGAGGCGACGATAGCGCGGGGGGGGGGGGGGGGGGTGGGGAGTTGACGGGGGAAGAAGAAGGTTGATGACACGTGCACAGGGGCACGTGTGCAACAGATGCGAGAGATTTTTTTTTTGAAAAATGAAATAAAAGGAGGTCAATAACTAATTGACATGTGGCGGATCTAGGAGCAGCCACGTGTCAGCTCCAGAAAAACAAAGAATAAAAAGAAAAGAAAAATTCAAAAAAAAGAAAACGACCTCAGTAGAAAAGTGTTCTTCATGAAAGTTGCTCGTCTCGATGAGATCTACAAATTTCATGAAGGAACCAAGAGAAAAGAGGTCATCTGTACAAAGTAATATTTTTGGGGTACTCGTTGTACATAGAATACCTTGATTTTTGGATTTTGTAATTTTTTATGTTTTTAATCAAGAGAAAAATCAAGAAAAGTTACGATAAAATAAACAATAAATATTTACA
The DNA here is from genome assembly GCA_037367405.1 of Ottelia alismoides. NCBI lineage: Eukaryota > Viridiplantae > Streptophyta > Magnoliopsida > Alismatales > Hydrocharitaceae > Ottelia > Ottelia alismoides. Next base: position 224,575 of record JAZKJV010004799.1, on the reverse strand, counting down.
CATTAATCTAATTTTTTGGGATTTTTATTAAATAATAATATAAGAGAATAAAAGAAAGTGGGAAAATTGAAGATTATTGTACAGGCTTGCAGAGGACATTCAGACTTGGTCAGATTCTTTGATTTCAGTCTCATTTTGAATTCGGATTTTTGTGCATTTTAATAAAACATTCATCAACGAAATAAATGAAAAATAAATAAAAGAAAAATGGTTAATTATGTACATAAAATATCATGTCAAAAACATGTAAAACACAAAATGCGCAAAAGAAGCCCATAACCCAACTTTCACATATGAGCTCCGATTTTTATGATATTAGCATTGTTTTGAAGATCTTTGAATATGTATTATCTAAAAGTGAGTAGATCTAAATAGACATTGTATGAGGAAGATTTGAGCGTTTTAGTTTGACTATTCTGAAATTGGGATTTTGTCTCACGAGCCAATTATTTAAGTGAGTATTTTTTGTATTTTCCCTTTAATCTTGTTAGTAATATGTACACAATGTAGGTGGTTTGTTTTCAATTGGAGTTAGAATGAATTGATTAAAAATATAGGAAATTAATTGAAAATGTAAACATGATTATGAATGCAATTATGCATGCTAAAATGCAAATATTAATTCCAAGTGCATGAATGGTAAACACACAAATTAAATGATGAAATACAGCTAATTACTCGAGAACAAAGCTCTATTTTCATCTTTTTGTATACTGAATCATAGATTCATCAACCGCCAATAACGATTTATGAATGAGCATGACCGGAAATGGCATGGCTTTCCATACACCATGCGATAGGGAGACATGCCTAAAGGAGACTTGTACGTCGTATGATAAGCCCAAAGAACCGAGTCAAGCAACTATGACCAGTTCTTTTTATCAGGACACACAAGTTTCTGCAAGATTGTTTGATCTCCCTATTTGGACACTCGACCAAGCCATTAGTCTGTGGGTGGTAAGGAGATATGACATGGTCTTTGATGTCGTGCTCCTTTGTCAACTTCTTGATTTCCTTACTAATAAAGTGGCTACCCCCATAAGATATTAGAATCTTGGGAATCATGAACTGAAATGATATTATCTTTAAGAAAATGATAGACAATGTGACCACTAGCGGCTCGAGCAGGGATAGCCTCCACCCATCGACTGATGTAATCAACAACAAGCAAGATGTATTCAAAGTCTTGACTAATCAGAAATGCGTCCATGAAATCCATACACCATGCGTCAAACATGTTTGATATTTTAATGTACTTGAGAGGCATGGTATCTCTGTAATTGATTGTGCTACTCATTTTCTTGCAGTCAATACAACCTTTAACATATTTAGTAGCATCTTTAAAATGAGTCAGCCACTAGAGGCCACATTGAAGAACTTTTGCTATTGTCTGCTTTCCAGAATGGTGTCCACTAGATTCTAACTTGTGATAATGATTCATGACACTTACATATTCCTCATCAGAAATGCACCTTCGCAAGATACAATATGCACCATCTCAAAACAAGTAAGTATCCTCCCGTTAGTAAAAATGTATTTCAGACATGAACTTGTCCACTTTCAGCTTCAACCAATCCCATGGAACTTCCTTGGAGATAAGGTTGTTCACAATATTAAAATACCAAGGGAGCGAGGTGACTGATAATGTCGCTTCATATGGGACAGTTTCAGGGATTGGAATGATGTTGTGCTCAGGAGTATCTAACTCAATAATTTTGGAAATGTGATTTGCCATGACATTCTTGACTCCAGGTTCATCTCGTATTTCCAAATCAAACTCCTGGAGTAGAAGGATCCAGTGAAGTAAACGTAACTTCGCATCCTTCTTGCTTTTGTAACTACCGCATGGAAGAATTTTTTAGTCAAGCAAATGAGACCTAAATTTCTTCAGTGCAAACACTACTACTAACAACTCTTTCTCAGTGACCACATAATTCCCTTTGGCTTCATCAAGGGTTATGTTATCATAGTGAATCGCAAATTAACATCCATCCCGTCATTGTCCCAACATAGCTCCAATGGCATAATCAAAAGCATCCTCATGATCTTGAATGGAAGAGACCAATCCGGTGGACGCGGGATAGAAGCTTGGGTAATTACTTCTTTCTATTGATCAAAGGGATGGAGCACTCTAATATCTACAATAAAATATGTATCCTTTCTTATAAGATCTAAAAATGATTGGACAATCTTGTTGAAATTTTTGACGAACCTTCGGTTGAAACTGACATATCTCGAAAATGACCTGACTTGCTTCAATGTGGTATGTGGCTCAAGTTTTGATATCACTTCCACCTTGGCAGGGTTGACTACCATGCCTCGCTTGGAGAAGACGTGACCCAACACAATTTCCTTAGGCACCATTAAGTGACTCTTCTCCCATGAGAGCACCAAATTAACTTCGCAACATTGTTGAAGTACTCGTTCTAGATAAGTCAGTCATTGATCAAAGTTATCTTCGTTGATCGAAAAATCGTCCATGAAAACTTCAAGAAAACTTCCCACCATGTTAGCAAAAATGACCAGCATACATCTATGAAATGTATTATGGCGTTTTATAATCCAAATGGCATTCATCTGAAAGCTTATGTCCCAAGGGATAGGTTAAGGTGGTCTTCTCTTGGTCTTCAGGGGCTATAGCAACTTTATTGTATCTAGAGTTCCCATACAAGAAACAAAAGTATCCCTTTGCAGCAAGTATTTCGACTATTTGGTTACTGAAGGGCAAAGGGAAGTGATTTTTCTTGGTGGCTCGGTTCTGGCGTCTGTAGTACATACAGTTGCGCTAAGATGTAGGGACTCTGGTCGGAATATCCTCTCCTTTATCATTCATTACTATAGTCATTCATGATTTCTTAGGTACCACATGTAACATACTTACCCATTTTGAGTTTGAGATGGGATAGATGAAACTTGGATGCACCACTTCGTGATTGTTTTCATCACGACCTCCCGGATATTTGGGTTCTACCAATGTGAAATTCACGAGAAGGCATGATGACTTCTTCTAAGTAAATGTGGTGCGATCACAATGAAGGATTTATCCCATGCAGATATGTAATCTTCCAGCTAATTGCCTAGTGGTTCCGTTCTAGAACCTCGAGCAAGCAAGATTCTTGGTTCTCAGAAAGTTGAGAATTAATGATGACTAAGAACATGTTCTGCTCACCTACAAGGAAGGTGTATTTCATCAATGGGTGTAGCAGTTTAAATTTGGAGGGTTCTAAATCAACCCTGGGGTGATTTCAATAACAACCATCATTTACTATTTTTAATTAATTTATTTTTTAATAAAGCTCCTACTTTGTCATGTAGCGTCCTGCGTGGACCAGTTGCATTACAGGGATTGTTGACCCAAGTCAACTATCTTGTCTTCTCTCTTAACCATGTTAGATGTCTCGAGCGGCCCACTTCCTAGATTTTTCCCCGATGCTCCGATGTTCCTTCACCCTCGAGCCCTTTACAACTTCTTATCCTTGATCTTCCATGATCCTTGTCCACTCCTTAGATCTTCTGTACACAACCTTACTCAATCATAATCTCTAAGTGAATAAGGGTTGAAACCTATGTTCATAAATAAAGCCCTCTTCCACCTGTCTCAATTTGGTCTACTTTTTATACCTATGGCCCTCTGTGTTTGGTCAAGTGTGTCACCAGGTGACAGACAACGTGCCCCTGAGGCTCTGGAACGACTCGTGGAGGAGGAGAGGTGACCCACAGTGGAGAAGCAGCTCGTCCTGCCCCTTGGTCTTCCCGTCCATGTTCGAGTTGCACCTTCACTTTTTTTAGGTAAATTTAGTTCTTATATTTCATTTTCTAAGTTTTACATCATGTTTTAACTAAGGACTTGGCTTACAATAGGTTAGTTACCTCACCGGAGCTATAAAGCTCCGATCACTGTGACACACTATTTTGCCCTAATCCCGACCACTACAGCCACCTTATCTTTTGTTCCCTACACTTCTCTACCCTATGAGCCACCCAGTTTACCTTGAACCCCCTAGGATCGAGCCATCATGGTTCACCATCATCACTTCGTTGAACTTCTTAATCACCAACTCCATTTCAGCCTCCACCTTTTCAATAAAAACCCAGAAAGCCTTGCCCAGACTTCTTCTTTGATTTCATGCAGGTTATACCTCTACAAGAGCCCATCTGAGGGATATTCGACTGAAGAAACCCTCTCAGGTCGGCCTGAAGAACCAAAGAGCTCCATGGGTCTATCGGTGACCCCTGGACCTAATTGAAGCACCTGGTAGTAGCGTGAGAGTTATAGGAGCATTTAGATCTACTCAGAGGCGTGTGAGGTGGTCGGAGATGCACACACTACAAGATCTATTCTCTCATGAGACGAGTTCTTCGTCATTCTCCCACTGTCCTCGCATGCTATCCGATCAAGAGGCAGCTGCCAGATTCTACAAGAGACAACCGATCTTTTGAGCCACAACCACTGTATCCTTGCACAAGATTTATTCTTGGACGTCAAATTCGAAGGGATATCAGCTGTTCAGATGACGACACGATTAAGTGAGATGATCACGGTCATTCACCAGCGCAATAGTGGGGGTAAATTACATATTCTACCCTGTATTTTTGTCTTCTTTTCTATAGTACTGTAAATAATTTTTTAGTACAAATTAATTTGAAATTTTGCATAGAGATCTATGCACTTATTTAATATTACAATTTGGTACAATCCATCTCAGCTCACATGTCATCACGTATGAGCTAAGAAAATTGCACATATGTCAACGCGGTTTTGTGAACTGTAAAATATTACATAAAGTTTGAATATTATGTGTATTTTTTGAAAATTTTGCACATGAGCCCCTGACTTTATTTCTAATTGCAAATATGCCCTTTTTAGTGCATGTATTTTTGTGCTAGTATTTCATTTATTAGAAAAACATCCATGCTCCAAATATTATGCAAAAAAAAAGGTTAGATGTCTAAAAGCATGTACATTCATGTTACAATTTTATTTTAGCATATTAGGCATTTTAACTATTTATTTAAAAAATGAGCACGTTTTTATCCATGTCTAACTTAGAAAACACCAAAAAAATATAAAACATCTCAGAAATTTCCGAAAAAATATTTTTCTATTTTTTACTATATTTGCTAACTCCATACCAAAAACCCCTAAAAATATAAAAAGATAAAGATAAAAAATTAAAAAGCTCCAAAATTCAGTAAAATAAGAAAAATCACCGAAAATCACAAAATATTTATTTTGTATTTCTCTTTTTTCTTTATATTATTATCTATATTATAAAAGTGATTTGGAGAATTTTGGAATTCGTTTGTTATTTTTAATCTTTAAATTAATACGACTTGTTTATTTAATCATGGATTTGGGTTCTTTTTTACTTTAAAATATATAAAAATTAGCAAAAATTCCACAAAATCATAAAAATAATAGAAAAGTATATAAAACCCAAAAACCTTTTATTTCTTGTATTTCATTATTTATAGTAGTATTTATAAATTTGTTATCCTATATCATATATATAAACTTATATATTCTTATATAACATATTAAAAAGAAAAAAGGATATAAAAATCAAATAATATAAAAAAAGAAAATAAAAATTATAAAATTTATATAAATAAAAAATATAAAAAATTAAATTCCAAAAAATATATAAAATTAAAACCCACACAAAAAGCAAAAGGGTAAGAGAAAAGGACAAATTCTACATTCATTTGCACAGTCTACTTTTGCTCCATGTGCTCGATACTCTACACATGCATACATACTATATACATTTTGTAGACTTAAAATAAATTTTAACTCCAATTTTTTTTCTTTTCATTGCTAAATTCATTTGTGGGTTAATTGTTGTCAGATTCGCTTTTAGTGAGTGGTTGGTGTAGGCTCTTTCATCTGTATATTGTCCACCTCTATTATTTTTGGCTCTGAATGCAAGACATCAAAACATCAACAAGAAATTCATCTTATTCTAACAGAAATGGATTGAGTTCATTCGGCTTAGTTAGCTCATCAACAAGGACTTCATCCTCAAGGATCAGAGAAAATTTTACCGTGCTTTCCATGTACCCCTCCTTGGAGAGGAATTCCTGGGTTTCATTATCATCCAAGAATAATGTTGTGTCTCTGATTTCTGCTAGACAGTCACAGTCTTGTCTCTTTCTGAATTTGCTCACTCTCATCTGACATGGACTCTGCGAGCTTCGATACTTGGATAGTTTCAATGAGAACCTTATCACTTCTTGAAAGAAAAGTGATCTTTCTGGTTCCATAGGTCAACCACTACTTCAGTTGTTTGAAGGAATGACCAACACAATATTATCGGGGGATGAAAAGGGTGATGAGATGCCCATATCTAGAACAATTAAATCTACAAGAAACTTCATCTCTTGGAGAGTGACAATGACATCCTCCAAAATGACCCTTGGTTGCTTTATAGATGTGTCTGTGAATTGTAGAATCATTCTTGTTGATTTCAACAATCCTAACCCAAATTCTTTGAGCAGTGACGCAGACATTAGATTTATAAATGATCTATTGTCAAGAAGAGTTCTTTCCAACTCTAGGTGGAAATTTTCACATATGATAGGAGCTCCCTTATCCTTCTTTTTGCCCGGGAGGTTGCTGATAGCATTGACAGTTATCATGGTCAAGACGTGCTTGACAGGTTTCTCGCATCCTCTCTTGCGATGCTTTGTTGTACATGCCTCCTTTATTCCTTTCTTCATCACATGTATGTACTCCATGGCTTTTAGTAACGACATTTTCATCACTATGTTTTGTAGTAACTCCACAATGCTAAGATCAAACAGGGTTGTTTTCAATTTTTTATTGTTTTTGACTTCAATGCGAGGAAATGGAACGTGAATGTCATCAAAAACATCATTTCATTCAAAAAAGTTTTATTTTGTACAAGTGAAATATTAAGCATGGTAGAATCATCCATAACAGAAGGGAAAATAAAATCAAGAAATTCAATCGTGTTGGCTTACATTGGATTGACCATTGGTGCTAGCATCTCCTTGGCTGCATCGACCCAGCTTTAGTTGTTATTGCTTGATTCTTTTTTATTTTTTTCATGTTTTAGATTTTTGTGATGGTGTTTCTCCCCCTTCCTCACCGGATCCAGAACTCTATGCGATGTCATCTGGTGGTGATGAAGATTTGCCAATAGAAACTTTATTTTCCCCCTTTATTATCGTAGTCGGTTGTAGTATCATATTGCTCCAGAGATGAGCAACATTAGATAACATAAAAGAATTTATACCTTACTTAGGAGGTGCTGAATCTGCATTTCATCATTTTTATTCATTTATTTTGGCTTAAAATCCCATATAAAACACTTCTATATACTAATAAATCCATATTCTAACTAACCTGCATCTCTGTGTAAATATTGTACATTTATTACTTTTTAAACAAAAAATAAATAAATAAATAAATAAATAAATAAATAAAAAGAAAATAAAAGACTGTATATATCTAATAGATACATGTTGAATCAAACCTCGAGAGAAGGTCAAGATTTGACCTGATCGACGAGGAATTAAGTAGGGGGAGATAAGGCCAAAAACACCAAAAATACCCTTGACACATGTACATATTCCTTACTTGTCTATATTACACACTATTATTCATTCCCAAATCTCTTGTAAATACGAATAATTCCTTCTTGAAAATTTTGTATCAAACCTTTGTAAAATGATATCAGTAAAAACTTGTGTATATTGTGTAAAATACATCACTGTCCAAAAGCCACATAGCTCAACTTTCAAGATTAATATATTCTCCACCTAAACTACAAATTCATCAAACTCAATTTCAGTGTACTCCAAATTAAATATTCTTTAAAATGGAGATGATTTCATAAAATTCTGAGTTATGGTGTGAAATGTGGCCAATTAGGGTAATATTGTATATTATGCCTATAAATACACACTATATTTATATATTTTATTGTACATAATTTTGAAAATTGTATTTTTATTACTTGTAAATATTGTATTTAACTCATATAAATTACAAATAAAAATTACAAAATCAAAAATTAACAAAAATAAAATTATGTAGTTGTTGTATATGTACCACGATGTATATATTTTACATATACCTATTTAATAAACCCAATAAATTAACTCATAAAAATCAAATAAAAAAATCACTAACAACCTTGTAAAGTATTTAAAATAAATAAAATATTTAATTATGTATATATTTATAAAATTAATTAATTAAAAATTATAATATTTTGTATGTAGGTTTACATAACAGTAAATGACATCTTGTATTTATTTTAACCCTAGTCATTATATTATTTATTTAATTAAAAAAAACAAAATTAACTTTAAATTATTCCTATCATGTTTTATTTACATTATTTAATTTAATTAATTAATTTTCGATTTTTATTTAATTATTTAACATTTTATTATATTTTTTTATCATGTAGCCTATTTTTTTTATTCTAAGCACGCTCCTATTAGCCAAGTCGGGTCTGTTGACCCGGGTCAACTCTTCAGTTGCACCCTTCTCCCCATTGATCTCGCCTCCACCGTTCACTCAATCAATTACCCTACATGCCTTAATCACTAACTTGCCCCGATTCCTTCGCTAACATTCAAGCTAATTCAATTCTCTCCCACGCCATAACCTCAGAACCATCCATCATACCGCAAACTGCTCGCATTTTGAAATTCAAAACTCGCTAGATTCACTCTTATAAATAGACAGTCTATCCCTCTGCCTCGAGTTTAATCCGTTCTTAGGCCTTTTACTCCCCAAGATCGATCCCTGGAGTGAGCTATAGGTGACAGCTGCATATTTCCACGATTAGGGGTGCGAGTGAGGTCCTGGAGTTCGTGATTCAATAACATCGTAAGAGTACCTCTACCACGTCTCCGCCTCTCCGTCTTAAGCGCAAATTAAGGAATCATCTCCCCTTAGATAATACCTTTAAGGTATTAATTTTTCTTTTTTGTAATTTTAGTTTTGTATTTTAACTTAGATAGTACCTTCAATCCAAATTTCATCTCAACCTCCTATCTGCATGATCGGAGGATCTCAGATCAGTTAAATCAAACTCCGAACTTGCCATCACCTTCACTAGACTCCTCTCCACTTTCCACCATCTTCCCATCTCCAAGTCACTTCAGATCAGGAGCTCAATCTCCACTCCGATCACCTACGCTAGAGACCCTCCTCCATCCACAATTTCATATACCTTCAACCTAATCTTTTGGTCGGACGAACCCTCAGATCATGCGTGATCACTTGCAGGTTGAAAGAGCTCTAGAGACAACGTGAAGATCAGTAATCAAGACTGGAGTAGGTTCAAGGAGCAGCAAAGTTCATCACCTTCTAGATCGACGATCTGGTAATTTAACGAAGATTCAAGGTGCACACCAGATGCATAATCAAAGGATCTTTGATCTGAGATCAATTTGGCGCGAAGCCAGGCCAAGACGAGGGAGATTCAGGCTGACCAAGTTCAATGGGGAAGACTCTCTTACTTGTTCTTCTATAAGTCCTCGCAATCGCCCAATCAAGAACAGAGTTCTAGTTCAGATCTTAGCCATTCAAAAACCTACAAAGCTCCGTCGTTGATTCATACCTCCAAATCTGATTGACGCCATTCGCATTCGCTTCAATCACGACTGTTAGATTAAAGCCAATGCATCACATCCATCCACATTGCCATGTCAATAAAAGGTACATTTGCAACCAGCCCCCTGTCTATATTTTATTTTCAATTAAGTCCCCATTGGACATCTATATGTGTTTAATAATTTGAACATGTGCATTGCAACCCTTCTTATTTATTTTAATTTCATTTATTCTTGTTTGAACTATAGTGTGTGCTTGGCATGTGGCTTTGGTGAAAATTACAATAAAAATATTTTATCTTTGTGTTACTGTTTGGACCCTAGAAGTAATAATTTGCATTTTGGTCCAGTCCAGCGGGGCACACGTTCCTTTGCACGTGATTTTTGGGGAAATTTACACTATCAAAGCCATAGTTTATTTCTTGCTACCATTTAGTTTGCATTCATAAAATAATTGCATATAGGTCATTGTTAGTCTACATATTTATTTTTCATGATTAAAATCAAATAAAAATTAGCAAAAAGGCTCTAAAAGCTCCACAAAAATTATTGGAGACTTCTACAATACTCATCTTGCATCCGTAAATTCTTTTCATTTTCATCATTTTTCTTATTTATAAAAATTCGAAAACAATCTAAAAACATCTTGTTTGCAATTTAAAATCATTAAAATTATAAAAATCATCTCAAAAATTCTAAAAAGTCTTGTGTGTATCTTTTGATTTAATTAATTGTCGTATCATTTTTGCGTATTTATCATTTATAAAATTCATAAACATTGATAAACAATAAAAAATACTAAAAATTCATATAAAAGTAATTTAAAATCCAAAAAATATAAAATTGCTTTCTAGAAAATATTAAACTCATCTTTCATTCTGTATTATTTTCATCAATTTTGACACTATTTGATATTTTAAAAATCCCAAAATATTCGCATCATATTATGTTTACTTTATTTACTGTTTTTGATTTATTTAAAAGCTTTAATACTTGAGAAAAAATCTGGAAATTTTGTAAAAAAATTAAAAATGCTTAAAAATCTAAAATTAATTTTAATTGAATTTTCTGTATATGTATATGCTATATTTAATAATTTCAAAAAGGATGCATTATTATTTCGTTCCTTTCATATTCCATTGTTTTGAAATAAAAAATTTCTTTTGCTAAATTAAAAATAGAAAACAAAAATATAAAATAAAAATTCAGAAAAAAAATTAATATTACAAAACATCATAAAATACAAAAAGCTAAGAACAGTGAGCATAAAGATTGTTTTATTCTTTCATTGAGTCTTCCTTGCATTGAATAACCCTCGGAATTTGTAGCCTTCTTGAGTTCAATCCTATTGTTATACATGTAAATTAAATAGCAATTTCTCTTGCTAAATTTTTGTGATTATTTTTTCTTGAGAATAAATATTTTTTTATTGATGCTTCTTTGGGTTGTGACAACACTTGTAATTAATTAATTCAAATAAAAATCCCGAAATTAGTTCTCAACAAGATGGCATTGTTATCGGGGAGGCACGACAAGGGTAACTAGGTTTCTCTTTAACCTACTATTCTTATTTGTAGCTTTTGCCTATATTGCCATCCACTTATTCATTTTTTAATATTCATTGTATTAAATTCATTTATTTTTGATCATATCTATATACTTGTGTCTCTTAAACATATTGTATTTCTTATTTCATGTGAGGGCCCGACGAGCGAGGGTAGTATTCTTAGGATGATTGCCACACCCAAGCAAAACAGAGGCGACTTGATTCTCCACCAAGCTATAGGAGAGCGTAGGAAGAGGAGAAAATATTTTGAAGGAGACCATCATTTGGAGCATAGGTAGTTTTTATTTATTTTTGGCATTATTAGGTATTAAAAAATTCTTGTAAAAATGACATTATATACTTTGCTTGTGGGGTCTATTTTATCAAGTGTCGGTGGACTTGGGGGACCTCACTCGTTTCGTTTTTCACCGCTATATTTGTTCATGCAGTTTTCTATGCTAAGACACAATGATTTCTTTAATTAACTTGCTTGAGTCAAGTAATTAATTAGGTCCAAAACCCTAAATAAGAATTTTTGTACCTATAGTGCAGAGTGTATTTGGATTAAGTCAAATTAAATAGTTCTTGCCCGCTAATAGAAGTTATTGCTAAGATGGTTCACACGCATCATTTAGATTAGTTTTATTTTCTGTATTTATATTTTGCATGTATCACCCTGCATGTAGAGTACTGGCGATAAGGTACACAACTCTAAACTGATGCATGCATCATTGTATTTAATCGTGCATCGGATTTTCCAATTTCCTCCCTTGTTTTCACTCACATAATTTAAAAAGGGAATTGGGTAAAAGAGTGATAACCATTAAAACCGGGATTGTTAAAGAAAACTCCACCTTATAATAAACGTAAAGGAAAAATTCATTTTGGGGAGAATAATCCCCGCATTGTTTATTTTACTTGCAACTGAGAGAGGGACGAACACTGGGATAGAGCCAATACGAATTTTCATATAGATTGCTATTTCTACAAGAATGATTAGCTACTTCTCAGTGAGGAAATACAGGTAGCCGGTAAACGGTCCAGATTTCCTAAAAGAGTGGGAGGTTTAGAGGACACTATGTAAGGTTTCGTCCTCAAGTAACGGGTAGCCGTACTTTTACGGTCCATACTTACTTCTATACTAGCTATAAGTCGATGCAACTAGTCGTAAGAATTGGGCTAGTTTGTATGGGAAGACAGGCACCTAACAGCTCGTTAACTCTTTCAAGATTGTAAAAATGATAAAAGACCGAACTCTTATGGTCTCCACTTGTGTGAGTTGGTCAAAAAGGGGGTTTGTATTTTGTATTAATTGCTAGTTCTAGAGATCCTTCCGCTCTCTTCATGTCTTATATTAATATTCATCTTGCATTGACCTTCATGTTCACGCATCTTAACTATTGATTTCAAAGATTTAGGATCGGAGCATTCCTCGTTCGGATTTTGCGAACTCATTTCACACTCCGGTACGTTTTGGGGAGACTTACTTCCTGAATATTCCTCTTTCTCCACTTCACCCTTCACCTCATCCATCAATCCATTATTTCAGATCAGCTCTAATTGCGAACTAGTATATGAGACTACATCATTTCTGAGTACTAATCAAGTGTCATGCATATTTTTAGAGTTAGATTCCGGACACTTGATGCCACCCAAGGCAAGGGATTAATGGTCTAATAGACCAAGATCAACAATACCATGTTAGCACTTATTAAGTCAATTCAAGATTAGTTGGCAGAGTAGGCTGATTTTCAGACCACATTGAGATATATGATTCTTGAGATGAGGATGGACAGACAAGATAGGAGAGAGGAGGATAGAAACAATGAAGGAGGTGGGAATGGGGGAGAAGAACCAATTGATTCAGTGGCTAACCTAACATTAATAGATGCCTATAATCTAGGGGCATGATAGACAAATTCATGGATTCAAATTCCTACGATTCATGGGCATTTTGATCTCAAGACTACAATTTAGCCACTTCTCCCTATATACCACAGAAATATAAATGAAGAGATTTACGTACACCTCCAACAGTTTGATTGCATTTATGGAACAATACACTACCAGAATGTCCCGTTAGAGGTAGTGAAGATGACAACCTTCCCGTTCAGTCTGATGGACAAGACTTTATATTGGATAAATCACACAGGATGGGTTGTCACTACTTGGGAAGAGTTGAGGTCTGCATTTTCGAACAAATACTACCCTCTCAGACACCAAATGTGATCATTGATTGCTAAATTCTCCCAGATATCCCATGAGCCTTTTCACGAGGAGTGGTAAATATTTAAAGACTTAACGGAGAAGTGCCCCCACCATGATTTTCTCAAGACAAGCTTAGTGCAAAATTTCTTTAGGGGGATATGCATAGAAAACGAGAAGCTGGTGGATACCACTTGTGGGAGAAGTCACTTCAACAAGGAAGAGGATGTCCTTTATCAAAACTCCTTGTATATATGCTGCACATGTATATGTTGTATAGACGCACTTGAAAAAAAATATGCAAAAAGAAAATAACTCCAAAAAAGTGGTGGGTCTGATAGAAAATGATAATCCCACCGGAGTATGTATATAGAGTGCAATAAGCAAAGCTTGAGTTTCATGATTCACCTTATGTAGCTTGCAGCAGGGAGACTTGGCTACACTGGTCAAGCTCCCAAGGGTACATGGCTACACTGGCCTTGACCCATTCTCTTCTTCCTCCTCTTCTTGAGCCGGTTGAACTTGAACTTAGAAGGGAATACCCCGCTCCTCGAGGAAAGAGAGGCCAGATTGAGGTCATAGAGTTACCTTGTTGGGGAGGGTTGTCAAGTCACCATTTCTGAGGTGGAGAGCTTAGACCTCACATTCACAGGACAAGAAAAGATTCATGGTCTTCAGGGTTTGTGATTGATGGCTTGTTCTGATCGGGAGCATTGAGGAGTCTTGGTTATAGATTACTGGAACTTAGAGGCTGTTGAGTTTTAAACTTAAGTCCAAATAAGGTTCCGACACATTAATAATCCAAAGATCTGATCGAGCTCCATACCTTAATTTAATGAAGGCAAGTTTAATAATCAACCTTGATCCATGTACATTCTCTTTTTCATTTTCTTTCTTTCTTTTTCACTTCTTTTTCAAATAAGTGTTTGCTAAGGGACTAGCAAAGTTAAGTATAGGGGGGTGATGAATACTCATTCATCACTCTTTATTCTTATATTTTAGCTACAAAAACCTTTGCAAATGCATGTATATAGTTGTAAATATAAATAATTACCAAAAGCATGCATTGTGTAAAAAGTAATAATTAGCATGTTTTTGTGCAAAAATAAAAGAATAAAGATCAAAAAGAAAAGAGGGAAATATTTAGAATAAATATTGAGCAACCTAACCCAAGGGAGGGCTCAGCATGGGCCTGACCGCATAAAAGCCAAAGTAGAGGGAGATAGGGGCTCATGTGTGTATATATATATGTAAATAAAATAAAAATATTTTCCTCCCAAAAATAGACTCAAAAGGTCTTGTGAATATTTTTATATATTTATAAATATAAAATCAAGATAAAAATAGTAAAATTAAAAAGAAAACAAAAAAATCATCACTTATGTACATAGTCACCATGTATATAGTCCATTCATCTTATATTTATTTAACCTTGTAAATAAATAAAAATTAATCTCCAAAAATTTTGTAAATAATCTATATTATATAGTGTAAATAAATAAAATAAAAACCCTTAAAACAAAAACAAAATAAAAAGAACAAAATTAAAAACCTAAAAATACATTGTAAATATACCATGTATATATATGTATATATCTATTTACTTCACCTATGTATAAAAATAATAAAAATAAAATAAAAATATCTTTTTATTCCTTATTTTATTATATAAATAAATAAAATATAAAATGGGAATAAAGTTGTATAAAAATAACAAATTAAAAATCAAAATTAAAAACCCTATATTGTACATATACCTATGTATAGTACTATATTGTAAATACCCAATTTTTACTTTGAAAAATTAATTAAAAATCACAAAAAAATAGAAAAAATTAAAACAAAAATATTTCATGTTTTGACTTTTTAATAATTCGGCCATTAGCTATTTTTAATTTAATTTCCAAATGTTTGCCATGCGGCCGCTTCCCATTGGTCCAGGGGAGTTGTTGACCGCCCGGTCAACTCCCCCCCAGGACCACCTTCCACGGGTTTTGGTTCACGGACCCGGTTTCTCGGATTTTTCACACCTAAACCCGATCACCTATCTTCCTAAACCCCGGGTCCATCTTAATCATGGTAGATCCGGCACCTTCGTCGGCGCATCCGCATCGAGATCCGCGCCTCATGCAGCCCTACCCGATCACTCCTAGCCGGACCTGCACCCATACTTAAGCTGAGCTCCGCCACCCTATTGCCGATCTTTGGCTCATTTGCTTCACCACCTGTGACCTCCACCGTGTTGGCGAAAGTGACAGCTTGCTCCAGCAGGTGTTGCAGCAAGGAGGGAGCAAGCAGCTACTGATCCGGCGAGCCACCACCGCCGTGCTCCGCCTAGAGCCGGAGCCAGAGCCTCGGACGTCGACGCTCCTCGAGGCGAGGACCCAGAGCATCCCCTGCTCACCCACAGTCGAACCATCCACCCAGGTAGCGTAGTTGTTTCTTCCTTTTCTCTAATTTCCGATTACCCCCAATTCGCCGCTCCGCCGACCACCTTCGATTCCGGTCACGTCCCCCATCCATTCGACCATCGGGCTGCACCATAGCCTCCGCCTTCCTCCCGCGCACGTTCTCCGCAATTCCATTCAACCCAGCTCGCACAGGAGCTGGGGTTCGAGTTCCTCCGTCCACCCCCTCGCCGGAGCTCGCCCGCACCGACTCCCCGACCACGTTCACCACACCTAACCGGGTCGAGGCACTTTGCCCTCAACCCGCGAGTCTTCGGACCCCTTTTGCAGGTACAACGAGGGCCATCTGAGGTCCTCTGACTCGAGCGAGGAGCCGCTTCTCCGCCGGAGCTGACTGGGCTCTTTCGAGCTGCGTTGCTCCATCGGAGAGTCCCATCTGACGCGGAGGCCCACGCCGCCTCTTCTCCGATCATCAGAGCCCCGCGAGGAGGTTCGGAGCGAGCGTACTGGGCCGGCGAAGTTCGCCGGCCACCTGTTCTTCGAAGACCTCCAGCAGCCGTTCGATCGACCCAGAGCCCCAGATTTGATTACGATCGTCCAGTTGAGGAGCAACATCCACCGCTAGATCCGTTGAGGGATGATCTCCACCGTCGATCCAGCGAGATTCAGCCACAACCTCCATCCACCGTTTGATCTTACACGTGGCAGCGCTTGGACCGTCCGATCAGCGTCGAAGACTCCTTCGTTGGGCGCCACCCGCATTTCAGCCGTCCATCCACCACGTGGCGCCCATCCAACGACTTCATTAATAAAGGGTAATTTACCCTTAGGCCCTGCCTTTTATTTCATTTAGCATTTAGTCCTGTAAATACGTTAGCTAGTTGTTTTATTTCTGGTACAATTGCACGTTGGACCCTGAGCTTTACTTTATTTGCATTTATGCCCCTGTCTATGGTGTAGCACGTGCATCGATACGTGTTTTGTTGGGTATTTTGCATCATTAGCCCTGTAGTTCTGGTTGGTTCTGAAATGAATTAAAACTTTTGGCTAATTGCTTTTAGACCCCTGTGCGTGAATTAATTGTGCATGTGCGTGTATTAGTGGGTAAATTACAAACAAGTCCCCGGACTTTTGGGATATGTTACCAAATAGTCCTAGGACTTAGTTTTCCTTACAGATAGGTCCTTGAGTGCCCCAGGCACGCGCGACGCGCGTGTTTTCCTGTGTATTTTGCACCGGACCCCCCAGAGCTTTGGGTATTTGCACTCAGGTCCCTGTGCACAATACCTACCTTTTATTTTTGAATAAAATAGCAAATTAACTCCGAATCCAATAAAAATTGGATACATGGCTCCTGTCATAGTGTAAAATTTTCTGGAATTTTTGGAGACATTTTTGTTTTGTTTTGATATTTTTAAAAATTTAAAAACCTCCATTTTTGTTACTATTTGATTTGACAAATCACAAAAAAATATTAAAACCTATCTAAAAATTAAAAAAAAAATAGCTACTAGTATTTTAGTTGTGCTTGATTTTCTAGCCAATTTTAGCTATTTTTCATTATATAAAACTCATAAAAATTGAAAACAAAACCTAAAAACTCCTAAAAATTCTAATAAATAATTTAAAAACTCAAAAATAATAATTAAGGTGCCTAAATTTTCCTCTCTTCTTTCTTTTATAGGAAAATTATCTCCAGGCTTATTGGGGATTTCTAGATATTTTATCTACGTCCCTCAAGCTCTGCTGGACAGTACCTTCCTTTTTGTGCATTGTTTCATTTTTAGAAAAAAAATAAAAGTTAGAAAAATCTCAAAAATTCACTAAAAACAGTAAAAATCATAAAATACACAAAAACATTTTTATTTGAATTTTTGGTTGATTTTTAGTGCATTAAATAAATAGTTGAATTGCCTTGTATTCTTGTCTTCCTTATTTTCTTAATACATTAAAAATCCAAAAAAATATAAAAAGAATTAAAATCCACTAAAAATACCTGTTTCTTTTCTTTTATTTTCTGTTTGACTACTTCTTAGGCCGCGAGGCCATTACGTGCTCCCTGAGTTCGACCCTGGTCGCTATACCATGTTAATAAAATAGCAAGACCGCTATTGATTTCGAGTTGATTTTATCTTTTATTGGTGGTCTCTTTTTCTTGATTGACACACCCGGGCGATTGAGGTCGCAACGACCATTTTAGATATACCTGATTACCTCGCTTGCTCGATTTCCGTGTCATCAGATCCTAGGAGCTTAAGAAGCTTCAATTGATCAAACAGAGGATGAAGAACCCTGGACAAGCTGGATTAAATCACAAAGCACCTATAATTTCATGTCAGTATGATCAGCATAGTTCAGAGCGTGAGTGCAGTAGTTGACACTTCTGCTCGAGAGCAGGCTTCCACCCAGTAGAGTACCGGAGTACCATCCAACATTCAACACATTTTACAATGTGCATACCACTGATTAGGTCCCGCATCATTCATAACAGATAGTTATGTACCAGAAAGAAGGCCCATACATTTCTGAGCAGCAGGCACATTTCCGAGCAGCAGGCTCCACCTCCACCTATCATTCAGAAGGTGAACGGTATCTGGTTCGACCGTGAGCATAACCATCCCCGTCCATCAAGAAAAGGTTAGTTGGGTTCACAATAGGGTCATAGACCCACCCACAAGTTTCTTGGAGGTAGATAGTAGCAATACCAGCACTTGCAGATCCAACCTCACTATCAGTCTACACCACAGTTCCAAAACTTGAAACAAGGTCAGCCACAATAGTAGTATGCATATTTTCCTCAAACTAACCCAACAATAGGCTGCATTTTATGGACAGTACCAACATCCTCCTCCTCCTCCTCATTATCAGTATCAATATGGTTACCAACAGCGTCCACCTTACCAGTCTTAGTGATAACCGATCATTGAGTGCCCAGAGGCCCCTTCGGTGAATACCACACAAGATCAACTTGCACTGCTCATGAAGAACATGACCGAACTAACTATGAGGATCGACGGCCTGACCAAAACAACGACATTGATTCCAGCACAAGTCGATGCCAACCCAACAATTTTAGATGCAAGGAGTAGGTAGCCAATAACCCACCCACACCGAGACAGTTATGACCCTTGATTTTACATGTTTAAATAACACCATTCATCTCAGAAGCGGTAGGACAGTGCAGCCACCTACATAAAAGTTAGGGTTAGGTGATCAAACCTATGAGAGAAATTCATCTCTACATCATCTTCTTCACCAACAGTCGAGAAGTATAACAATATCTAGGTCTAGAGTTTCACCGCCTTCACAACCACCTTTATCTTCTCAAGGTAGATGTAGATCTCCATTAGTAAGGAAGAACATACCAATCACGGATTCTTCCTCTTCACCAGCAACAACAACCCGTTCTGTTTTAGATTATGTTTTTCCTTCATCTATTTTGGATAACATTGTACAGACTGATTCTGGTTGTCCAAATGTACACGAGGATTCCCATTTGAATAATAGAAATGCTCATTTGAATGTTTCTTCTAATTTGTGCCATTTCCTTAGGCCTTAAATAAATCCAAAAAAATCAAAAATTAAAAACATCCTTATCTAATCATGGAGTGGGTTGAGATCTTACAAAAACATCTTTTTAGAGATGCCACTAAGGCCATGGAGTACATGCCTGCAATGAAAAAGGGAATGAACGAGGCATGTACACAAAAGCATCAACCAAGGCAGAACATACGAAAGAAAACAGAAAAACACATCTTGACCATGGCCACATTACATGCCATCATCAACCTCCTGCCTAAAAAGAAATATAAAGGAGCACCTCACATCTGTTGCCAAATATTTGATCATGAATTCGATCACACTCTTCTCGATAGAGGTTCCTCCATTAATCTCATGCCATCCTCTCTACTCACTGAGTTTGGGTTAGGACCTCTTAAAACAACCAGGATGATCCCTTTAGTTAGCTGATAGATCGATTAAAATGCCGAGGGGCATCTTAGAGGATGTTATTGTAGTGGTGAAATGAATGAAATTCCCTCTTGATTTTATTTTCATGGATATGGACACACTTCCACCGTTACGCCATACCCTAATCATAATGGCCGAAGCAGTAGTTGAATACGGTACTAGAGCGATAATCTTTCACTCTAGGAGTAACAAGTTGAAAATTGAGAAGATCTCTGATCCTAGACCAACACAACCACCACCAGCAACAGATGAGTGACAAACAGTTACAATAGATCTTCAGGACTGTGGTTTTTCTGCAGAGTTTAGAGAGACAGTTCCTTTTACAGATTTCATAGACACCTAGGAGTTCCTTACCTAGAAGGACCTTCTGGAAAGCACAATTGCCATGAGTTCCCTTGCTGGTCCTATTGATGTGTTTGTTGATGGGTAGTTTGAGCTAATTTCCGAGGATCAATATGAGTTTTTAGAGGTAACTAGTGATATTCCTTTGACACATCATGATATGTCTCCTTCTGAGAATTCTGAAGTACATATATCTGAGCCATATGTTGAGTTTGTTGAGTTATACATAGAAGAGAGACATCTTTCTGATATTATTGTTGAGATATTTAAGCCTTAGTTGATGAAAATTCTGAACATCTTGATGAGCCACTCCTTTCTGAGCAAAGATCATTCATTGCATAACTATCTTAGTAGCCAAGGTGGGTAGTTCACAGAATACAAATCACATACTGTTGATTGTTCCGTGATTTCCCTATGGTAATTGCATGAATAAAGCGTTTAAAATATAATTAATTTGTCATCTTTGTGGCATTTCATTGTAGGCGAATAATCGAAAACAATCAAGAATAATCACTTAAAAATTTAATCCAATTAATTCGAGTGATTCTATGTTTATTTTATTTGGGTAACTCTCAAGGTCAAACTCAAGGAGGAAAAGAAACAACTTAGAATTATGTCTATCGAATTTCATGTGTGGTTTTCAAGGCAGAAAGTTTTTGGTATTTTAATACAATTTTGCAATGCAAATGCAATTGCGACCAATTTTAAGGAGTAGAAAAATTGATATTTATCAAACGATGTCCAAAAATTATGAAACTTGGCCGAGATGTAAATAATGATGAAATGAACATACTATATTTTTTTGGAAATTTCTGATGCAATATGAATATTTTATGAATTATTTAATGCATTGTGAGATTTTCAATAATTAATTACAATAAATATTAAATCTACTTATTTTCAGGAAATAGAATTATCTAAGATATATAACTTGGAAATGTATCTAGAAAAATTCTAAAACTTTAAAATGTTGAATTTAACACCTATTAAAAATTATTTAGTGAAATACACAAAATGGTTTTTTTAGAGAAAAACATGCATATAAATGCAATTCTTTTTGGGTATAATGTAAACCCCAATTAATTCTACTACCCTGATATTTTTGTGATTTTTTGAGAAATAATTAATTATCTATTAATTTTAGAACACATATTGGGCAAAATATGCAAATTTTCATAAGAATAATTAATTAATTAACTAATTATAGAACAACTAATATAACAAGCCTGCTAGAATGTCAAGAATTAATTATAGAAAACATTGTTAATTTTTAAATAATAAATGATGTGAAAATGTTACTTAAAATAATAGAGGAACACATGGTTCTGTTCACAAATCACATAATATTAATTAAGATGAAAACTACAAAAGAGGGACTAAAGAAGAATTTCCATGCCCTCTGAGGGGCGAATTGCAATATTTCCAGAGGGGCACGTTCTGCACACGTGCCCTCTAGGCGCTTAGATAGCTTTGTGAATGGGTGAAACACCAGGGGTAACAAGTGTAAAATTTCAACCCCCATGTGTGTGTCACATATGCAGGGGTGCTCCTTGAAGAAGGTTGAACTGGAGGGTTGCTTTCTGCAGAAGTTCCCTCCCGCACATACTCCTCACATGAGAGGGCCTCATGCCTGCCCCCGACGACACGCGAGCGGTTGGCACAACAGAGCGTCATGGATGGTGGCGGCATGCGGCTCTACGAAGTGCAGTGGAAGAGGAGGCCAGCTCCGTTGGCTTGTTGAGGTATCAGACCCAGTGGAGAACCTCGTGTCGATGCAGATGCATCTCCTAGAGTTGGGATGAAGCTTTGCAGCCGAAGATGGTGGTCTCCAGTGGTCGAGGGAGCCATAGATTGCGAAGGCAGAGGGTGGTTCCTGGAGATGGAAGGGGGTAGTCAGTGCGGCGGGAAGAGATGCAGAGGTTGATGCGATGTAGTGGTGAAATATAATGTTGGTGGCTCTACTGCGTGGAGAGGTTGGAGTTGGGGCAGATGCGCGGAGAAGCGCGGCTACAACGACCAAAGAGGTTGTATCTCGCCACAGGGGTGTCGATAGAGCTGTCACCTCCACGTATCTGGTGCTCTATTGATCGATCAATGATGTCGGGGTGGCGAGGAGCTTTATATAGGAGAGGAGTGGCGATGGGTGTCGACCTGATTGGGAAGGTGGTGGTGATGATCGAAAAAGGGGGGTGATTGGATTTGATGGGATTCGATTGGGACTCACGGAGGTAGTTAACGCAATTGCAAGGAGGATGCAGGCGGGGGCAGTTGCGCGAGATCCACGGCATGGCAGTGGCATGATAAATGGAGTAGGTGGCGGCTGGCCAGAAATGGAAGGTGGCTAAGATTGGTTGTAATTCACGTCAGAGCAGATTGGGAAAGTGGGAGAGAGAGAATGGCGGAGGAAGGAGAAGCATCTTGGGCCACCCGATCAGCCGAGATCTTATGGACCAGATGGTGCCACGTGCTGAATATTTTTATTTTCATTTATTATTATTATTCATATTATTTATATTTTTCTTAATAAAATAAATTAAATACAAAATTCCCAAAAATGGGTGACACGTGGTGGCTCCAGGAGCTGCCATGTGTTAGCCCCAGAGAATTCAGAAAATCAAATACAAAGAAAAATCTGGAATAAATAACAAATGACCTTGGATCAAAAAATTTTCTTCATGAAAGTTTCATCTCGATGAGATCTACAACTTCCATGAAGAAACCAAAACCAAAATCGGTCATTTCCATAAAGTGGTTTTTTGGGGGGGGGTGTACATAGAGCACCTTGAATTTTGGGTTTTGTAATTTTTTATCATTTTAAAATAAGATATAAATCCATAAAAAATATGATAAAATCAAAGCTAAATATTTACACATTAATCTATTTTTTTGGAATTTTATTAGTTAGGAAAATGAAGAAATAAAATAAAATACGAGAAAGGGGGCTTTTGTACATACAATCAGTGAATACTCGGGCCCGATTAGTTTCTTTGATTTTGGTCTTATTTAGATTTGGATTTTAGCACATTTTAATAAAACCTTTTTCAAAGTAAATAAATAAACAAGAAATAAAATAAAATGAGTTAATTATGTACATAAAAAAATATGTCAAAAACCGTTAAAATACACAGTGTACAAAAGAGGTCGAAAACTCAACTTTCACATATGAGCTCTGATTCACTTTAACTTGGTCTTGTTTTGAAGGTATTTGAATGTACATTAGTTCAAAAGTAAGCAGGATCAAATCAGACACTACAGATATCAGCTTTTTATTCCAGAAATCCTGAAATTAGGGTTTAGGTTTCTTGTCCACTTATTTATGTTAGTAATTTTTTGTATTTTTCTTTTATTCTTGTTAGTAATATGTACTCAATGGAAGTGGTTTCAAGTCATTTGAAGTTAGCATTAATTAACTGAAAATAAGGGAAGCTAGCCTATTTTACAGGTCAATCAGGCTGGGATTTTTGGCTCCTCATTATATGCAATTATGAATGATAAAATGCATTTATCATTTAAATATGAATGAATGATAATTATGCAATATAAATGAAGAAATGCAGATGAATTTTGGGGATCTAATCTTAATTAATGTTTTTTAGAGTGATGAATCTGATATTCATCAACCATTTATCAGCGCAGTAGAAGATGTTATTGTAGAGTCGATTCGGACCCCATTTGAGCTCAAGGTTTTACCTTCAATGTTGAAATATGCCTTCCTTGCGGGTGCCCCCCCAAATGTTTCCGATTATCCTCAGCTCACAGTTGATCGCTGAATAAGAATCTCGCATGCTAGAGGTTCTTGAGAGAAACTGCAAGGCCATAGGATGGAATATTTCATATCTCTGTGGGTTTAATCCAGCTTTGTGCTCGCATCATATCTACCTAGAAGATGACTGTAAACCCTCCCGAGAATGTCAGCACTATCTAAATCTAATCTAAGGGAGGTTGTCATGAAGGAGATTAGAAAATAGTGTGATGATGGATTTATATATATCCCATTTCGGATTCCAAATGGGTCAGTCCTTTACATGTGATCCAGAAGAAATCCGGGATTACTATCGTAAAGAATGACCGTGATGAGAAGATTCAGACCCAGGTACCTACTTCATGGCACGCATGTATAGATTACCGACACCTAAACTCAGCTACCAAGAAGGATCAGTCAGCAATGCCCTTTATTGATCATATTATAGAGAGGGTGGCAGGGAAAGAATTCTTTTGTTTCTTAGATGGGTACTCGGGATATAACCAGGTTGTTATCGCTCCTGAGGATCAGGAGAAAACTACTTTCACTTGTTCGTTTGGCACCTATGCCTTCAAACGAATGCCCTTTGGATTGTATAATGCCCCCACTACATTCAAAAGGTGTATGTTTGTGGTTTTTACTGACATGGTGGGTAGATTCCTTGAGGTCTTCATGGATGATTTCTCAGTCTACGGGGATAGTTTTGACACATGTCTTTCTCATTTAGATCGAGTTCTTCAACGTTGCTTTGAGATAAACATAGTGCTCTCGTGGGAGAAGAGTTACTTTATGGTGACTAATGGAATTTTATTAGGCTACGTCATCTCCAAACATGGTATGGAGGTTGACCCAACTAAGATCGATGTGATATCCAAGCTTGAGCCACCATAAAACATAAAGAAGTTGAGCTCATTTCTGGGACACGTAGCATTCTATTGGCGATTCATAAAGGACTTCAGCAAGTCACCAGACCTTTGACTGAGATTCTATGCACGGAGAGTGGGTTTGTTGTTAATGATAAAGTCCTCCTTGCATTCAATCAGATGAAAAATATGATTAATAGTGCTCATTTTTACAACCACCCGATTGGTCTCTTCCTTTTGAGATCATGATGAACGCCTCAGATTTTGTAGTTAGAGCTATTTTAGGATAGAGAAGGAATGGTATACCATTTGATATAAACTATGATAGCAAGACTCTCGATGAAGCACAAAAAAATTATATAGTTACAGAAAAAGGGATGTTAACTGTTGTGTTTGATCTTGAGAAGTTCAGATCTTACCTACTTAGTTCCCATGTTATTGTGTACACGGATCACACTTACCATATGATACATACAGACAAAGAAGGATGCCAAGCCATGCCTTATCATATTACCAATGGGAGTATTCGTATCTATTCCGTGAGGGTGTGGATTGTATCTGTAGAAACTGCATTCCTCAGGATGAACACACTAGTGTACTTGAGCACTGTCACAAACTAGAATCTGGTGGGCATCATTCGGGGAAGTGCACGATAGCTAAGGTTTTACAGAGTGGCCAATGGTGTCCAACATTGTTTAATGATGCTAGAGAGTATGTTCGAGTTGTACTGACTGTCATAAGATAGGAGGAACCACTGGTTCCAAAGATACTATGCCCCTGAGATATAACCAGATTTATGGTACTTTTTATGCTTGGGGTATAAACTTCATGGGCATATTTCATGTTAGTCAGGGATATCAATGCATCATGCTTATCGTCGATTATGTCAGTCGATGGGTGGAGGCTATCCCCACCCGAGCTATTGATAGTCGTACGGTGTGTGCCTTTCTCATGGACCATATTATTGTGCGGTTTGGGATTCCAAAGATACTCATTTCAGATGGGGGAGCCATTTCATTAATAGAGAAGTCAAGAAGCTTGCTAAAGAGTACACCATTGAGCACATGGTGGCGTCTCCTTACCACCCACAGACTAGTGGCTTGGTTGAGATTTCAAATAGGGAGATTAAGATGAAAAAACTTGTATGTCCAGAGAGGAAGAATTGGTCCCTGATGCTTGACTCAGTTCTATGGGCTTATTAGATGGCGTACAAGTCTCCTTTGGGTATGTCTCCCTACAGACTAGTTTATGGAAAGCCTTACCACCTTATAGTAGAGTTAATTCGTAAATCTTTGGTTGCATTCTATGTATGCAATCTTGATTATGAGAAAATGGGAAAGGACAGAAAGTTAGATTTGAACAGATTACTGGAATTCCGGGACTTTGCATATGATAACTTACTCATGCATAAGGAGAAAGTCAAGTGTTGGCATGATAGAAACATTCGAAGAAAGATATTCTCCCCAAATCAGAAAGTATTGTTATTTGATGCTAAGTTGAAGCTGGTTCCAGGAAAATTAAAAAGCAAATGGTCAGGACCGTTCATTGTGAGAGATGTGCATGACAATGGTAGTATTGTCATATCTACGTTGTCATCTGAGGCACAACCATTTGTTGTGAACGGATAGTTGCTGAAGCCATATCTTGATCATAATACATTCATGTTCGTGGTTGATTCTATATGTGGTATCAGACGATGACTTTTTGACATCTTTTGTGTCTGATACATGAGCTAATTATCTCTTGTATATATCCATTGGTTGTATTCTTTCTTCTCCCATTTTATCATTCACCTCTTCCCATGTGTATATATGTTATACTTAGGATGTATTTTATCCTAAGTATAGGGGGTGAATGATTTGTGTTGTTCATATTCGTCCTGTTTCATCTCTCCTGTTGTTTCTTATACGTAGGGGGTGATGTTGTTCATATCATCTCTTTTGTGTTTCTATTTTCTTCTTCTGATCTCTCATTTGTTCCTCAACATGTTGATATTCTATACTTAGGGATATTTTACCCTAAGTATAGGGTGGCAAGTCGAGCCATTTTCTCTGTTTTTCCCCTTTTGTGTAGTCTTTTATACTTAGGATTAATTGTTCCTAAGAATAGGGGGATCACCGACCTCTATTCTCTTTGTATATTCTTTGAGTCATTGTTTTATAGTGTTCTTTTCACTTTTCTATACTTAGCACGAGTTATGTATTCCTTTGTGTCTCTTTAATCACTATGAGAACATATTTCGAGCTAAGCATGGGGGGGTGTCGTATATATTGTATATATACTTTAGCCATAACTCGTTCTTTTTATTGGCTTTAAAAATGTGATTGAAAAAATAATATTTTGTCACAGGGGTTATAAATGGGATATATATAAATATATAAAATCCACGTGTGTATATAAACCTTGATCACTTTCCATTATGTAAATAAACTTCCGATTCTGTAAATAAATTTCTTTTATAAAACCTAAATCTAAAACTTATATAAAACTCTTGTATATACTATTAACCCTTTTTCTTTCCTTTTAAAAAACTTGTTTTGTATATACTTCTTCCATCTGCATGTGCATTTTTAGGAACAGTGTTGATATTTAAATTAGTCCGGAATAAAATTGAAGATGGATCTTTGTTGGACCTTAATCAACTTAATTTTTATAAGAACATTATAAGAATTAGAATTGAGATTTTTCAGGTCCTAGAGACTTAATTTTTTAAGTCAAGAAGACTATGTTTCACATATCATCTCGATGAATGTAAGTAGAATATTTAACAACACATGCATGATTCTTCCATACCATGGCTTAACTCAGACAAGTACTATGCATTTAGATCTTCTTGGAGGAAGTGGTGAGGAGGCGAAATCTTTTGGCTTGGGGTAGCATACATTATGTAACAACTAGTGGGAATAGACGTATTTCTCTAGGGAGGGTAGTGCATCTCAACCTAGTCTTGTAGCATTGAGGTCTAAAGACAGGATGTTGTGTGGTTGCAATAGTGCTTCAAAAGAGGGATAGTCTACTAGCTCAAGAGGAAAAACACCTTATGTACATGATGCACCGTGTATATATTAAAAAATGCAAAATCTCCAAAAGTAGACATGCTTGATTGAAAAGTAAAATGCTTGTCGGAGTGTATATACAAGTATAATAAAATAAGATGCGCTTCAAAGTCAAATTTTTGTAAGCTTGCAGCTGGATGACTTGGCTTCACTGGTCATGGATCCAAGGATAGGTAGCTACACTGGTTATCGTCCATTCTTTTCTCCATCTCCTCTTCTTGAGCTGGTTGTACTTGACCTTAGAAGGGAATATCCTCGCTCCTCGAGGAAAGAGTTGCTAGACTGGGGGACTAGAGTTACCTTGTTAAGGGAGGTTGCTTCTTTGCTACTTTTGAGATGGGGAGCTATATTTCACGTACACCGTACAAGTAAAGATTCATAGTAATAAGAACTTGTGTATGTATTCTTGTTCTGACCTTATTGTTTAGGTGACCTGAATAGGAGTCTTGTGTAACTTGAGGGTTGTTTTGTTTTAAATCCATTTCCCATTAAGGTTCCACCACACTAATAATCCAATGGTTTGACAAAGCTTCATACTACAATTTTATAAAGATAAGTTTAATACTCAATATTGCCCTAATTTCTTTATTTTTCCTTTCTTTTTCTTTTATTCACTTATTCATTCAAATTAGTGTTTGTTAAGGGACTGGCAAAGGTAAAGCATTTGGGTGATGAATCTGCATTTCATCATCTTTATTCATTTATTTTAGCTTAAAATTCCTTATAAAACACTTGTATATTCTAATAAATCTATATTCTTACTAAATTGCATCTCTGTGTAAATATTGTATATTTATTACTTTTCTAAAATTAATAAATAAAGAAATAAAGGAAAATAAAGAAAATAAAAGACTATATATATGTAATATATATAGGATGAATCAAATCCCGAGAGAATGTCAAGATTTGACCTGATAGACAAGGAATTAAGTAGGGGGAGATAAAGCCAAAATGACCAAAAATACACTTGACACTGGTATATATTCCTCACTTGTCAATATTACACACTATTATTCAATGCCAAATCTCATGTAAATACAAATAATTCGTTCTTCAAAATTTTGTATAAAACCTTCTTAAAATGATTTCAGTAAACACTTGTGTACAATGTGTAAATTACATAACTCTCCAATAGCCACATAACTCAACTTTCAAGAATAAATATTCTCCATCTGAACTCCAAATTCATCAAACTCAATTTCATTGTACTCCAAATTAAGTATTCCTTAAAATTGAGATGATTTCATAAAATTATGAGTTATGGTGTGAAATGTGGCTATGGTGTAAAATTATGAGTTATGGTGTGAAATGATTTCATGAAGTTATGAGTAACTCACAAAAATCAAATAAAAATATCACTAAGAAACTTGTAAAATATTGTAAATAAATAAAAATATTTAATTTTGTATTTGTGTATAAAATTAATTAATTAAAAACATAATATTTTGTATATAGGTATACATACCTGTAAATGACATCATGTATTTATTTTAACCCTTGTATATATTATTTAATTAATTAAAAATCACCAAAATTAACTTTAAATTGATCCTAACATATTTTATTTATATTAATTAATTAATTAATTTTTTATTTTTATTTAATTATTTAACATTTTATTGTATTTTTTGTCGCATTGCCTATTTTGTTTTTATTCCAAGCATGCTCATATTGGCCTGCCCTGGTCTATTGACCCGGGTCAACTCCTCAGTTATGCCCTTCTCCCCGTTGATCTCATCTCCATTGTTCACTCAACCAATTTCCCCACGTGCTTTGATCACTAAGTTGCCTCGATTCCTTCGCCAATATTAAAGCTAATTCAATTCTCTCCCATGTCGTCACCTCATTTCCACCCATCACACCGCAAACTGCTCGCGTTATAAAATTAAAAACTAGTTGGAGTCACTCTTATAAAATAGACATCTAATCCCTCCACCTCGAGTTTAATCCATTCTTAGGACTTTTTCCTCCCTGAAATCAATCCCTGGAGTGAGCTGTAGGGGACAGCTGTGGTGCCCTACGATTTGGAGTACGAGTGAGCACTTAGAGTTTGTAATTCAATCACATCGTCGGAGTACCTCCCCCATGTTTCCCCCTCTCCGCCTTCAACGTAGATTGATGCTTCATCTCCCCTCCATTCAGTTTGTAGATAACCATAGTTAGTAATTTTTCTTTTCTCTAATTTTAATTTTATCTTTAGACTTAGCTAGTAGCTTCAATCCAAATTTCATCTCAACCTCCGATCTGCATGATCGGAAGATCTTCAATTAGTTAAATCAAACTGTGACCTCGCCATCACCTTCACAAGACTCCCCTCCACTTTATCCTCCATCTGCCCATCTTCAGATCTCTTCATATTAGGAGATCAGTATCCACTCCGATTGCCTACACCGGAGACCCTCCTCCATCCACTACTTCATAAACCTTTGACCTAATCTTTTGGCTGGACAAACCCTCCTAGCATGAGTGATCACTTGCAGGTTGAAAGAGCTCTAGAGAAAGCGTGGAGATCAGTACTCAAGACTGGAGGAGGTTCCTGCAGTAGTAAAATTCATTGCTTTCCATATTGATGGTCTGATGATTTGACAAAGATTCAAGGTGCAAACTAGATGCGGAATCCAAGGAGCATTGATCTGAGATCGAGTTGACGTGAAGCAAGGCAAAGATGAGAGAGATTTAAGCCAATCAAGTTCAACGGAAAGACTCTCTCCCATGTTCTTCCAGAAGTCCTCGCAGTCGCCCGATCAAGAATTGAGTTCCAGTTCAGATCTTGGCTATTCAAACACCCCCGAAACTCGGTCGTTGATTCATACCTCCAGATCTGATCGACGTCATCAACATTTGCTTTAACCACGATTGTCAGATTCAAGCCTTAGTGCATCACGACCATCCATATCACCATGTCTATAAAGGGTACATTTGCAACCATCCCCCTATCTTTATTTTATTTTCAAATAAGTCCCCATTGGACATGCGCTGTATTTAATAACTTGAATATTTACATTGCAACCCTTCTTATTTATTTTAATACCATTAAATTTATGTTTTAACTATACTGTGTGTTTGGCATGTTGCTTTGGCGAAAATTGCAATAAAAATATCTTGTCTTTGTGTTATTGCTCAGACCCAGAAGTAATTTATTTGCATTTTGGTCCAGTCCAGCGAGGCTCAAGCGCCTTTGTGCTTGACTTTTTGGGAAATTTATGCTATCAGTCCCATAGTTTATTTCTTGTTACCATTTAGTTTGTATTCTTGAAATAATTGCATATAGGTCCCTCTTAGTCTGCATATTTATTTTGCATGATTAAAATCAAATAAAAATTAGAAAAATGGCTCTAAAAATTTGATAAAGTTTACTGGAGACCTCTGCATAACACATCTTGCATCCATAAATTTTATTTTGCATTTCCATCATTTTTCTTAATTATAAGAAATCTAAAATGACAAAAAATGTCCTGTTTGAATTTTAAAATCATTAAAAGTTATAAAAACCCTCTCAAAATTCAAAAAAAAATCATGTGTGTTTGTTTTATTTTATTTTATTTACAATATCATTTTTGCATATTTGTCATTTATAATGTTCATAAATATTACAAAACAATCAAAAAAATTAAAAATTCATATTAAATAAATTAAAAAACGAAAAAATTATAAAATCACTTTCTATAAATATAAAAATTTATCTTTCATTTTGTATTATTTTCATTAATTTTGAACATTATTTGATATTTTTAAAATCCAAAATATTTACATTATTTTATGTTTACTTTATTTGCTGTTTTTTATTCATTTAAAAGCTTTAAATTTTGAGAAAAACTCTGGACAATTCATAATAAAACATTATAAAAAGTTTTTAAAAAAATCCAAAATAATTTTAGTCAAATTTTCTATATATATATGATATATTTAAAAATTCTAAAAAGCTGCGTTATTTATTTCGTACCATTCATATTCCATTATTTTAAAATAAGAAAAATCTTTTGCAAAATAAAAAATAAAAATATAAAAATGGAAAAAAAATATAAAATAAAAATTAAGAAAAAATTTAATATTACAAAACTTCATAAAAATACAAAAGTCCAAGAATAGTGAGCATAAAGATTCTTTTATGCTTTCATTGATTCTTCTTTGCATAGAATAGCCCTCAGGATTTGTAGCCTTCTTGAGTTCGATCATGTTGCTATACAAGTAAATTAAATAGCAATTTGTCTTGCTACAATTTTGTGATTATTATTGCTTGAGAATAAATAGTTATTCATCAATGCTTCTTTTGGTTGCGATGGCACTTGTAATTAATTAATTCAAATAAAAAGCCCAAAATTAGCGCTCAATAGGTGGTGGTGTCGCACTACTATCACATGTGCCTTTCTACGAAAGTTGTTGAGGTTTGCCTCAACTTGTGTAGGAATGACTATCTTTGTGTCAATGAGGTCATCCAGCTTCTGTCTCATCTCATTCTTGTTCTTGATCATCTAAGCAAGACAATCCAGAGTAGGATTCACTGAAGTGGCCTCTAAAGATTCGGCGATCTGTGGCAGCTAAGGATACTAGTAAGACATATTAGGGTGAGGAGGATATTATTGATGTTGGGGTCGAGCAGGAGGGAATTGATTTTGATATTGAGAGTCAGTGCTACTGATATTGTGGTCTTCAAGTATGGATCTAGTGTAAAGACAAATTGGTGGCCTTGGTGCAACACGAAACTCTGTCCACTCTGTTGTAGGTTGACTGGCCGGATTTTTGTATTCTGACAATGAGGTTGTCCTCCAAGACAGGTTAGATCTTGTTCATTTCCCCATGTGGCAATTACCTCTTGAATTTTTGGATGTGGTGGATACAAAGGTGTGGCATAAGCTTGGGGTTCTGGAAGGTACACAACCATCTGTTGTTGTGGCAATGATCCCTGGTAAGGTATCTGCACATATACTCGTGCAAAACTTACTGAGGTGACCCTTGATTCTGCGGATGGGATTGTTTCTTTAGTTTTGCAGAATGTTCGGCTAGTTCCTTCACAAATAGGCAAGCATGGACGGTGCTTACCAGAAGCTCAAACTGCTTGGAAATTTGATAGAGCTTGTCTAGTGACCTGGTACTTTGTTTGATCATATTTCATTTGTCAAGGTCTTGTGATAGCTTTTCAATAATATCAACTTTAGAGAGATGATTCCTGATGATGCTGAGATGAAATTGGAACTCATGTCTCTCTCCATCATGGTATGATGCTACATTGATCGGCTTATACGAGATCGATGGGACTTTCTAGAACACCCCGGATGAAGATAGAGCAGTAGAGCCCTCAACCATCTCTTCGAAGATCTGCCATACAATGTCTTCATCCTTGTTAAATTACAATCCTCTACATGCGGCATCCACAAGCCATTGGCTTTCTTGGTGCAAGCCCCCAAAAAATTCTAGACCAGGATGGTCTTCGACAAGTCATGATGGTGGCACTTCTCCATAAGATTTTTGAATCTTTTCCATGCCTCATGAAATGGTTCATGGGAAAATTGGGAGAAGTTGGAGATCAAGGCTTGCATATGATTCAGGAGACCCAGTCGATAATATTTGTGCAGGAAGGCTCATTTGAGCTCCTCCTAGGTCATCACCACCTTGCCCAAGTGATTGATATAGTACAGTGCCTTGTCTTGAAGGCGGGGAAGGCGATCATCTTTACTAGCTCCAATGAGACGTGGGGTAGTGCATGGTGCTACGAATTCTATTGAACTGATGCAGTTGTATGTAGAGCTCCTCATTCATAATCTCATGGAAGATCGACAAGAGAGGGAGTAATGATGGCTTCCACTCAAAATTCATGTGGATTATAGGTATTCTAATCCATTCAGTAATCTAGTCAGCACAAGGCTTGTAAGTTTCTTTCAGAGTTGCCTTGGGTAGTCCTCCCCTCTGATCTCCTCTTCTATGGTTTCCTGTAGGTTGCTCATCCTCATTCCCACCATGATGTTCCTCATCCTCTCCTACTCGTCTTTCCATGTCCCTACTTAGTTCATTAAGCATTTTCCTGAATGCAACTTGTGTGAGAGCTTCATCCATCAACTGTTGCAGGATGGCTTGAATTGAGGCTAGCAACTTTTGTCGGCTTTATTCTGATCCACAGTATCATTTGAACTCGGCCATTTATGACATCTCTGTGGAGCCATCTCAAAATCCAATTGTAACTCGAGCTTATGATCAAGTATTGAATATGCATTGGGAAATAGAACCTGATCTATCCTCAGAAAAGGACCAAGTTTAAGATGTGAGTCTCTCTTGAACAATGGATTTATTGGTGAAATGAAAGTGGTGGAAGGAGAAAGATTTAGTCAAGAGACGCCTTGAACTTTTAATTGGGCGAAGACTGGGGAGTCTAAAGAGAAGTTCGCGAAGTCCGAACTCAGTTCTTAGAGATCACCTTATATTATTAAAGATGTCAACATCTGAGAATCTATGTTGGTGTTCGCAAAATCCTAATAAAGCCATCTAGGAAGCGAGATCTTTAGAGACAAAAGAAGTGATGATGTAGGAGTAGAGGAAGATTATGAAGAATTTATGAGGAATTTAGAAGAGAAGGCTCATAATTAAGCATGGAAGAAATAAAAGTGAAAAAAGAAGTATGAGATAGAAAAGGTGTAATGGCACGATATTTTTTATCTTGACATGCTTTAACAAAATCAAACAAACCTCAAAACAAGGTTATATTCACCAACTCAACACAATGAGCAGTAAGAGTTCGGTGACTATCTTCTCAATTATTTGATTGTATCAAGCAATCTTATCGAATTTAGTCCTTAGCGGCTAATCTTATAGGAGAGTGAGTATTGACCCATCAATCGTCATGTACTTTCCACTTCGTTTGTATCCAGTAGCCTACACTTTTTAAAGTTCCTTACTATAGATCTGGACCACTACTCAACCAAAGAAGTAGAAGAGGAAGTTGATAGGCAAAAATACTTCAAAACTAAGTCTGTATGCAGACAAGGCCCTACTCAGACGTGGAATGATGAGATAGACATCCCTGTGAAGGGATGGTCTAAGCTAAATACTTCAAACTAGGTCTACAAAAAGACAAGGCCTACTCACCCACGTACGATACAAGCTCCAATACTTAGTGAATCCAGGCGATACACAATTTAGTACCTAGGCTAGGATTTGGGCTCTTTTCCTTAAGTATCATGCATCGTTCTGTTTGAAAGGAACATGAATATAATGTGGGTATTGTGAACCCAATACAATGAAGTTTTATTAATCGGTTTCAATTAGGTCAAGGTTTTCTTAGTAGTCCCTTTTTTAGTTTTCTAGTTTTCACTTTTTTTTAGTATTTTCATGTAAGAGGTCTAGCGATTTTATCAATTCTATCCTTGGCCTATGTGAGAAAATTTTGAGGGAGAAGACTTAAAAGCAATGCAAGTCGGGAAAAAATGATGCGATGCTCGTTAGAAGACTGACAGTGCTTACCAGCTCTATCTCTGTATGGGATGCAAGATAGAAATTTTAAAACTGCACTATATGCAATGCAATGAGGAAATCACCCTAAGACATGAGCTTGTATTATAGTGATGAATTTGTTCAATTGGACTATATCCAAGCATGAGAACTATAGGTGCAGGAATGATATTAGGACTTTTGACCTAATTTAATCGAACATCCACTCCTAAAATCTATGGGCTCAATCCACAAGATGCAGAAAGAAAATAAAGCAGAAAACACAAATCGTAGAAAATAAATAGAAACAAAGGGGAAAAATAGGGAGGAATAAACGTAAAAGATGATGAAAATGCGGAAAATCCGATTAAGTCCCCCATGTGAACAATCACATGATGAAATGGACTTGTGAGAGTCTAAGTATTCAAGTTCGGGTCTTGTATTTTTACAAATTTAATGAATACATCTCTTTCTCGTAAATTAAGCTAAATCTATAGTAAGGTAACTGCTCGACTTCTTGTCTCTTCTTCTAATCTCTCCTACCAGTGGGCAAAGAACTATCGGTCTCTATGGCTCTGAGGTGAGTAGAATCTCCTAGGAAATCCTCCCTCGATACATGGTCCCTCACAACAAATTCAAACAAGAATATGATCTTAATAGTCTTAGATTAAAATAGAATAAAGAGAGAAATATATAATAAAATGAATAATGGCAAAAACAAGCTATGTAGGCTACTATATGCTCTACAAATTAATGCTCCTCGACAACGATGCAATTTGATGAGGCATTTTTCATATAGATGCCAATGTAAGGTCTTGGAGGGCCTGCGGTGTACGACAAATCAGTTCTGGCAATCGATGTGTCGGTTGCTTTCGCATTGCGCGGCACCCAATCTCAAGCTGAGCAATCAATAATTAACCCACAATATTGATTAAGCAATGAAATAAGTGAGCTAAATTTATTATATGCTACATATATGTGTATAGTAACAAGTAGTACGGGTCGAAACACAAAGAAGCGCATGAGGTGGAGTGGGAAAATGAATAGACTACTTTGGGATTTTTTGTTTAAAATTTTTAATTGTTTTTGTGGGTTTTTAGTTTATATTTTATATTTTTTTAAATTTTAGTTTCATTTTTAAGAATAAGATGTAGGTTAATATATAGTATACTATATAGAAAAGGAATAGAAAAGAGATGTTTTTGGATTTTTAGAATATAGAAAACAAATTATAATTTGAAGAAATAAAATGATTTAAGTTTATATTTTTTTCACTATTTTTGGGGATTTTTGGATAGTTTTGTGAATTTTATAGATTTTTAAATATGAAAAGACACAAAATAAGGAGAATGGAAAATACAAGGATTTGAAATGGGCTTATTAAATATCTATCACATCTGATTGAGCCAATTTCAATTTTCCTAGATACTATATAATATAAAGAAAATTCAGAAACATGAAACATATTTCTTATTATTTTTTTGAGAATTTTTATAATTTTTATAAGGTTTTCTATGTTTTGTGATTTTTAAGAGTTTTAATTGATATTTCGCAAAAATATTTGAACAAATGATGAAATATAACTAAATAGAAGTATATGATTTTTTTGAATTTTTCAAAAGCTTTTATAATTTTTATGGATTTTTAAGGGCTAAACATTATAAAATGTAATGTTCTTGAATTTTTATAAATAGGAAAACAATTATAATTTCCATGCAAAATATATATGTGATAATATAGGGATCCAAGGACTTTAGATAAATATCCTATAATTTTTAGATGTAAAATTATATTTTTAATAACTAAATTACAATCACAAAAATAAATCTACAAAACGTAGACCCAGTTGTAATATTTGAGAAGTTTTAGAGCATTTAATAACACTTAGAAAAGTCTAGAGGCATCCCTGAAATTGTCACATATAAAAATATAATACACACCTAGCATGGGTATAAATGTAAATAAATAGAATAAAAACACCAAGCACGCAAATTTACCAAAAATATTTCAACTTATATTTAAAGTTCATGCAAAATATCCACCCCCTTGCGCACAAGCACGTGAGGTGATGTGACAATGAACTAACTGGAGTCCAATATAAAAATATTACAATTACAAGAAAATTTAAATACTGAACTATAGATATAAAATGAATAGAGGTGAAAGTTACAAAATACCACTCATCACGTGCAAGAAAATGGTTGTGGATGGTTCACATATCCACATGGACGGATCGGAAGCACGCTTACCGGTTCGCCAATGGACGCCTCTGATTAGATCTCAAGATCAGATCAATGACTGAGCTGGACTGAGATCCAAAGATCGTGATCAAAACTAGAGCGTCATTCTTGATCGAACGATCCCTGCTCTTCACAAAGAACATGGAAGAACTAGGTAGTTGGCCTCCTGTCTTTCATCAGATCTTGCAGCTCGGTTGATGGATGCAGCTCGGGGATGGCTCTATGGCTTCTTGGAGGTCATTCGGAGGTGCCGGTGCCTTTCGAACAGTCTGGATCACGTTACTATGAGATTTTGAGCTTGAGAAAGCCTATCCTACCTCAAGGCTAAAATTGGACTCGATTCCCCTCGAATTCTCTCCTCTTGGGCTGAGACCTGCATCGAAAAGCTCAGGGATTGAAGACAAATGTCATCGGCCCTTGGGATGGGTAAAAAATTAGTGTAATGGTCTTTGTGGAGGTATCCGACGAGGTGGTGGACTGGGAGAACTTAATATCCCTATCTGAGCAAGATTAGGGGGTGTGGGAGTGATCTACAGTATGGAGAAGAGGTGAGAAACGAAGTGGAGGTGTGGGTGAATCGAAATGATAGGTTATAGAGAAGGGGACAGTGGTCGGAGCTTAGAGCTCCGACGAACTGTCATTTTCATTTTTAGCTTAAAATAGATAGAATAAAATGAAATAAAAAGCAAACCTAAGCTACTGTTATTCCTACTAATTGAAAAAAATAAGTAATAAAGATCTCATCTGCCTGGAATGGCTGGGAGCAAAACCACTAGGAGAAGGTCTCTGACGATGGTGAATCTCCTCCTACACCTTCCTCTGCATCCCAAATTTGGAGTTTCTGCTTCCTGTCAGGAAGGCCAAGCTCTGGAGAGGAGAAATGCCTGGTCAAAGGGATTAAATTTCAAAAATGAGCAGAGGTGACATTATATACAAGGTTTCCTCTGAAGTAATCTTCGCCTAGGGTTTTTATATGAATCGATGGTTGACTATGACAAGCATTGCTTCATGTGAAAGCTGATCATTGGGAGAAGAATATTGCTGAAGAAATCAGGGGCGCATGAGAACTATGGCGAGCTAGAAAATTTGGTGAAAATGGGTTAAGAGCAAGTAACGTACCAATCCATAGAGGGGGTGGGGCAGTTGACCTAGGTCAATAGTCGCCGCCACCTCACTAGTCCGCGTCATACACAAGAAGACAAAACAGATGTAAAAATAGAAATAAATAGAAAATAAAAAACAAGAAGATTTTATTAAATACACTTAAAACATAAAAGTTGTTTATTATTTTATATACTATTTTTAGGTGATTTTTATTTATTTTTATTGCCTTATTTATGAGATGTTAAATTTTATAAGTGTATTTATAGCTAATTATACCTATGCATTATGTATTTTATATGTATATTGGATTTCAAAAATTATTATTATA
Organism: Ottelia alismoides; assembly: GCA_037367405.1. Lineage (NCBI taxonomy): Eukaryota > Viridiplantae > Streptophyta > Magnoliopsida > Alismatales > Hydrocharitaceae > Ottelia > Ottelia alismoides. The sequence goes on along the minus strand of JAZKJV010004799.1, from coordinate 185,759 downwards.
TGAACATATTTTATATATTTATAATATATTTAAATACATATTTACATATTTTTATTTTGTTTTATGATTTTATGTATATACTTGAATAATTATGGGTACATATATTATATGTATATTATACATATATATCTTTTTCTATAATTTAATTTAATGCATTAATGAACTTATTTTATGTTTGTATTTTTAATATATTTTGTATAATATTTACAAGTATTTTAAAATCTAAAAAGAGTAAAAATATAAAGATTAAATTTATTGAATAAAATGTATAAATATATAGTACAATGGAGCCCAAAAAGCCAACTTTTGTATTTTAACTCCATAATGAAACTGTATTTATTAAATTAGTAATTTAATTTTAACAATAATAAATGTGAGGTTTAGTGAATTTTGAGTTCATATGGAGGAGATATTGATCATTGAAGTTCTATTTGCGGATTTTTAATCTGTATGCCCTAGTCATCCTATGCACTTTGTTTATTTCCAAATATTTTAGTATTTATATGTATTTTTATGTACATAATTTGTGTTGAAAAATATTTATTTGAAGTGTGTAAGAGTGTGTATAAATTAATGTAAGTTTGGCTATATATGTAGTGTAGTGGGCCCCTAGGGTTTCTAGGTGTCTATGCCATTTTTCTGTATTTCTTTGCCCTATCTCCCCCTACTTTGTTCCTTGTTGACTAATTCAATATTGACTTACTCTCAGGGTTTAGGGTTAGTCCATATTTGTAATACTTTGTTTATTTTTCTTTTCTTTTTCTATATTCATTTATTTTGTGTTTTAATATAGGAATTTATCCATTTTCAGTCGGTGTGTTAATTTATACAAGTTAGATATATTAACATGCATTTATCTAGGGATTTAAAGAAAAAATGAAGGAATAAAGGTGAACTAATGGGTATTCACTAGTCAGTAAGAGTGCTTCTCATCCATAGTAATTAAGAACAACCTTAATCTACCGTAATATATTCAACATCAGTTGTTGAAAGTGCAAATAGTTATGCTTTTCAGAAAACCATGATACTAAAGTGTTTCCCATTAACTGACAAATACCTCTAGTACTTTTTCTATTTGTACAACTACCAGCATAGTCTGCAACTCTATATGCGAAAAGATCCATGCTACTTGTCTAAGGATTAAACAAATCAAAACTTTCAGTAATGGGTAAGTAATAACAGATTCTTTTAACAGGTTTTAAGTGATTTGTTAGGAGACGATTGAAAACGTGCATCTAAACAAGTGTTGAAAAGTATATTAGGTATACTTGTTGTTAGATAGAGTAGCGATCTGATTAGTTCTTCGCACACATTTGCATTGACAAGTGTACTTCCTTCACCTAGATCCAAATAACAAGAAGGGGTTAGAGGAGTAGGCTTCTCAGAACATGAAGCAAACCTGGAATTCTTTAACAATTCCTTGGTGAACTTTTGCTACGAGAAGAAAGTCTCATGCTCAAGCTGAGATACTTAAAAATAAAAAACATAGGTTCTCCAACTAAACTTGTGTCGAGTGCATCCTACCTAAGATCATAGATATCTCTGAATAGAGATGCATTGGTAGAACTAAACACAATATCATCAATATAAACTTGAACACAAAGTGAATGACAACCAATAGACCTAACAAACAAAGTGCAATGTACTTTGCCTACTTTAAAGCCTGATGTGATAAGGTAGTCACTTAGCCTATCAAACCATGCTCTCAGAGCTTACTTAAGTTCGTATAAATTTTTATTAGGTATGATGACAAAGTCTAGGTATTTAGAGTCTTCAAAGCTCAAGGGCTACTAAATTGTCAAGAGAAAGAATCATTATTACATGCCTCATCTATAGGTTTCAGCTCGAGAAAGGAAACAACAGCAGACATGGCAATGGAGTTTAGTAATGACACCCAATTAAAAGTGAAGATCTTGTAGATCCAAACAAGTCTATATATAGAAGTTTTAAAGGTAGTGACGTATTGACGAACTTCTTAGGTTTGCATTTGGTTTTATGCAATTTTCCTAACTCACATGTTATACGCTTGTTCTTCTTCGTATGTGATAGCTTAGGAAGTCCTTTAACTAGGTTAAGTTTACTAAACCTACATGTTTGCTTGAAGTGAATGTGACCTAAACATTTATGAGGTATTTTAGTGATGAACCTTTGCCGAATCTAATTATGTAGGCATTTTTATGTCTAACAAAACATCTAGTGTGTCTTCTTTAATAACATCAAAACACTTTTTAAAGGAAGTAACTTTAAAGCCATTGTCACACATCTATTATACACTTAGTACATTGTGCTTCAGGCCCTTAAATAGATTAAAAGAGTCAAAACTGGTATTAGGGGTTCCAATCATACCTTGGCCAATAACTATGCCTATATGGTTGTCACCAAAAGTAAATGTGCCTCCATCCTTGGTTTCCAAGTGTAGGAAGAGGTCCTTGTCTCCAGTCGTGTGCTTGAAACATCTACTATCCATGATATAGTTATTTCTCTTTCCTTTGGTCTATTTCTGCGAAATATGTCTTCGTCATCTTTCTTTGAGGATAATCTCTTTTTTGTTTCTATAAAACAATGAACATGTTTTTTCGTTACAAATATCTTTTGGGTCCTTGGCTAGTTAGCTTGGTTTTGAGGATTTCTCCTTTGTTCTGATACCCTCTTGGAAGCTTTTGGACTAAGTAAAACTTGCACAGGAATAATAGATTTTGATATGCTAGCTTTACAATTGTTGTAACCGATACCATAATTGCTAGTGCTTTGGTAATTACCACCTAATAGTTTTTCTAGGTTTACTTTACCTTTTATGAACTTAGCTAAGTCATTAACAAGAGTGCTAGTTTTCTTCTTTAGTACAGAGACAATGTTCTCTAAATAATATATGTTTGATTTAAGTGACTTAATTTCAATTTCATGATATTTTTCAAAAGTTTATAAACTTTTGTAAATACAAATATATGCTCTTTAAAGGATTCTATTTGTGAGACATGATTTTCTAGTGTATCCCATGCATTTGCTTAAGAATCTTATTTTCTCTTTTTAATTTAACAACTAGATCAGTGATGAATCTGTGATTCATCACTATAATTTATTAGAAATAAAGCTTTAGATGCAATTGGGTGTTTATTACTCATTATTAGCATTCGTTCACATGTAAATAATTTTCATAAATTAGCATACCATATTGCATCTATATTCACTTGTATATATTCACCTAACTTCATCCATTTTTTATTAATTCACACCGATTGACATAAAACCAACTCCATTGTGTACATATCACTAATATTAATCAATAACAAATGCTAAAAAATACTAACTTGTATATATGCAAAATAAATCCAAATCGTAGTTTGACACAGAAAATCGTAAATGTTGTTATCTCTCACATAAAGTGTCGGATTTCACTCTACTAATTTGCATTAATGTACACTCAATTATCTACAAATCAAGACCAAATTCAAAAGAATCAGAGTTCATTTGTGAAACTTGGGTTTTGAGTTCGAAATGTACATTATACATATTCACTAATTTTGTATTTGATATTTTATGTACATATGTAACTTATTTATTTATCTTTTTAATTTCTTGTTTTATAGCATGTTTCAACTAATTTCATAAAAGTAAAAATCAAACAAAATTAGAAAGATAAAGAGAAATTATGACTTGAGCACACTAACTAACTCATTTCTATATATCTAACATTTCTAATAATTTCTTAACTCATAAAAAATTAAAAAAAATACATTTGTATATGTTTAATTAATTAACTACATGTTTGGTTTTTGCATGCATTTATCCATCTAAAGGAAACCAAATAAAAATTACAAAAATAATAAAAAATTGATATTTTATATTAATAAAATATCACAAAAAATTCATAACTTGTAAAAATGACTCCATTTGCATTTTAGTCCATGAACATTGTAGAGTGCATTTAGTCAACATTTTTCATTATGGGAGATTTCACATTTGAGATCATCAATATTTTAATGCATTTTTATTTTTCTCTTCATGATCAATAGTCAAAGCACATTTATCTTGCAACCATTCACCACTTAAGTACAATCAACCACCTTGGTCAAGCCTCACCAACCCTCAGTCAAACACACTTCTCCTTTATTCTTGCCCTCCTGAATGTTGGATAATGTTCGATCCAATGACCATAAATAAAAGCTCCTTTTACCCCAGACCCATCTAGGATCGTTGGATCAAGGTAGATCCAACAATCTTTCCTTCATCCATTTCCTCCAGCTATCCCCCTCAATGGTTGAAACCCAACTCTCTAGAACCCTAAGTCCTTGCCTCCCAATGAACGAACCCTCCCTATCAGCCTCCCCACCAATCTCCTTTGGCCACCTCTATCCCCTACCAACCAACTGGAAGCACCAAACCTTGATCTATCCCCATCTTCTTCGCTAACCTTCAACACTCCACCAACTCTCCTTATTCTCTCTTCTCGTGCAACCACCCAATCCTAATCCCCATCAAACACCCAACTCTCACCAACTCAAGTCTCTTATGCCTATTATCCTTGTTTATCCCCAACTCCAACCACTAAATCAAGCATCTACCATCCATCTTCGTCCAAAACAAGGCAGAGAGAGAGACTTAGGAATTGGTCAGCTAGTGACATCAATCCCAACTCCGGTGAAAACATCTTGCTCACATGATCCACTGATATTCAATCCATGCTGATGTATTCCTTCTCATCAAAACAACTAATCCACCAAGGAATTATCAACGACCCTCTATAGGAGACAATCGGAGTAGGTCCAATGCCCGGTCCAATCACGAGTGATGTCTAGGTATATTCTATCCTCTTTCTCTTTAATCATTCTTTCTTCTTACTTGCTTCATCCACCACCATCTTCTTCACCCATTTTCTTTGATTCATAACCCCCAATCTTCAACACCGATCAAGACCAACCTCTCCACCCCATCTCATGATACCCACAGTTCTTCTTTTCCTCCAGCAACCTTTCCCCTCTATTCACCATCAAACTAGAGATCAAGCTCCTCTTCCCTCATCCACTGTAGGGACCTCGCCCATCCCCCTTCCTCTTGATTTGTCATGCCAATGCCAGGACCTAAAGGCTTGAGCCAAAATTTTTCTTGTAGGACATTCTTATAGATCCCACCAGACAGTCAGAGATCGAACATCGAGCACATCTCGCCGACCTCATGCAACTACTATCTCCCGCAACGCATTTGGGTCAAGGAGAATAAGGAAAACCTCTAACTACAACTACAACCAATCCAAGGAGAAACCCCAAGAGCAGCAACAACCATCTATCCTCCTTTGTCAAGAGGAGGAGAGCTCTCCAAATCATACCCTCCTCGACCGTCGAAACGGACATAGAAGGGCAATCCTACACTATTGGACTAAAGTGCCTAGTCATGTGCTTCATCGCACATGACTTAGAAAATTTGTGGTCAATCTCCTCACTCTAATAGGAACAACAACGAAGACCTCGTGTGAGGGCAAATTTTATGAAGAACCCTACAGGTTTGGAGAATTACATATAAGCAACTTTTGGTATGACTTGAGAGTATTTATAATTATTTTTTTGGTTATTTATAAAATTAATAAAATTAAGAAATTTGTTTGTTACTTGTAAGCACATTTACTCTCAGATTCTTTTTATCGGTAATAAATTGCAGAAAATTAGGGTATTGGGGCTTGGGAATTGAATCGAGCTACACATTAATTGGCGTGCTTATTTTCTCGTATTTCTTTGCATTCATCATCGTTTAAGTAATCTAAAAATGTATATTTTATTTTCTTGCATTGCCTTTTTTTCTTGCAGAAAATATAAAAAAATTCAAAAGTCATATTTGCTTACATTGTGTACATCTCTCTTTTAAAAATCCATAAAATTGCAAAAATCCAAAAACCCAAAAAACATTTCATATTTCGAAAACCAAACTCTAAGTTATGTGAAAAATTACTTCTAGACCATTGTATTACCTCCCTGAGTTTGACCTTAGGACTTGCTGAGTAAAATAAACAATCGACCACATGGATTAATTTCGTATAATATTTCTTTGTGTGGTAATTTTTATTGACTCCATCTTTATCACCTACTATAAACGACGTAAATATGTACAATTAAGTGTGGTAAAAGGTGAATTTCATCAAATGGTGTTGTTGTTGGGGAGGTATACAGTTTATCATTTTTAAGACAACTTAGTGCATAGGTTTCCCATCCTCAGTAGTATATCCTCCAAGTTTTCATGCAAATATTGTCTCTATTTATTTCTCAGCATTTTCTTTATTATTTTATTTTATGTATATATTTTTATTATATTTCTAACATACTTATTTATCTTTGATTCGAGGGATCTGGTTGACTTAGAATGGGTTTTTTGGGAGCCGATGCAACACGAGGAGACTGAATGTGAACAATTTTGAGGATCGAGCTCATTGAGGAGGCACTGAAGAAGAAATTTTTACTTTGGAGAGAGAGAAAGTTTTATTTTATTTTAGACATTTATTTTTGTAATTACTTTGTAACAATTAACTATTTCCAGCGGTCTTCGCTTGAAGGCACACATGTATAACCAGACATCGAAACTTAGCCTATCGAGTCCATATTTTTATGGTTGATGTTGTTCTAAGATTATATCGCGACTATTAGAGCTATTTAACTTATTCTTGTAAAGTAAGACCATGACTTCACTTCACTTTTAATATACGTACTAGATCGAAATTCAACTAACCAAATTAATTTTTTCTTTAACTCACTAAAAGAATTCATGTTCTAGGTGTGGTTTCATGTCTACGCATTAGAAATATTTGCTTAGGGAAATTTAAATTATGTCTTACATCCCCACGGAGATTGTGGGGAAGCACTGCAAGTATTTCTAAACTCAGCATTCATCATTGTGTTTCCCGATGCACAACTTTTTGATTCTCCCTTAGTTTTCTTTAACGTATGCTTTAAAGAAAATTAGAATATCCATGTAGACGTGTCTTGATCTCCACTCAAATTCTAGTGATAACCACATTAAGACAAGGGAATTGTAAACACGACTATTGAAAAAAATGAAATAAATATGAATATCATTATCTGTGGGAGAACAACCCTATGATTGTACGCATGTACTTCTCCAAACTATGTGTGGGTGAGGACTTAGCCTGAAGGTTATAGCCCAAAACCCTGGACATGCATCCTATGTCATCAAATGCTACTCTTGCGAGTTTCAGAGTTGCAGGTGCTTACCTCCGACCATAGAGAGATGTTTTGGTTATGAAAGTCTACTATCTCATTTAAGGGTGTGATATAACCTGGTAGTCTAGGCAGATCACTTCTTTGATTAAGGTATAGTAGAACCATATTTGAGCATTAAGAAACTCACATGTGTGTAACGGATACAAAGATTGCATTATCTCCTAACTTGAAATTAAAAAGATAACAAATCAGACCTTTGCAGCCTTCACTGTGTAAAGTTGGTGAATTTGGGGTTTGCATTTTGTATAGTACTACTTATGTTCAAAGACTTTGTACTTATAAACATCTAATCGGGGTTCATGATCATTATCCACCTTCATTTACGAAAATGTCAGAATATTGGTCTTCATGCCCAAACTCCATTGGTCGAGCCTACATGACCATATTGTTGGACATGCGAGCCCACGACGAGCCATTATGCAATAAATGTTATTGTAAATATCATTCCCTGATCTAAAATGAAGAATAACTAATTTGCATAATAGGTCCCTTAGTAGAATTAGGGTTATGTACTATTGATTCAACTATTGAATCATAGAGGCTGGTGCTTGGATGAATATCTAAAGAGTTAGATTGAGGACTCATCAAGTACCGTCAAATGATTGTTAAGAGAGGATCTCCAACCTGAGTAGGAGATGGCAATACTTTCTCATTTAGGTTGATATCTGACCGACTTCTTAATGCAGGTCCTCTGCATGGGAATAGAGATTCAGATGTATCAGGTAAATCAGGTCAAAGAGTTGACTTAACGAGACCGAGATAACCAAAATCCTATGTCGTATGCTGTCATGATATATGCACGCATCCTCTGACCAAAGACAAATGTGTTACTATATGGCTGAGTATGTAAATTTGGCAGACCAATAGGTTGATGACCTAATCAAGGTCTATACACCGGTGCGCTAGTGTGCATATAAGGGCATATGAGTAATACGATCTCTCAAAGGGATCATACATGGTCATTAATGATCCGGAAGACATGAGCTCACTCATGAGATATTGGGAAGAATCAAATTCCATGCACGGTTGTCTCGCTTTGGAAGCTTGACTGAATTTGTAGGTTTGATATATACTTTTGGAAAGTATATGATCAACACCTGGGTATCATATATGCCTTTGGAAAGTATATGATCGATACCGACTCCCAATAGTCAAATGAGAAACTTAATGATAAAACCCTGAAGCAGACAGTCTAGAAGAGATCTAAAACATCAGGTTTATTCTGGGTCTTCCAGTATGTAGGATGTACATGTATTAGGAATACATGAGGGTGATGTGATCATAAACGATTGTATAACCATGACGCTTCCATTCCGAGGGAGTGATGAAACAGGTTTGGATTTTAGTGACTCCTCTCATAGAGAAGTAATCTGATCTTAGTCCAAATGATGGACATTAATCTGAATGTGATTGAGATGTAATGAGAAGATTAGGTGTGCAGTCTTGATTTAATCAAGTGTCTGTGGGAGGTCCACAAGATCTAGAGTTGAGATGCGATCTCCACATCCAAGTCACAATATGTGGAACAATACAATCGCCCTGTCCTTATCTCCAAGTATCCGCGGAGAAAGCGCATTATCCTTGAAAGAGTTCATGGATAATTTCATTGTTGATATGTGTATCCGAGAATTGAGAAATTGATAATTAAATATGATTTAATTATCATGAATAATATGAATTTGATTCATATTATAAGGAGAGTTATCTGAGATAATTAAATGTGATTTAATTATCAAAGGTGTAAATAATGTGAATGTGATTCATGTTATTTGTTCAATGAGAAAAGAGATCCATGATGATTAAATGTGACTTAATTATCATGGATATTGATAATGTGGATAGCACTATCCATATTAATTAGACATATTATAAATGTGATTTAAAATATATTATAGAGAGCACATTTAGATTTATATATCTTGATTAATTATTAATGTGAATTGGATTCACATTGAAAGATTAATTGAAAATATAATTACATTATGTTTTTGTTGTGAATGAGATTCACATAATTTTAATGACTTGATTGATGTTTTTCACAAGATATTTATGAATTATTTTTGTGAAAACTATTTACAACAATTGTAGTTGTAAATCTTGGAGATATCATGAGATAATGAGATCTTGTGAGATAATGAGATCTCATGAGATGATTGGTAGCCGTCCCCCCTTTTTAAGGGATGTGGTTAGTCTCCTCATTATCTTCAAGACTAGCCAATTGATTTGATTTGAAATTAACTTATACTGATTTATGAATATATATTAAAAATAAATTAAATTAATTGTTGTTGTGTTTTTATAACAAGATCATAGCCATTGAAGGAAACACAAATCAATGTCATCCATTGATCGTGTGTTGTCCATGGATTAAGATCCATGGATCCCGAAACCCTATATAAGAAGAGGCACCCCTTTCTCTTCGAGTTACAATTAACGAATGCTCTCTCTCCCTCTCTCTTTCTCCACATGTCAAGCCTCTCTCTCTCTCTCTCATAGTAGTCGTCAACTATGGAGCCCTTGTGAGCGTCGTCATCGCTGCAGCATCGTTGTTATGCTATCGGATCATCTACTCATGGATCTCTATCTCCTTCAATGCGCCTCGCTCTTGAAGAAGATGTTGGATCTCGTGTGACGAGATCAGGATATCTACCGCTTGGATCATCAACATGGATTGTGAGGAGCACATGTCGCATCAACGCGCTCGCAAGCGTCTCCTCCGTCGGATCAGACTTGAGACAGGAGGTCTCTTCATTTAGAGACTTGATTATAACCACACTTCAATAGGTAAACCTTATACCTATTGTGGCTTAGATGAAACAATCCGAGAAAGGTTCTTGGATCATGCCGTTTCATCTCATTTAAAATTTTTTAAATTCCGCTGCATCGAGCAACTAGTACGACTGGTCGCTCCCGATCGCATTCGATGCGATATACATGCTTCTATGATGAGCTTGAGGATATTTTCATATCCTTCAAGTGGTATCACAACCTGGTTGGAGGTTTTGGATTCGATCCATATACCTAAGAAGATTTGGGCTCGGTAGGGTTCGTGAAAGTTTTATCGCATTTCAATTTTCGCAGACCTATTTTGTGATAACTTTCGGCCCTGTTAAAACAGATTAAACACAAAATTTTCAATTGTATTATGTTCCCCATTATAAGTAAACCGTGGGATTTGAGTTTACATGATTTGGAATCCGATAACTCAAGATATGATCATTTTAATGAACCTATATCCACTGTTTCGAGGATGGCGAATCATGACGTAATTAATGAGTTAGTTACTATTTTGACACAGCAAGAAATGTGTGATTATCACTTAGATTCTGTTAATAATCAAATTAGCAAACTTTGGAAACTTACTTTGCTTAGTTTGGATTTAAAATGAATGAGATATGCTAATTTTAGTAAGTAAGGGTCATTGTTGGAAATTGCATACTTGATAACGAACCATGTGATTGTCATTTTATTTTTATAGAAGTTAAAAATTAATTTCTTTATATAATTATTGATAAAAAATTGTGAAATAATAAAGATGATAATTATTTCATTAAATAACTTTGCCTTAACCAATAATTGATTAGATACGATCTATATCACCAATTGGTTACTTGATACACTCTCAACAACATATGTTACTTGAATAGGTTTGGGAATTTGTCTAGTGACGGTTCCGAGCGTTGGTTAAAATGTATGTATCGTGTATTGTCATCGTGCTTTAAAATTATTTGTCGTTTTCGTTGTAGGCGGCAATTGGAATCGGTCAAGAAATAAACACAATAAATTTTAGTCAATTTTTAATCACGTGGTTTTATATTTATTTTACTTGGGCAAGTCCCAAAGTCGAATACAAGGAGGCAAAGGAATAACCTAGAATTATATCTATCAACGTTCGTGCACGGTTTTCGAGGCGAGTTTTTTTTGTAATTTTTAATGCAATTAGAAATGCAAAATGCAATTTCAGCCTATTTTAGGGATTAAAATGTAAATTTCGATCAAACAATGTTCAAAAAATACAAAACCTAGCCAAGATGATAACTATGATAAAATAAATGCAATGTAATTTTTTTGGAATTTTTGGATGCAAGATGATTTTTTTTTAATTTTTAAATGCAAATGAAGTAATTTTCAATATTTAATTATAATAAATATTAAATTTAATTTTTTTCAAGGAACAAAATCATATAAGTTCAATCACTAGGTGATAGATCTCATAAAAATCCTAAACCTCAAAAATACAAGATTTAGTACCTATTAAAAATCAAATATTTAAATATGCAAAATGATTTTTACAAGGCAAACTATGCAACCAAATGCCATTCTTTTTGCGCACAATGTTAACCACAAATAATTCAACAATCTTTAATTTTTCAGGATATTTTTGAACGATTAATCGATGACAAATTTTAGAGTAGATGGGTAAAATAAGAAATTTTCCACAAAACAATTAAATAATAATTAACCATTGATCACAAAAATGTTTGACACATACCAAGACATAGAGAATTAATTAACAAACATCATGCTATTTTTTTAATAATAAAAAGAGGCAATGTCACGGTCTAAAACTATGAGGAAACACAAGGCTATTTCTGCAATATTACAATAATTAAATAAAATGCGAAGAGGGGCTATAATGTAATTACCGATATCTTGGGGGGAATTCTGCAAACTTTCCAGAGCGTCACACACGTGATCTCTGGCTGATTGGTCTTTGGTGCAAATAATGGGGAAGGCGAGGGCTTTAGCAAAAATTGCTCGCCCAGCACGTGCTTATCACGTGATTGGGGAGCTCTTCTGAATCTCAGCAAATCCGTGGGGGACTCAGTGATATTACTCCAAATGTCATGTGAGGGGCCACCCCCCGACTGCACGTGCAGTGCACGTGAAGGGGGAGAGCCTCCAGTCCACTTGGTAGGGAGTTGCAGTGGTCGTCTTCACCAAGGGATGGCGGTGAATCCGACGATTGGTGGAGCAACTCCTGGCTGTGGAGAGACGCGGCCCCGATGCAGAGTGCAGATGGCTGGAGCGTTCCGGCTGAGGTGGCGGAGGCCGATGGAAGGTCGACACTCGGACGCAGTAGTCGATGACGTGTTGGCTGTTGCTGCATCGTGCTGGCAGAAGGGGGCACAGACGGAGTTGCCTCTGATGGTCTCGGTCGAGGCATGGTGAAGCAACCATTGTCAGAGGCTCCTGGCTCCGGCCAGGAGTGGTTGAGGACGAGGGGAGGTGTTGGCGGAGGTAGTGGTTGTCGGAGATGGGCGGTGAAGATGGTCGTTGAAGTCCTGGAGCTGTGGCGGCGGAGTGTTGAAGTTGATGAAGCAGTTGAAGCCAGAGGCGATCGGTTGTCGATGATAGACGTAGGGGATAACATTGTTGATCGAAGTTGGCTTGACGGCTGGATGATCGGAGCGAAGCAGTATGCCGGGGCGGTGCTGCGACGGCTTGGGGAAGACCGGATCTCACCGACGCTGGTGACTTTGGCGGGCTGTCCCCACCGGCAAGGTCGTGAAGATGATGAATATCGACGGATTTGATTGGAGGAGGAGATGTACCGGCGAGATACGCGGGGGCATGGCGACGGTGAGAATCATGGGACATCGGAGAATCGCGGTAGGCGCGAAAGGGGAAAGTCGGCAGATGATGGAGGAAGGAGGAGGTCCCTAGGCCATCCGATCGGCCGAAGATCGGATGGCCCAGATGGGGCCACGTGGTGGCAGGAGGTGAAGGGGGCAGGGCACGTGCGTGGCGCATGCCTGGGAGGCATGGGCGATGCACATGTAGGGCCTTTTATTTTTAATTATTTTTTTATAAAAATGAATTAAAAATATATACAAAAATGGGTGACACGTGGTGGCTCCAAGAGTTGCCACGTGTCAGCACCACAAAAATCAGAAAATAAAACCTTAAAAAATCCAAAATAAATAGCAAACGACCTCAGATCGAAAAAGTTTCTTCACGAGAATTGCTCGTCTCAATGAGTTCTACAACTTTTTATGAAGACACCAAAACCAAAATCGATCAATTGCACAAAATGATTTTTTTAGGGTATCCCATGTACATAGAATACCCTAATTTTTGGGTTTTATAATTTTTTGTTATTTTTAAACAAGATAAAAATCTGGAAAAAATACGGTAAATTTAAAGATAGTTATTTACACATTAATATTTTTTTTTGATTTTTATTTATTAACAAAATAAAGAAATAAAATAAAACACGATAAGAACCAATTTTATACAGATAGTTAGTGAAGACTTGGACTCAATTTGTTTCTTTGATTTCAAGCTCATTTTGGATTTGGTTTTTTTTGCATTTTAATAAAAACTTCATCAAATAAGACAAATGAAAAAAAACTAAAATAAAATAGGTTAATTATGTACATAAAATAATAGGTCAAAATCATCTAAAATACAAAATGTACAAAAGAGGCCAAAACACAATTTTCACATACGAGCTCTGATTCACATGAAATTGGTCTTGTTTTGAAGGTAATTGAATGTACATTAGTTCAAAAGTTAGTAGGATCAAAATGGACACTGGATGGGGACGATATGAGGTTTTTAGTCCGGAAATCCTGAAACTAGGGTTTGGGTTTTTGGTCCACTTATTTAGGTTAGTGATTTTTTTATATTTTTTATTTATTCTTATTAGTGACATGTACACAGTGGAGGTAGTTTTGGGTTATTCATAGTTAGCATGAATTAGTTAAAAATTAGGGATGTTAGGATATGTATAGGCCAATTTTGGCTGGGATTTTTGGCTTCTTATTTTGTGCAGAAATAAGTGATAAAATGCAATTATTATTAAAACATGCATGATTGCTAGTTATGTAGAATAAATGCAGAAATGCCAATGATTTCGAGGGATTTGAGCTTAATAAATGAGATTTAGAGTGATGAATCTGAGATTCATCATCCCCTATACTTAAACAATAATCGTCCTTGAGCATCAAAAGAAATGCCATGAGGTGAAATGAGATTGGGTTCCATACCAAAACCATGAGCTGAAGGTGAAAATGAAACTAGACTCGACCTTTGGATTATTAGTTTGGCGGAACTTTTGTGAGACTTAGAATTTAAAATCAATAGCCTTCAAGTTCTACACATCATTGTCACAGTTTTGGCTCAAAAGTCATCTTAGATCAATCCTCTTCCCAAAGCATACCCTATGAACATTGAACAATCGACTCATGTGTGTGAAAATGTTTTAGCTCTTCCCATCCAGAATGCCATACTACCATGCAAACCTCCTCTCCAGTAACTCGTCCTCAAGGAGTCAGGTATTTCGTTCTAACATTTGTCGCATTGTGTTCACAATCGAATTGGGGGAGATGTTAGAAGAACGAGAAAAGAACTGGAGGGTGGCCAATGTAGTCATCTCTCCTTGTAAAGCTGGCCAGTGTAGCCGAGTCTCCATCAAGATTTGCAGGTTTTCTTGAAGCTTGGACCTTTTTGGTCAGATATATATTTGGTAGAATGCTTCTTTGTATTTAGATTTTTGGTGGTTCTGCTTGGTTCTTGTTGTGCCCCTATGGATATAGAATCTTTTTGTTTTCGTACATTCTTTGGAGACTTAGAAAAAATTGTGCCCAGCCGTCCACTCCTTTTCTAAAGATTTATTTCAATCTGTACCCCGGTCTTTAGATTTCCACGCTACCAGAAAAGAAACTCACACCGTCTTCCACATCCTGTTTGAGTTGAGCTAAGTGCATAGTGAGAGAGTACAAATTAATTCCCTATTCCAGAGTTGTACACAGAATGAAGAGACCAGGTTAGACACTAAGATTCAAACGTTGCACATTGTCATGTGGAACTCAAAGAATTAAGTCAAAGACCTGAAGCTTCTAAAATCCTATTTCTCGGTGAAGTTCCTCTAAAAATTAGGTGGATTAAGGTCAAGTCCAGATTACTCTCGGTTTCTGCTCATAACTTGGTTCAGAACCCAAATACTTTTCACAGATGCAAATGATTGTGATGCTGGATGAAGTGCAGGTGTGTGAAATGCAGACACATTTTTTCTTTTTGTGATTTTTTTGAATTTTTATGCAAGGGTTTTTTTTATGTAAAAATGAATAAGAAGCAATTTTTTTTAAAATTTTTTGGTTTGGACACAGTTAGTAGTAAAACTTTTTTTCTTTTTCTTTTTCTTTTTCTTTTGTTTTTTTATGTTTTTTTACTTAATTACCCACCCCGTAAATAAATATAGACTTACGCAAAAATATGATATATGGGTAAAATATATACACAGTATATATACAGACCCCCCCTATACTTAGCAAGTGTTGTGTCCTCAAAGCAAAAGAAGCATAAAGAAGGCATAGCTCGGGCTAAGCGTAAGAGAGTGAAAAAGAAAAATAAAAAGATGGATCGGACCGCCCCAATATACATAGGCTATGAACAGTCTAAGTATAAAAGAAGAGCGAAAAATGAGGTGGTCGGGATATGTGGATGAAGAGAGTATATACATATGAGAATCGGTTCCCCCTCTACTTAGGCTCTGGTTAGTCTAAGTATAGAAGAAGGGTGGAAATGGAATGATCATGAGATGGGAAGGATGCTATATACTGATGCATCGCCCCCCCTATACTTAGGCCTTGGACTAAGTAGAGGAAGAAGTTGTACAAGGGGACTGATGTGGTCGGGAGGGAGGGTTGGTAGCCAATAATTAAGGTGGTTTTCGGCTGATCTTCTTGTGAGACTGCGGTGGGAGATCGTAATGAAGAGATGGAGATGAAGCATATGATTCCCAACTATTATCAGAGTTATCCTCAGAAAAATCATCATGGACAGTATATGAAGTGTTTGAGTTAGATGAAAGGTATCCATCATCAGAGTTATCCTCGGAGGAATAGTATTTGAAAGTGGACACTCCAGATATTCTTGAATTTTTGTTTCTTCAGTTGTTTTCTCAGAATTCGTTCCTTCTTGGGATCAAGCGGTTTGTCCTCGGATGAATCCTCTGAAGCATAGTCTCAGACAGCTCATAAGAAATAATTCCAGTGTATTTGATTAGAGCAGGAGCATCAGCTTTTGATGAATAATAGTGAGGAGCGGGAGTTGTCCAACGGGAGTCAAATTTTAGATCCTTGCGATTATATGGTTTTAGAACTGCCGAACAAACTTCACTCATGTAGATTACCTTTTCTGGACCTGAGGAGGGATCATCAGATGATTCCTCTTCCAGAAGGTCAAAGGTGACTTTCTTTTCAATGAAGGAGTAGTCCTTTTGTTTCGTGAAGTTGTCGATCCACTTGTGTCTCCAGATGAGTAACCATTGAAATTCTTCTCCTTGGTTGGTGTTCGTCCTGTGTGTTTGTTCTTAATCTTCTTAATGCTGGTGCACTCTCAATTTGGGATGATTTGGTCAAGGTATTCAGAGTAGGTTGCCCCAGGGTGCGACCATGCATATGTCTCAAGATCATATAAGAAACATTCTTCAATTTTGAGGTCCTCAGAAATTGAAATACTGGGGAGAATCTCTGCATGTTTGTTATCAATTAATTTGATGTTGGAGCATTCCTGTGTCGAGTTGATGTGATCAAGGTAGTCAGAATTGGTCGACCCAAGATGCGACCATGCATAAGTCTCCGGATCATATGATTTATATACTTGATTCTCCATGGTGAGAGAAACTAGGAATAAAGCAGTGGGGAGATTCTCTAAACCAATAGTCTCATCCAGAACCGTTATCTCATACGTAGCAACAAGGTAGGGCTCTTCTACCGCTTCATGGTTATGGCTGTTGAGGACTTCATGGGTTGCCTTAGAAAATTGTGGTTCCTCAAAGACTTGTTGAGATCGAAGTGCTTCCAATGCTGTAAAATTGATTTCTCGAGTCTCACACTCAATGATTGCCATAGCCAAATGCTAAGAATGGCTTTCCGAGAATAATTGGAGATTGGGTGAATTCTCCTTGATACTCAATATCAATGATCGTGAAGTCTTCTTTGAGCGGAGCACCTTGGAATGTAATGATGACAGAAATGGTTCCTCTCAGCCGCTTTATCGACCGGTCAACCAATTGAACAATCTCTCGTATCTTTGTGATCGGTTCAAGTTTGAGTTCGTGAAATGAAGAGGTCGAGAGGATATTTATCGGTGAATCACCATCAATTCGAGCATGGGTGAAAATTGTGTCCTTAATTATACAGTCAAATCTGGGCAACCGCTTCAATATGCTGCTCTTGGTTTTTCTCCTCAACAGTAAGGAGGAGACCATTGACAAGATATGTCTTTTAGTCTTTGTTCTTATCCTGTCCGACTTTTTGATCCTTAATTTTTCCATTACAAATCCTTTAAGGTCGGGGAAGTGTTCAATGGCCTGTATAAAGGGAAGTTCAAACATCAATCTTTTTTTCATTGCTTCCCGTAAAGCAGGATCCAAATTCTTCATATCTTCTTCAGTTTCAATTTTTATGTAATTTTTTGGTTTTTCGAATTTTTTGATATTTTTGAATATTCCAATTTTGTTGGTATTTTCTGTATGGTGTGGTGATGTGGTGTGTTCCTCATATGAGTAGGGGCTTTGGTGTTCCGGGTAAGTGTCAGAGGCATAGCCATTTCTAGGGGAATACTATGCAGAAGTGCCACTGTCAGAATCGTCCCTAGGTTCTTGAATATACTCAAAATTTTTCAACATTAGATCCAATCTTTTCCTCATTCATTTTTATGTCTGAGATACCAACGATTGAAATTAATTGATCAGCAAACTCTATGAATCTATCCACCATTAAATCAAATTTCTTTCTTATCCTAGAAATATCATCCTCCAAAGTTTTTTAATGACCAATAATGGGAGCAGTGCGGGTGTATTTTTGTATTTGAAATTCAATAATTTCCTCTTCCATTTTCTTGTATGTGCCAGGATAAGAGCCTCTTGAAATATCCAATATATGATTGTTATTTTCTAAAAATTTCTTCTCAAAAATTATGGAAGGAGGCTGCTCATGTGATCTAGGCCTGTGGAGTTGGTCTGAGTAGAGTTGAATCCTTTGATCATGATTGGTCGGATCTTGATATTGTTGAGTCAACATACAGGGGTTATGTGTTTCTATGTTGTCAGTCCAGTCCTCTGTATGAGTCTCATGTCTGAAGATAGGGTTATCATAGTCACTCCAAGATGACGGTTGATCATTTGTGTTCAAGGGTAGGGTAGGTGCGAGATGTGAAGAATTGTTAAATTCGATCACGTGGCTATAATCTCCCATGAATGATGGATTGATATTTACCGGATATGAAGGATGAATCTTATGATCGGAGTAGAGTGGATTGACATATGAAGAAATGGAGACCTCAGTCAGTTGTTGGTTTGTATAATCCGAATATAAATGGTTGTCATTCAAGAAGCAGATCAGATTTGTAGAGAGTGTTGGTGGTTGAGAGTCTCTTCTGGATGTTGGAGGAGGTGTTGAAGTTTTGGGTCTAACCGATACGAATTTGTTTTCATAATATAAATCTGATGGATTTTCGGATAAATGTTCCACCATTTTTAGAAGAGCTGAAAGGAATTACAGTTTGGGTCTATTCGAGACGAACTAATTTTCATGATCTGGATCTGGAGAGTTCTTGGACAAAAGTTCCATGATTTTCAAATGAGGTTTATTGGTTGACAAGTCAAGGAAGGAGAGAGATGGCACAATTGTGCGGCTTTTGATTTTCGAAATTGGTTCATGCACGCAAATCAAACACAAATCAAACCCCAAGTTCACCAACACATACAATGAAGCTGTAAGAGTTCGGCTATTATCTTTTCAATTTTAGTTGGTGATAAGACAATCTTGGAAAGAATTTAGTGAGCTGTTAGGTGTCGGAAATTTTCCTAATGACTGGCTCGAATTCTTATGACTAGTTGTTCCTACTTTCAGCTAGTATGGGAGTAAGTACGGACCATAAAACGGCTACCCGTTACTTGAGGACACACAGTTTCCTCTAAACCACCCACTCTGCTAAGGAAATCTGGATAGTTTACCAGCTACCTGTTAGATCCACACTGAGAAGTAGCTAATCGTTTTTAGGTAGAATCAGTAGTCAATATGAAAATCTAGGTTTGGGCTCTAACCTTAAGTGTCGTCTCTCGCTCACTCAAAAAAATAAAAGAATCCAAGGTTAGGGTTGCTCTCCCGCAAAAATTCTTGATTTTATGAGTTATTTAAAATGGGCTCTATTTAGCAATCCCGATTTTAATTAGGCGGTCACTGAAATTTTAAATGAGCACAAATACACGTCTACCGTCCAATCTAATTTCCTTTAGAACTATGTGATAAAACAGGAGGGAGAAATTCAGGAAAAGCCGATGTACGCAGAAAACTATGATCGCTCTCTTAGAAGACTTACAGTGAATCCTCGCAATCTCCATGTGGGATGCAATACAGAAATTTGAAAAATTAATCTAGATGAATGCAAGCCGATGAAAAAACGCACCTAGCAGAAAGTTCTATTAGCGGGGAAGAATTGAGTTGAATTTGGCTAAATTGAACTAATGTGCGTCTTAATTAAAGTGAAGTGTGGCCCTAAGTCGTACGAGCACCATCAAAATTAAAATTGCTCTAAGAGCCGTATATGCAGGTTTATCCTAAGCACCACTCAAGTCGGGCCCCACCCTTACCGGAGAGTGAAACAGGCCACGACACACCACAGAATAAAGTTAAAGGCCTTTTTACACACGCGAGAATCCAAACGGACACCGCTATAAATGAGCAATTAATTACAGAAATTAAAATTGCAGAAAAAAAATTCCTAGACTCTATGCTCTCTCATGACTCGACTCGATCTTAATTTTTAATGCAGCTTTTCGGAAGTTGGTGAAGATGCTTCGATTTCCAAAAACAGCTCTACGTATTCCAGGTACCTCGCAAGAAAAATAAGAGAGATGGTGTAAGAGAGTGACTCAAAAATAAATCAAAAATAAAATAAGAAAAATAAATGTTGAAATATAAAATAAAATAAAATCAGAAAAAAATGGAATTTACAATGAAAAATTCGGTGGTTAGACTACCCGAATGTGGAAAACCGAACAAACAAATTTTAAGACAAAAAACTAAGTCGTTTGCCTCCCCGGCAACGGCGCCATCTGACGGTTCTAAGATTGTGCTAGTTAAAATTTATGGATCTGTGTTGTCATCGCGCATTAAAATTACTTGTCATTTTCATTGTAGACGGCAATCAGAATCGATCAAGAAATAACCACAATAAATTTTAGTCAATTTTTAATCACGTGGTTTTATGTTTATTTTACTTGAGCAAGTCCCAAGGTCTAACACAAGTAGGCAAAGGAACAACCTAGAATTATGTCTATCAAAGTTCGTACGCGGTTTTCAAGGCGGTTTTTTGTAATTTTTAATGCAATTAGAAATGCAAAATGCAATTTCGGTCTATTTTAGGGACTAAAATGTAAATTTCGATCAAACGATGTCCGAAAAATACAAAACTTAGCCAAGTTGACATATGATTAATTAAATGCACTGTAATGTTTTTGGAATTTTTGGATGAAAGTTGAATTTTTATGAATTTTTAAATGCAAATGAAGTGAATTTCAATATTTAATTATAATAAATATTAAATTTAATTATTTTCAAGGGATAAAATTATCTAAATTCTATCACTAGATCTAAAAAAAATCCTAAACCTCAAAAATACAAGATTCAATACCTATTAAAATTCACATATTGAAATATTGCAAGTGATTTTTGCAAGGCAAACTAAGCATGCAAATGCAATTCTTTTTGGGCATAATGTTAACCATAATTAATTCTACAACCTACAATTTTTCGGGAATCGAGCAACGATTAATCAATGACAAATTTCAGAGCACAAGATGGGCAAAATAAGCAATTTTCCACAATATAATTAAATAATAATTAACCATTGATCACAAAAATGTCAGACATATACCAAGACATAGAGAATTAATTAAGAAACATCATGTTATTTTTTTAATAAAAAAAGAGGCAATGTCAATGTCTATAACTAAGAGGAAACACAGGGTTGTTCTGCAATATTACAATAATTAAATAAAATGCGAAGAGGGGCTATAATGTAATTATCGATATCCTGGAGGGTTCTGCAAAATGTCCAGAGCGTCACATGCTAAGCACGTGATCTCTAACAGACTGGTCTTTGGTGCAGATAATGGGGAGTGTGAGTGGTTTTAGCGAAAATTGCCCGCTCAGCACGTGCTTATCACGTGACTGGGGTGCTCTTCTGAATCTCAGCAAATCTACGGGGGCCTCAATGATATTACTCTAGGCGTCACGTGAGGGGCCACCCCCCGACCGCATGTGCAGTGCAAGTGAAGGGGGGAGAGCCTTGAGTCCGCTCGACATGGAGTTGCGGTGGTCGTCTTCGCCAGGGGATGGCGGTGAACCTGAAGACAAGTGGAGCAGCTCCTGATTATGGAGAGACACAGCCCCGATGCAGACTGTGAATGGCTGGGGCGATCCGGCTGAGGTGACGGAGGCCGATGGAAGGTCGGCACTCTGACGCAGTAGTCGATGACGTGTTGACTGCTGCTACGTTGTGCTGGAAGAAGGGGGCACAGACGTCGTCTCCTCTGATGGTCTCAGCTGAGTCGTGGTGGAGCGGCCGCTATCGGAGGCTAATGGCTGCGGCCAGGAGTTGTAGAGGATGGGGGGAGGTGTTGGCGGAGGTAGTGGTTGTCGGAGATGGGCGGTGAAGATGGTCGTTGAAGTCTTGGAGCTGTGGCGGCGGAGCGATGAAGTTGATGAAGCGGTTGAAGCCGGAGGCGATGGGTTGTCGATGATGGACGTAGGGGAGAGCATTGTTGATCGATGTTGGCTCGATGGCTGGATGATCGGAGCGGAGCAGTATGCTTGGGCGGCGCTGCGATGACCTTGGGGATGACAGATCTCACCAACGATGGTGACTTTGCCGGGTTGTGACCACCGACAAGGTCGTGAGGATGATGAATATCGTTAATTTGATTGGAGGAGGAGATGTGCCAACGAGATATACGGGAGCACGGTGGCAGCGAGAATCATGGGATGGTAGGGAAATCACAGGAGGTGCGAAAGGGGAAAGTCGTCAGATGACGGAGGAAGGAGGAGGTCCCTGGGCCATCCGATCGGCTGAAGATCGGATGGCCTAGATGGGGCCACGTGGTGGTAGGAGGTGAAGGGGGCAGGGCACGCGCGTGGCGTGTGCCTAGAATTCATGTGCGACGCACGTGTGGGGCTTTTTATTTTTTTTTTCTTTTTTTATAAAAATGAATTAAAAATATATAAGAAGTTGGGAGACACATGGCGGCTCCAGGAGCGGCGACGTGTCAGCACCACAAAAATCCGAAAATAAAACTTTAAAAAATCCAAAATAAATAGCAAAATGTCCTCTGATCAAAAAAGTTTCTTCACGATAATTGCTCGTCTCGATGAGATCTACAACTTTTCATGAAGATGCCAAAACCAAAATCGATCAATTGCACAAAGTGATTTTTTTGGGGTATCCCATGTAGATAGAATACCCTGATTTTTGGGTTTTATAATTTTATTGTTATTTCTAAACTAGTTAAAAATACGAAGAAAATATGGTAAAATCAAAGATAGTTATTTACACATTAATCTAATTTTTTTGGATTTTTATTAGTTAAAAAAAGAAGAAATAAAATAAAACACAAAAAGGACCAATTTTGTACCGATAGTTAGTGAAGAGTGGGACTCAATTTGTTTCTTTGATTTCAAGATTAGTTTGGATTTGGATTTTGTGCATTTTAATAAAACTTTCATCAAAGAAGACAAATGAAAAAAATAAAATAAAATAGGCAAATTATGTACATAAAATAATAGGTCAAAATCAGTTAAAATACAAAATGTACAAAAGAGGCCCAAAACCCAATTTTCACATACGAGCTCCGATTCACTTGAACTTGGTCAAGTTTTGAAGGTAATTGAATGTACATTAGTTCAAAAGTGAGTAGGATTAAAACAGACACTGTATGGGGGAAGATATGAGGTTTTTAGTCCGGAAATCCTGAAACTAGGGTTTGGGTTTTTGGTCCACTTATTTGGGTTAGTGTTTTTTTTTGTATTTTTCATTTATTCTTGTTAGTGATATGTACAAAGTGGGGGTGGGATCCATATTTCCTTCTGATCCATCACTCTCTTATAATGAGAAGTGGTAAACAGTTCATTTTTGTGCTTAACGGCAGTTTTGGGTTATTCGGAGTTAGCATGAATTAGTTAAAAATCAATGAAGTTAGGCTATGTATAGGTCAATTTTGGCTAGGATTTTTGGCTTCTTATTTTGTCCAGAAATAAGTGATAAAATGAAATTCTTATTTAAACATGCATGAATGCAATTTATGTAGAATAAATGCAGAAATGCCAAGGATTTTGAGGGATTTGAACTTACTTAATGAGATTTAGTGTGATGAATCTTAGACTCATCATATAGCAAATTTCCTTATAATCAAGAGGGTTTTTATTATTACTATATGGTATAATTTTAGTTGAAAACCCAATAAACATCTCAAGTACACAATGATCGATTTGGCATTATCCTTTCCAGAGGAGGATATGGTGTCTAGTCGGGGAGCATTGGGGTAGCAAGTAGCACCGTGTGCGGTCTGACCCACTCCCGTCAGTAGTGGCCAGGACAGCGGGTAGGGACTCAATAATGCAGGAGAAATAATGGTGTATTTTCTAATTATTGAAATTTGAATTAATACATACTTTGAGATAATACCATATTTTTCAAGTAACAATCAAGTTTGTTTATTGAATTGGAATGATAATTGATTTAATGTGATTAAATGAATTATATCCAATTGAAAACACTATGTTATGAATAGATGTTTATTTCTCTTGGAAGAATTAATTATATGAATATGATTCAGGATAATTAATTGAAATTTGAATAAGAGATGGAGGAACACATAAATGACATCCATGGTCTCCCGTCAAGGCTAAGGGTACCGTCGCCAGATATTCTATGGAGGAGAATCCTGTCTGAAGTGACAGCTCCTGCATACAATCCATTTGGATCATGATCTTTGCTTCTCGAAAGAGTAAGAATGTATAAGTAGTGACCCCAATATGGAGTCCTCATATTATTGGGGCCATATTGGATTGCGCATAGCGAGTTGTATTCCTGTTGATGATTGGTTCAATTAACAATGGGTCAACATCACCTTAGGGGTGGTGGGCCTGGGTGTTAAAGAACAAATTGGGAGATGCAAGTTGGACTTGCAAAGAGAATGAGTTCCTGCTTCTTTTTATTCGAGTTGCAAGTTCTCGTATTATTGGGATGTGACAAAGATAAGAATGGAGATCCCAGATCTTGCTAGAGATATAATGATAAGTATATCTCTTACATTGAAAGTGATTAAGGGAATGAACTTTCAATGTTGACAAGGCAAGACAACTTTGATATAAAATTCCTAAATCAAAGTAAAATATGTATATATTTATATTTATATATTTATGCAAATTTCTTATTTCAGATAATCCTCATTAAACCCACTCAGTACGATACTCAATAATAACGAGTAAAATATCATGGATTGAATCCATGATCAAGATATTGTACTTGCAGTTGGACACATATTGTATGTGGTTGCAATGTGCAAGTTTCATCATAATAACGAGGAATGAAAATTAAATAGACAATAAGAAAACAACATAGGGTTCGTATGTCTCTATAGTCTTGATATCTCATTGAATGTACTTTGGAAGTGACATGTCGATGATGATCATAATTGTCAAATAATCCTTATAAAATATAAAAAGATGTCCTGGCATACATATGTGCTCTTGACATTTAATCATGAATGACATGGTTCACTGCATCATGCAGAATGGTGGCTCTATAAGAGATGATTTATTCAAATATTTGAGTACCTACCTGAACCTAACTCATTAAGAGTTAAGATGTATGTAGATATGGTGGGTGTCATCATTATACTATCTATACTCTTGTCATTCATGAAGCTTCATAATATTCATATTATATGAATTGAATGAAGCATGTATAAATGTTGAATTTCTCTTATATTGAAATATTTTAAATTCAAAATAAGAGAACCTTTGTCTTAAGCAGTGGTTGTCTATAGAACAAAGGAGCGCAGTGGAAGCATGGGTCGGACCACAGTTAGAAAGAAAGTCAAAGAATTGACTGTACTTCTATGGTTTACACACATATGACATTCAAAGAGTTGGATAAATGTCAATACTGCAATAAGTCGATGTATCGATAGTGTGACTATCAAGTCTATCTTGGATCCTTAGAGAAGGACCCAGATAGTGCATCAGAATAATTTACATCTACATATAATCATTGAAATTGACTTTCTTATTTGATAAAGATAAAAGTTTAATAATTGTATTTCATTCTTCTAATAACATTTTGCAATTGGTTGCATATATTTTAGAAAATAGAAAAATTGATCTTAGGTTTTAGTAGTCATCCATGGATATTGATGCAATGGTTGCAACAACCTCTATTGGATAAATAGACATCATATTTTCAATGGGAGGGCCCTTAGTCTTAGACAATGTCTCTATGACCTAGACATTAGAATACACTCATTGTTTATTTCTAAATGTAAGAAAGAAACATGAATTTTGTAATAGACCTATCATAAAGAGTTATGATGGAGATATTTCAGCTAGTAATATAAAATCTAGTGGAATCTACTAAATTAGAAAATTAATGAATGGTTCATTAACATTTCTAATAATGAAATTAAACCGTAAAAGATCAATAGGAGAATGAAGATCATTTGACAATTATCTGGCATCAAGCCTTGGATATTTTTCTATTGATGAGATTAATGGACTAGTAAGAGATGTAACTTCAGATTGTCTAAAATTTCAAATCTTACAAACTTGTGAATATTGTATTCAAAGTAAAAATTGTCCAATGTACCTTCTCTGGGAATGGTGTAAGATGCCAAGGTATTTACGATCTCATACATATTGATGTATGTGGATCATTTGTATCATAATAAACATTGATGATATGTGATATTATTCGACGATTATATGCCAAGGTATTTATGATCTCATATATATTGATGTATGTGGATCATTTGTATCATAATAAACATTGATGATATGTGATATCATTCGACGATTATTTGTGATACGAGATTTCTTTCCTTCACCTTAGAAAGCTTTGAAATGTTCAAAGATTTCACAATTTTGGTTTAGAACCAAAGATTGAAGGAAGATGAAATGAATTTGATCTAACCTAGGTAGCAAGTAGCTGTTAGATGAATTCAAAGAATACCTTATGGAGAGAAAGGAATATCATTCCTGTATCAATCCTCCTAATACACCAAAACTCAATGGAGTTGTAGGGAGATACAAATAGATCTTGTGTGACATGATTTGGTCAATGATGAATATTAGCATAATTACCTCTTATTTTACAAGGTATATATGTAGTAGAGACTACAATATATATCCTTAAAAAGGTACCATGTTAGTATGCTGGAATCAAGCACCGGAGAGTGATACTTCATTAGGAAAATAAAGGATGGTATTGGATACCTACTTTATGACCTTGAGATTCTTAAAAGATCTCATCTCTAAGGATAAGATTCTTAGAGGATGACTCTCTTGAGAATCAAGATGAAAATGAAGTGAAGGAACTCATTTAATCTTGAGAAGATAATGAGGCTCTTAAAATTGGAAACTAAAAGGACAATTAAAGGTGAAACACTAATACCTCTTCAAATGAGTTTGAGGATGAATTCCACGTGTCAGAGAAATCTGACAATGATCGAACTTCATGTGATGAAGCTTGTAAAGATCATGACATGGAAAGATGGCTTTTAGCAATAAAGTCTATAGTAGACTTCATATACAAGTGTTGTATATGGTCCCTCGAGGATCCACCTATTTGGGTAAGACCCGTAAAGGTGTAAATGGATATTTAAGAAAAAGAGAGAACCTGATGAGAAGATAGAGACTTTCAAAGCAAGGCTCGTATCCATGAGCTACATACCAAAGAGAAGACATTGCTTGCAATGAGATGTTCTCCAGTGACCTTGCCTAAACTCATCGGATTATTGCTAACTATAGCTACACAACTTGACTTTGACATCTTCAAGATGGAAGTCAAGATTGCATTCCTCCACGAATATCTCTCCGAGGATATTCATATGAAGTAGTCCTAGGGCTTCATAGTTAAGGAAAGCAAGTTGTGCAAGCTAAACAAACTCCATCTATGGACTCAAAATAAGCTTCTTGTAGTTGGAACATAAGATTTGATGAAATTATAAATGTTATGATTTCAGATAGAATCTCGATGTACCATGTGAAGCTCAGTGGGAGTGCCATTGTGTTCATTATGCTAAATGTAGATGATATCATAGTCATTTAGAATGATATACGGATAATAATAAGTGTTTTATAGATTGGCTATTCCATATCTTGAGATATAATCTCAAGGAAACCTCTTAAGATCTTAGTTCTGAAAGTGTTCAGAAGCAAAGAGAAGAGGGCATTGGAACCATCGCATTAGTTGTACACCTTGGATATGTTCCATTTTCTGGAAAATTCTAAGAAAGTCTTACTTCCCTTAAGATATGGTACTAACCCAACTGAAGGGATAACACCTCAAAGAGTTGAGGAAGTGAATGCTAAAACTGCTTGCCCTTGTGCATCAGTTATGAGAAGCCGGGTGTCTGCTAGAAGTGTACAAAAGTCAGATATCTCTCATGCAGTGGGAGTAGTAAATACTAATCCTACTAAGGTGATAAAACACTTGATTGCAGTAATAACAATATCTTCAAAGATGAAAAGATTTTTGAGATAGTGATCTCAAAGTCTTATCTTCAAGAACTTAAGACTTTATAGATAGTGACCTAAAAGGTCTTAACTGTGGATACCTTAGGAGATAGTGATATTCAGGAATAAGGGTATTCTAATAAGGATTATGGACATATTGGTTATAATTATTACAGAAATGTGGTGTCAAAGGACACTATAACTGATAAGACTGAGTATTTATTGCATAAGATGCAGCATTCTCAATGGATGCGAGCACTGTCACTAGGGGATATGCAAGTGTCGTAAAAGGACTTGACGTAGTCTCTCGGGAACAAAGTAACTGATCAACTTACCTAGCTATTTTTTTCTAAATATCCTATGATTGTCACATGAGTGCAGGTTTAAATAATTAGTCCATTAATGGCTCTTTGGACCAGTGGGAGATTTTTGGACATGTGAACCCACAACGAGCTATTATGCAATAAATGTTTTTACAAATATCATTCCCTGATCTGAAATGAAGAATAAGTAATTTACGAAATAGGTCCCTTAGTACAATTAGGGTTATGTTCCATGGCCATCTTAATGATCATACAGCTGTTGATTCAATTATTGAATCATAGAAGCTGGTGCTTGGATGGATATCTAAAGAGTTAGATTGAGGACTCGTCAAGTACCGTCAATGATTATTAAGAAAGGATCTCTATCTTGAGTAGGAGATGGCAATCCTTTCTCATTTAGGACGATATCTGACCGACCTCTTGATGCATGTCTTCTGCAAGGGAATAGAGATTCAGAGGTGTCAGATTAGTCAGGTCAAAGAGTTGACTTAACGAGATCGAGATAACCAAATTCATATATCATATGCTGTCATGATATAGGCACACATCCTCTGACCAGCGATAGATGTGTTGCTATATGTCTGGATATGTACATTTGGCAGACCAATAGGTTGATGACCTAATCAAGGTCTATACATCGGCGCGCTGGTGTGCATATAAGGGCATATGAGTAATACGATCTCTCAAAGTGATCATACGCGGTCATTAATGAACCGGAAGACATGAGTTCACTCATGACATATTGGGAAGAATCAAATTTCGTGCACAGTCGTCTCGCTTTGGAAAGCTTGACTGAATTTGTAGTTTGATATGTACTTTTGGAAAGTATATGATCAACACCTGGGTATGATATATGCTTTTGGAAAGTATATGATCGATACCATCTCCCAGTAGTCAAATGAGAAACTTAATGATAAAACCGTAAAGGAGACAATATAAAAGAGATCTAAAACGTTGGGTTTATTCTGGGTCTTCCAGTATGTAGGATGTACAGGTATTAGGAATATCTGAGGGTGATGTGATCATAAACGATTGTATAACCATGATGCTTCCATTCCGAGGGTGTGATGAAACATGTCTGGATTTTAATGACTCCTCTCATAGAGAAGTAATCTGATCTTAGTCCAAATGTTGGACATTGATTTGAATGTGATTTAGATGTAATGAGAAGATTATATGTGCAGTCTTGATTTAATCAAGCATCTACGGGAGATCCGCAAGATCTGGATTTGAGATGTGATCTCAATATCCAATTCACTATACGTGGAACAATACAATCACTTTGTCCTTATCTCCAAGTATCCACAGAGAAAGCGCATTATCCTTAAAAGAGTTCTTGGATAATTTCATTGTTGATATGTATATCCGAGCATTGAGAAAATTGATAATTAGATGTGATTTAATTATCGTGAATAATATGAATTTATTCATATTATAAGGAGAGTTATCTGAGATAATTAAATTTGATTTAATTATCAAAGGTCTAAATAATGTGAATGTGATTCATGTTATTTGGGGACAGGAGAAAAGAGATCCAAGATGATTAGCACTATCCATATTAATCAAATATGTTATAAATATGATTTATAATATATTAGAGAGTGCATATTATGATTTATATTTCTTGATTAACTATTAATATGAATTTGATTCACATTGAATGATTAATTGAAAATATAATTACATTTTGTTTTGGGTTGTGAATGAGATCCCCATAATTACAATGGCTTGATTGAAGTTTTCACAAGATAATTGTGAATTCTTTTTGTGGAAATTATTTACAACAATTGTTGTTGTAAATCTTGGAGATATCATGAGATAATGAGATCTCATGAGATGATTGGTAGCCGTCCCCCCTTTTTAGGGGATGTGGTTAGTCTCCTCATTATCTTCAAGACTAGCCAATTGATTTGATTTGAAATTAACTTATATTGTATTATCAATATATATTAATTTAAATTAAATCAATTGTTGTTGTGTTTTTACAACATGATCATATCCATTGAAAGAAACACAAATCAATCTCATCCGTTGAATTTGTGTTGTCCATGGATTGAGATCCATGGATCCCAAAACCCTATATAAGTAGAGGCACCCCTTGCTCTTCAAGTTACAATTAACGAATGCTCTCTCTCCCTATCTCTTTCTCCGCACGCCAAGCCTCTCTCTCTCTCTCATAGTGGCCATCCACCCTGGAGCCCTTGTGAGAGTCGTCATCGATGCAGCATCGTCGTTATGCTACCAGATCATCTACTCGTGGATCTCCATCTCCTTCAGTGCGCCTCACTCGTGAAGAAGATGTTGTATCTCGTATGACGAAATCAGGAGATCTATCGCTGGGATCATCAACATGGACTGCGAGGAGCACGTGTTTCATCAACGTGCTTGCAAGCGTCTTCTCCTTCAGATTGGACTTGAGACAGGAGGTCTCTTCGTTTAGAGACTTGATCACAACCACGCTTCAAGAGGTAAACCTTATACCTATTGTGGTTTAGATGAAACGAGATGAGAAAGGTTCTTGGATCATGTGGTTTCATATCTTTTATTTTTTTTAAATTCCACTGCATCGAGCAACTCGTACGACCAGTCGCTCCCGATCGCATCGATGTGATCCACTCTCTTCCATGATGCACTTGAGTATATTACCATATCCTTCGCGTATCCCAAATGTCTTCATCATCTTTTTCATCCTAGAAGAATCCTCTCTATGAGAAGGTTCTTTTCTTGCCATCATTTCCTTCATCCTTCGTGTCCACCTCACACATTCCACTCCACTATCCCACTTATTCTTTGGTTGAAATCATAAGATACGAACCACTCGCAAACTCATAATCAAATGAAAACTATGTGGATAGAGTGAAGCGAGCAAATTCAAAGATGGAAAGGAATATAACCGAACTTGAAAGAGAAACACAATTCTGTATTACAATACATAACCTATTATTTGAACCATTCCTAACTCAGAATGACACTCTTTTCGAGTACGACCACTTTTCCTTTCAACGTACACTTGGGATTCAGAGTCAAGAAAATTAGACTCATGACTAGACATTTTATCGACTTTTTTTAGGTTTTTATTTATTTTAATAGGAAAATTATTCATAAGGTGAAATTATCATCGCAACCGAAAGAAGCCTCAAACATTTTTTTGTTCTCAATATAAAATAAATCAAAAGAAGAAATCAAGAGAAATATTGTTATTCATTAACCTTTATAATGTATAGGATCGAACTCAAGGAATCTACAAATCTCGAGGGCTATTAATCAAAATCAAAGAAATAAAGGCGATCCTTTTCTTTCTACTTTTGGTGTTTTTAAGGGATTTTATCTTTTTATATTCTTACTAATTTTTTATTTTTATATTTTTTTAATTTTGAATATTTTTAATGATTTTGAATTTTGCATATTTTTATATTTTTACTTTTTTAAACAAAGCAATAAAGAAAAAACAAATGAATCACACACTCTTTTTATATTTTTCAAACATAGTAAAAATATCCAGAAATTTCAAACAAAATTATTTTTGTGTTTTTATTTTTTTATTGTTCTTGTAATTTCTTAGAAATTCTATATTTTTTATGATTTAAAAAATAATAAAAAACAGGAAGCACACAAAATAGAAAATCAAGCAAATGTTTTTAGATTTCTAAAGATATAAAATAAAATCAAGAGTAAGGAAAATATACACAAACATGAAGACAATTTTTCAAGCTTTATACAAGTTATTTTATATTTTTTTAGATTTTTCAGGGAATTTATATCAATTTTTTGTCGTTTTCTATATTTTAAGTATTTTTAGTTATCATAACGAATTTTAAAATAAAATTTATATCGAAGTTATAACAAATCAAAATACACAAAATGATTTTTTTTATAAATTTTCAAACTATTTTTGAATTTTTATTGAATTAATTATGCAAACATGGAATGTTTTTGCAGTTTCTAAATTATTAAAAGTAATAAAACTTTTTATTTTTACAAAAATAGGAGTGATAGATCTAATTAACAAGAGATTAAGAAAATTTTTATGGAATTAACTAGGAATATTATTAATTATTTAGCCTAATTAATGAGTAATTAAAAAGTTAGACACATAGGGACCAAACTGCAATGAAAACTTATTTAAGGGACTAATCAGATAACACGATATAGAAATAAAAGGGTACTACTGCAATTTTCCCACTAAAAGTGTGTGCCAGCACACGTGAGTCTTGTTGGCACGGACTTGTGTGTGATTGATTTATTTCCAATGGTCTAACAGTAACATCAAAACATGAGGTTCTTTTTGTAATTATACTAAAATACACATGCTCTAGCACACGATGCAATTCAAATCAGACTCAAAAGCATTTAAAAAAACTTCCCATACCTTTTATGAAAATATTCAACTCACAATAACATGACGTGTGTCCACATAAGACTTATTTACAAATGAAAGAAATTGCAGGGGCTTGGGAGTAAGTTTTTACCGATCACGTGCGAAGTGAGTGGCTGATCAAAGGGCTCTAGTGAGTTGGTGGCAGATCTGATCGAAGACTCACATTTGGGGTTGGATCTACGGTCCAGATGCTGTCTAGGAATGTTATTCTTGATCTAACGACAACTGGCAGCTGTGGAAGAACTCGGAAGAAGGAGAACCTCGCCAGACTTCAATCGTTGAGAACTCGATAAATCTCCATCGACAACACCTCATGATGGTCATGAACTACTCATGTTGCTCCTCTGCATTGACCATATATATTAATGGGGCTTGAAGATGATCGATCTCTAATCAGGAGCATGAGATGGCCGCGGCTGAAAAATGAGCTCAAGATTACAAATCCAAGCTCCAAAAGCACTCATGGACCTGCTGATGACTTTATTGCTCAGAGATGAAGAATATGGCCAACATTATTAAGCAGAAAACACAAGAAATGGAAGGAGTGGGGATCTCCAGCAAAGGATGTTTAGAG
Organism: Ottelia alismoides; assembly: GCA_037367405.1. Lineage (NCBI taxonomy): Eukaryota > Viridiplantae > Streptophyta > Magnoliopsida > Alismatales > Hydrocharitaceae > Ottelia > Ottelia alismoides. The sequence continues at coordinate 152,517 of JAZKJV010004799.1, read as the reverse complement.
TGGAGATCAATGCTCAGATCCTCTGAAGATCTTAGGGAATATATATGAGAAGAAGGTGAAGAAGGGTTGTGTGAAGGTGATGCGGGTGTTGGAAGTGATGAATAATGAATAGAAAGCCTCCGATCACAAAGATCGGAGGAGGATCTGGATGATTTGAATTATGCTAGAAATGAAATAAAAAGCATAACTAAAAATGAAATCAAATGATAAACTACTTAGATTAACCTACGGATGATGAAGAAGGGGTCACGACCTCGATTCGTACGTCAGACGAAAAAGTTCAAATAACGTGGTTAAGGATTCTAGCAATGTGTTGGATCTCAATCCTAAGGTGTTCCTCGCACTCATAGATGTGGAAAATCAAGCCATGTCATAGCTCGTCTCTCCACAGCTCGGCCTCAGGCGAAGAAGCAAATGAAAATGGATCAGGGGTGCCGGAGATTTGGAGAGGGGATTTTATAGTAGACAGAGTTCGGCAAAATATAAAAAGGGAATGGATGCGCGTAACCAAGGTTAATCGATGAAATTATTAAATGGGCAATGAAGTTCGTTATCCAGGATATCAGTTTGCCAGAGGAATCAGGTAGATATGATTCTCAAATAAATCAGGAGAAAATGAATAAGAATGGCTAACCGGTGGTTTTATTTCAGCGGGTTATAGAATGGGTTAGTTGACCCGGGTCAACAAACCTGGGTCCGCCTAATGGGAAGAGGTTTCGCTACATGACAAAACCACTAGAAGACAAAATAGTGTAAAAATGTAATATAAATTAGCATTGAATTTAAATAAAATAATTATATATATATAAATTTATTAAATATTTAAACTTTGTTTATTGTGATTTTTAATACCTTAAATAAATTAAATAATTAGGTAAAAAATATTTACATGTATTCATAAAAAAAAATATTTACATGTATTCATAAGTTTATATACTTATATATACAGCAAATGGATTTCTAATAAAATATTTTTTCAAATAAATATATAATTTATTAATTTAAAGCATTTTTAAAGATTTGAAACACAATTTTATTTTACTTTTATGAAATAATTTATTGAGTTAAATAAATAAGAGCATTTACAATATGAATATGTGGTCTGAATACAATATATACATGATTAATTTTTGTTTATTTTTATTTAGTTACTTCTATTTGCATTTTATATGAATGAAAAACAATATAAACAAATATATATTCTAAATACAATATGTACAAAAGTATACAAGAAAATAAATAAAAGAATGAAATCAAACAATGTATAATACAAACAAATATACAATATACTCCAAAAAGCTACTTTTCACATCTTAACTCCGATTTTAATGAAACTACTTTCATTTTAAAGCTTACTTAATTTAGAGTACAATAAAAGTGGGTTTTATTTATTTTGAGATTTTGTGGAGAAGATATTGATATGACAAGGTGAGCTTTGCGGCTTTTTCAAAGTGTTATTTACAAACTATACAATGATTCTTCTGGATATTATTTTTAATATTTACAACTTTTTTATGTACAATATCCAATAAGAAAACATTATTATTTGAGGTGATTTTGATGATAAATACAGTAAGAAATCGGTACATTATGTGCAAGTGATGAATATACATGAGTGACTATATTTTTCTTGATTTTTTAGAAGAAGGCCTTATATCCCCCTACTTTATTCCTTGTCGATCATGTCAGACCTTAACCTAATCTCAGAGTCAGAGTCAGCATGTATTTATTTCATATATACAGTCTTCTGGTTTACTTTTTTTTATTTATTTCTTTATTTATTTTTTTAGGTTAAAAATAATGATAAATATATAATCTGTACAAAAGAATAGAGATTTATAAAACAATGATTTATTGGTATTTATACTTATTTTATAAAGGATTTTAAGCTCAAAAAATGAATGAAGATGACGAAATGCAGATTCATCATCCCTCTATACTTTACCTTTGCTAGATCCTTAGCAAACACTTATTTGAAGAATAAGTGACTAGAAAAGCAAAAAAACAAAGGAAAAATAAAGAACTTAGAGCAATTTTGATTTTAAAACTAATCTTCATAAAAAACAAAGTATGGATCTCGGTCAAACATTTGGATTATTAATTTGGCGGAACCTTATTAGGAATCAGATTTAAGACCTAGCAGCCTTTATGTTCCACAAGTCTATATTAAGGTCGCCTTAATAGTCAAGTCAAAACAAGTCCTCATACACCAATTCTGATGACTATAGATCTACTTGTACCGTGTAAGTGTAATATAGCTCTTCACATCAGAAATGACAAAGAACGGCCTTCTCTTAGCAAAGTAACCATAATTCCCCAGTCCAGCTACTCTTTCCTTGAGGAGCGGGTTATTTCCTTCTAAGTTTAGGGACGTGTTGTGTCCACAATCAAAGGGAGAGAAGATAGAAGAATGAGAAGAGAAGTGGAGTGTGGCAAGTGTAGCCACATCTCCTTGTGAATCCGGCCAGTGTAGCCAAGTCTCCACTAAGATCTATAGTCTCTCTAAAGCTAGACCAATGTAATCAATGTACATATATTTTTTTGGAATTACTTTTGCTTCTATTTGGTGGAAAGAATTGTTCCAGTGCATTGATCTTATTGTGCCTCGATGGTATGGAATCTTTCTTTCCGCCCATGTTTTGACGTCTTAGAAAAAAAAATGTGAGACCAAACCATCCCTCACCTGAAAAATTATTTCAACACACATCTCCCGTCTTTAGACGTCCATGCCAATAAACTAGGTTGGGGTGCATTGGCCACTCAAGGTGAATGTGTATGTTTCCATTCACATACGACTCTAGACAAAGGATTGTACCCCTCACCACTTCATCAGTGAAGAGCTACGTGTAATGTGCTTGTATATGTTATGTCACTATTTAAAAGAACCATGCATGTGTATAAAATAATATACTTAGATTCATCAAGATGACATGTGAACATAGTCTTGTGGACCCAAAGAATTAAGTCACTATGAGCTGAAAAATCTCAACTCTAGTTCCTATAAGGTTCCTCTGAAATTAAGTGGATTAAGGTCTTAACTAAACTCCATTCTCTGATTTTATTCCATACAATTTTAATCATCAATTTCATTCTGAAAATTATGAATGCAAATGCAAGAAAAAAATATATTTTTTAGGAGAAGAAAATAAAAGAAATAAAAGGAAATTTTAATTTTTTTCATAGAATTTTGTAAATTTCAATGGATTCTATATTTTTCAGTTTTTTATATATTTTTTATAGAGTGTTATACATATTTAGAAGAAATTACAAGACTTTTGTACAAAAATGATTTTTATACAAAATTATATACAAGATAATACACATTTTATACAAGATTTTTACAAAAAGAATTTTTATTTACAAACTTTATGTACAAATTTTACAAGGATTTTATCTACAAAAGAATTTCATATACATAAAGAATTTCATACACAATTTTTATGCAAAAGAATCTTATTTGCAAAAGAATTTTATTTACATACTTATAAGGTTATTAATTGAAAAAAAAAACTTTTTTATTTGCAAAAGATTTTACATCGAAGTACACACATATATACAAACAAACTATTTATATACAAGGTGAGAACATAATTTTACAAACTATTTACAAATGTTTTTTAACTTATCATTTACAAAACTTTTATAAAATACTTATACAAAAATATTTTTCAAAACCTTTCACAATGTTTGACAAAACCATTTTTACAAACATTTTACAAAAGCTTTCCAAAAATAATTTAGAAACTTTTACAAATCAAATTTACAGATATTTTATTTACAAACCTTTTCCAAACATTTTTAAAATATACATAATTTTGATACAAAATAAATTACAATTTTTTTAAAAAATGTGGACAAAAATAAATTTACAAATATTTTTGCAATTGTTTACAAAACTATTTTACAAAAACATTTACAAAAGAATTATTTAAAGAATTTTTATAAAATTTTTACTATACATTTTTTCCAATGGTCATATTGTTAGACAAATAAAAGTACGAGCTATGGCTGATGTATATATACAATATATACGACACCCATTATACTTAGCTCGAACTATATCCTCATAGTGATGAAGAAACGATAATGGAAGACATAACTTGTGCTCATTATAGAAAGGTGAAAAGAATCCTACTCAACGATTTAAGGAATAAAGAATGAAATGAATAGAAGTCGATGATCCCTCTATACATAGGATCAAGTAATCCTAAGTATAGAAGACTATACAAGTAGGGAAAACCGAGGAAAAGAATGTACAAACTCCATGACTTGACTTGTCCTCCCCTATACATAAGATAAAAGATCCCTAAGTGTAGATAAAGAATATCAACAAGTTGGAGGACAAGCAAGAGAACTGAATAATGAAAATAAACAAAAATAACAAGAAGGAAATAAATGGTATCACTCCCCCTATACTTAAGGTAAAGGATCCCTAAGTATAGGCAACAACAAAAGTTAGACAAGTCATTCACCTCCCCCTATATTAGGATAGAGTACATACTATGTATAGCACACCCACAAAAAAGAGGTGAATGATAAAAATAGAAGAAGAAAAAATAAGAAGAGAGGAAAATATATAAAAAATATCACCTCATGTATGAAACACATAAGATGTCAAAGGATCATAATCCGATACCAAATGGATGTAATCAACTACGGACAAGAATGAATCATGATTGATATATGGTTTCAGCAACTGTCCGTTCACAACTAATGGTTGTGTGTTAGATGACAACCTTGATATGACAATACTACCATTATCACGCGCAACTCTTACAATGAATGGTCTGACCATTTGCTTTTAAGTTTTCCTTTAAACAAATTCAACTTCGCATCAAAATGCCAAACTTACTGATCATGCACGAAAGTCTTTCTCCTAATATGTCTATCATGCCAATGCTTGACTTTCTCCTTATACATCAGACTGGTGTCAAAGGCAAAATCTCAGAATTCCAGTAATATGTTCAGATCCACTTTCCTACTATATCCTGCTCTTTGATAATCCAGATTCCAAACACAGATTTCCCACAATGATTTGTGTATCAGCTCAACTTGCAAGTGGTAAGGATTTCCATAAACCAATCTATAGGGAGACATACCCAATGTAGACTTGTACGTCATTCTATAAGCCCATAGAATTGAGTCAAGCATCTGGGACCAGTTCTTCTCATATGGACGTACAAGTTTCTGAATTATTGTCTTGATCTCCCCATTCGAAATCTAAGTGAAGTCGTTAGTCTGTGGGAGGTAAGGAGATGTGACACGATGCTCAATGTCATACTCCTTAACTAACTTTCTGACCTCTCTATTAATGAAATGGCTTTCCCCATCTAAGATGAGAATCTTAGGAGTCTCGAATAACACAATAATGTTGTACTCAAGAAAGTAATAAACTGTACGGCTATTAGTTTCTCGGGTGGGGATAGCCTTCACCCAATGACTAACATAATCCATGGCAAGCAGGATGTATTGAAAACCCTGACTGACAGGGAATGGACCCCTGAATTCTATGCCCCAAGCATAAAAAACATCTGAAATATGAATATATCTTAGGGCCATCATATTTTTGGAACAAACGGTTCCTCTCATTCTCTAGCAATAAGTAAACTGCTTCACATAATCCACTGCATCCTTAAAAAGAGTTAGCCACCAAATGCCACATTATAAAACTTTTGTTGTTGTGCACTTCCCTGAATAATGCCCACCAGCCTCTAATCTATGACAATGCTCAAGCACACTGGTGTATTACCCATGAGGAATGTGCCTCCTCTAGATACAATCCATACCCTCACGAAATATGTACAGATCCACCCACTAGTAAAAATGAATCCTTGGTAGAAATCTTTCTACCTTCAGCTTGGGATCAATCTTTTGGAACTTTTTGGGAGACAAGATAGTTCACAATATTAGTGTACCATGGAAGTGAGGAAATAGACAACATATCATTATCTGGAATGGTTTTTCAAATGAGAAATAGTAACTTCTTAGAGGACTCTACATCTGTGATCCGAGAAAGATGATTTGCCACAACATTTTTCACTCCTGGTTTATCTTAAATCCCTAAATCAAACTTCTGGAGTGGTTTGGCATCCTTCTTTGTTGTAAGTACTGTATGGCAGTGTGATCCGTGTACTGTGTAATTGTGGTGTGCCTCATACAGAGCCTTACTATCATAGTGTATGATAAATGGTATACATCCCTTCTCTTCCCTAAAAAACTCCAACTACTTATCTGGAGTGTCTATCATGATCTCCAAAAGAAGAGACCAATCGGGTGGTTGAAAGACAGGAGCTCTAGGAACCATATCTTTCATTTGATGGAAGTAAATGAGGACTTTCTTATCAACAATAAACCTAGTCTCCTTGCACAGAAGCTCAGTCAAAGGCCTGGCAATTACTGAAGTCCTATATGAATCGCCAATAAAAACCAATGTGACCTTGGAATGGCCTCATCTGCTTCAAATTCTGTGGTGGCTCTAGCTTGGAGATCACATCAATCTTAGTAGGATCAACCTCCATACCATGTTTGGAGATGATGTAGCCTAATACAATTCCATTAGTCACCATGAAGTGACTCTTCTCCCACAAGAGCACTAAGTTCACCTCACTGCAATAATGAAGTACTCTGTCTAAATAAGTAAGACATGTTTCAAAACTATCCCTGTAGATCGAGAAATTGTCCATGAAGACCTTTAGAAAACTACATACCATGTCAGCAAAAATGGCCAACATACATCTCTTGAATGTAGCGGGAGCGTTACCCAATCTGAAGGGCATTCGTCTAAAGGTGTAGGTGTCAAATGGACAAGTAAAAGTAGTCTTCTCCTGATCCTCAGGAGTGATTGCAACCTAATTATATCTTGAGTACCCATCTAAGAAACAAAAGAACTCCTTCCTTGCTAAACTCCCAACAATATGATAAATAAAGGGTAGTGGAAGGTGATCTTTCTTTGTCACTGAATTCAAGTATCGGTATTCTATGCGAACATGCCATGAATTGGGTACTTAAGTCAGAATCTCCTCACCACGATCAATCACCACAATTGTAATCCTAGATTTCTTCAGGACTACATGTAATGGGCTAATCCGCTAGGAATATGAAATGGGATAAATTAAGCCAACATCACATCATTTCTTGATCTCTTTATGACAACATCCTTGAGATTAGGATTCATATGGTACAGAAACTCACGGGTCGGATTGTTGTCATTCTCTAAGTAGATATGATGCGAGCACAATGCTGGATTGGTCCCATGGAGATCTGAAATACTCCACCCTATGATCGTGAGGTTTCTCTAAAGAACCTCTAGCAAGCTAGATTCCTGGTCATCGGTCAACTACAAACTGATGATGATCGGAAACATTGTGGGGGCACCCATAAGGAAGGCATACTCCAGTGTCTATGGTAAATCTTTGAGCTCAAGTGGGATCTATATCTACTCTACAATAACCTCTGCAACTGCACTATGTGAACTATCCACTATGTCTGCTCTGAAAGGAATGATTCATCAAGACACTCAAAGATCTCAGTAAACTCATCAAGATATGTCTCAAAAATCTCAACAGTAAAATCAGTAATCTCCTCAGAATGTAGCTCAATAAACTTAGAAATATCCTCAAAAAATAGCTCATCCATCAGCTAACAACTCATAATCATCAACAGTGGAGTGAATATCGATTGTGTTTTCAAGATTTTCTTTTTAGGAAAGGAATTATTGGGTATCCATGAAATTTATAAAAAGATATGTATCTCGAATCTCACAAGAAAATCATAGTCCTCATACTCTGTTGTAACTGGCTCTCTCATTTGTTGCGGGTGGTGATAATCTCAGATCTAGGATCATCTCTATCTTAACTATGTCATTGTGGGAGAGAAAGTTTATCTCTCTAGTACCATAATCTACTACTGCTTTGGCCATTCGAAGGAATGGTCGACGAAGTATGATCAGCGTATGGAGTAATAGTGCTAAGGTATCCATATCCATGACAACAAAGTCAACAGGGAAGCTCATGCCTTGCACCATTACGATAACATCCCCAAGAATGCTCCTCAACCTCTTGATTGATCTATCAGGAAACTAAAGGATCTTCCTAGCCTATCTAAGAGGCCCCAACCCAAACTTAGTGAGTAACAAGGATGGTATGAGATTAATTGAGGATCCGCTATCGAGAAGAGTACGATGAACTCCTGATCAAAAATCTTGCAATGGACGTAAGGTGCTCCCTTATCTTTCTTTAAAGAGGGAGGATGTTGATGGCATGAACTATGTCCATGGTCAATATGTGCTTCTATGTTCTCTTGGATCTATTTTTCTTGGGTTGACACTTCCTAGTGCATGTTTCTTTAATTCCCTTTTTAACTGTGGGCATGTACTCCATGGCCTTAAGGAGTGGCATTTCTAAAAAGATGTTCTGAAGTATATCTACCACTCTAGGATCAAATAATGTTATTTTACTTTTTTTTTGATATTTTTGGATTTATTCAAATCATCGAGAAATAGAACACAATCAGAAGAGACATCAAAGTGCTCATTTCTTTTATTTAACTCAAAATTAGCATTTCTTTTATTCAACTCAAAATTAGCAAGTACATAAGGATGATAAGAATCAGTCTGCACAATATCATCCAATACAGATGTATAAGAAGAAAAAGGTAAAACAAAATGGGTTGCTCCATCTACTAGTGCTAAAGAAGCCTCCACGATAGGTATGCTCTACTTCATAATTGACTCGACACTGCATCTTCCTTTATTCTATTTTTTGATATTTTCTGAATGGTGGTGGTGGCGGAGAAGAAGAAGGTGAAGATCCTCCATGCACTGCAACACTCGATCTCTACTCAACTGATGGAGAAGATGAAGAAGATGGTGAAGATCTACCAGTGGCTCTCTCCAATCCCAACTATGCAGATGGCTACAATCTCCTACTACTTCTGAGAGAAATGGTATCAGATAAACATGTAAAATCACAAGCCATACCTATCTCGGGGGTGGAAAAATCATGGACTTCCTACTCCTTGTTACATCTGAAATTATTAGGATTGGCCTTAACCTGGGGCAGAATAAGTGTCTTCATGGTGATCTAGTTGTCACGCCATTGGTGTAGATCATTCATGTTCTTTATAAGTAGTGTAAATTGATCTAATGATGGGTTCACCGAAGGTTCCTCTGGATCCTATAAGCAGTCTTTGAGTCTGGTAGTGTAGAGGCTGGTACCCCGAATAGGTAGACTGTAGATGATATGTACAAGGAGGAGGAGGATGTAAATACTATCCATAAGGTGCAGACTGTTGCTGATAATACAATTGATAGGGGTAAGCAATTTGCATCTACTCCTGTCCATGTCTCCAAGTCTTAAAAAGTGGTGGAGACGAATACTGACGTTGTGGCGGTTGGTGTTGGTACTGCGGTCTGCAACTCTAAAAATGGTGAACTGGCCTCTGATCATCTTAAGAACCCAACTAGCCCTGCCCTGGTAGACATGTCTGACTATGCTCTGGACCTCTCCAAATACCGTTCACCACCTAAATGTGAGATGGCGGTGGACTCTGCTGCTCAAAAACATACAAATACTGAAGGTAGTATAGGACAATACATGTTGCAAGTGACTAATGCGAGACCTGATCCTAAGTCTGCATGTAGTAGACATGCTGAACAGTGGAAGGTTCTCTGGTACTCTAGTGGGCCGAAGATGTAGAAGAACTCTATTCAACTATAGGAGTATCGGTTGTTGCACTCTGACTCTGCATGAACTGATCGTGTTAACTAGAAGCTCTAAATGTCTAGTGACCTCATCCAGCTTATCCAGTTACTTTTTCCTCTGATGGACCACTTGTGATTTATCTAGTTCTTGTGAACACTTTTCCATTATATCTACTTTGGATAGGTGATTCCCAATGATGGTCAGATCAAAACTGTCCACCCTATACACATCATGAGATGTACTCATGTTGAAAACCTTGTGGGTTGCTAAAGAAGTAGGTAAATGATGTTTATGAGGAGTGCAGGAAGAAGATAGAGTAGTTAAGCTCTCTAACATTTCCTCAATAATCTACTGCAAGACATTCTCGTCTTTGTTGAAGTGGGACCTGCCACAAGTGGCATCAACCAATCTCCGATTTTTTGAACTCAAACCCTCAAAGAAATTCTGCACTAGGTTGGTCTTAGGTATATCATGATGGGGGTAATTCTCCATCAAATCCTTAAATCTTTCCCACGCCTCGTGAATAGGCTCATTGGACAATTGGGAGAAGTTCACTATGGGTGACCACATCTATTTCATTCATCCAAGAGGGTAATATTTGCTAAGGAATGATGATCTCAAATCCTCCCAAGACATGACAACTCTTCCTAAATGGTGGATCAAATGCAAGGCTTTGTCCATCATACTGAATGGGAAGGTTGTTATCTTCACTACCTATAATATGATGTTAGGGTAGTGTATCGTGCTGCAAATACGGTCGACTGCTGGAGGTGAATATATGGTTCCTCATTTATATGTTCACGGCATGGGGAGTAGGGTAAAATATGGGGTTCAGCTGGAAATGCCCATGAACCGCATGTATCTGAATCCCAGTAATCATGTGTCTTGTGCCTAGGTTATAAGAATCTCTAAGGGTGAGCTTCGGCTCCACTTTCTGCACCTCAATAATTGGATCTGCTCTAAGATGTTGCTTATCTCCCCCATTCCCACCTCCTCTCATCTACTCATCCTCCTTTCTCCTCTCTCCTCTATCATTCCTTAGCTCTAAGATCATGTCTCTATGTTCTGCCTGGAAGTTGGCCTACTCAGCCAACTATGCCTGAATGGCATGTATGGATGAGAACATCGTGTTATTGTTCTCATGGTCCTCGATCATGGGTACTTTCCCTTTGGGAGCCATAAAGTCCACAGTATATGTCTTTGTAAAAGTGCATGGCACTCGATCAGTCTTCAGAAAAGATGGAGTCTCAAATGATAGTTTGAGATTAGGGTCAATCTCGAACAAGGGATTTATTGGTGAAAGAAATGGAGATGTAGAGACTGAATAATAATTGGGAAGAGAGTCATCACAAATAAGTGAAAGTGACTGAATTGGAGTGTACAAAGATAAGCTCGCAAAGTCCAAACAAAAAGTACTCTAATCTGACATCTTCGATTATCAAGAGGAAAGATGCGAGAATATGAAGTCAAACAAGAAGAGAAATGAAGAAAAGAAACGAAGTGCAAGAGGGATCTTTATACAAAGTAAACAAACACAATACAAATCCTAGATCCATCAACTAAATAGAATGTGAGGATCGTAAGAGTTCGGTCTTTTATCTTCTCAATTTTAATTAAGTGAATATCAAGAAGTTACTTAACACCAAACACACAGGGTGATCACTCCCTATCGTCCAGTATACATCCTCAAACCTCCCCAAACAGTGGTACCATCTGCTCGGATGCCGGGTTATATCATGCCCAAAGAGATGTAAAAGGTGGAGCACACCAAAATGATTTTCTAAGAATTGAGGCAAGTTCTTGCAACTGCGACCAAACATCAAAGAGAGGTTTACAGATGCTTAAGGAACAAGTGCAGAGATTTGGGCTCTATCCTTATGGCAACGTCCTTACCCACTCTATCTGGTTGTAAGTACCTACAACAATGAGGAGGTTCCTCTCCCTAAAACAATGAATGATAGTCCTTACATTTAGTCTTAGGGTTGACTAAGATTAGCAGTCCCAATTTTATTTATTTATTACCTTTTTTGAGTTTTTTCAAATAAATGTTCTAACGAATTTTCTAATTCCTTCTTTATCCTAAGTGTGAAAACAAGGAAGGAGATCGGAAAAGTCAATGCGCTGATAAATCAATAATGCATGCAAAGTCAGAAATGCATATAGTTTTCTAGCAGTCTACAGGCAAACTGATCCTCGCATAAAATTAAAAAAAACTAACCTAAATTACGCATGAAAACCATCATAGAAGTAACATCTATTATCGAGAAAGAACCAATTTATTTGACTAAGTCCAAGCTACGCTCTACTCTATAGTTACAAGAATGTCTATTAGGGGCTTTGGACGTATTATTCACATGACTGAATAAAGATAATAAAACCTACTTCTAAGGGCTCAAGCCCAAGAAACCATGAGAAAATAAAAGAAAATAAAATCGAAGAAAATAAAATCTAATGATGTCCCCTAAGTGCACTGACATTTGACGAAGCAGACCTCGCGCACACAATGGTATAAAATGGCATAGAAAATAAAAAAAGGCAAGCACGAAGGGAATTGTTACAACTTTATTACAAAAATAATATGGAAATAAAATGCTAAAAATAAAACAAAAAATGCGTGCTAAAAATGCTTCAAATGCTCTTCCAAATCTTTTGTGTCTTCCTCCTATGCTCTCATGCCGCTCGATGAAGAGACGATTGGCCTCCACTTAGCTTGGGTGTGTCGACTCTCCTATGAACTCTGCCTCGCTCGTCGGGTCCTCGCAGAAAAGAGGAAACAAAAAATGTCAGAAACAATTCTAAAAAATTTAAGAAAATAAAATAAAGCAATAAAATTATAATGAATCAAATGAGAAAAATAAAAAACAATAAAAAAACACGAGTAGAAGGAAAAGAAGACAACCTAGCTACCATTAGTGTGCCTCTCCGGCAATGACACCGTTTATTTTATCAAGAAATTCAAGGATATTTTATTTAATTAGAAAATAAATAATTCGATGTAACCTTAAATGTCCCTCAACTAAAAATTAGCATTTATTCTCAATCCAAAATAAATAAACAGAAGAAAGTAAGAGAACGAATGTTATTTATTATATTGTATAACGTATATGATCGAACTCAGGGAGGCTAGAAATCCCGAGGGTTATTGATCAACGAAAAAGCAAAGGAATAAAGGAGATCAATTTCTTTTCTACTTTTGGTGTTTTATGGAATTTTTATCTTTTATATATTTTTTATGAATTTTTTATTTTTATATTTTTAACTTTTTTTCTGATTTTGATTTTTTTATATTTTTAATTTTTAAAACAAAACAATAATGAAAATAAAAATAAATCAATCACACACTCCTTTCATATTTTTCAAACATAGTAAAAATATCTAGAAAATTCAAATAAAGTTATCTTTTTATTTATTTTTATTTTTTTATTGTTCTTGTAATTTTTAAGAAATTTAAGATTTTAATGATTTTTAAAAATAAAAAATAGGAAACACATAAAATAGAAAATCAAACAAATGTTTTTGGGTTTTTAAAATAGAAAATAAAATCAAGAATAGGGAAAATATGCACAAACAGGAAGACAACTTTTCAAGATTTAATACAAGCTATTATGTTTATTTTTTTAGACTTTTCAATGAATTTATCTCAATTTTTAGTGTTTTCTATATTTAATGATTTTTTGCCTTTTACATGCAAAATAACTTTTATGGCAGGAACTATTCGAATCATTTTCATGAACTTTATGTACCCATAATAGGCTGCTATGTTTGGGACAAATTTAGACATTATAAATTCATTTTAATAACAAAAAAATATGTTCAAACAATGCACAAAAGTAGGTTTTTAATTAAGCGAAAACCAATTCGAATCTTGAATCCAATGCAAAATTAATGATTCCCACGCACTTTTCAAACAAATTTTGTATAACGATTAAAACAAATCAAATTACATAAAATGGATTTTTTTAGAATTTTTCAAACTATTTTTGTATTTTTATTGAATTAATATTGCAAATAGAGAATATTTTGTGGTTTTTGAATTATTAAAAATAATAAAAATGTTTATTTTTGCAAAAAAAGAAGTGATAGATCTAATTAATAGGAGCATACGAAAATTTTTATGGAATTAATTAAGAAAATTAACTAATTATTAAGCCTAATTAACGAGCAACTAACAACTCAGATGCAAAGGGACCAAAATGCATTGAAAACTTATTTAAGGAACTAATCATACAATACTATATAGAAATAAACGATTACTACTGTAAGTTTCGCACTGAAAAGCACGTGTTAGCGCACGTAAGTTGCTTTGGCACGAACTTTCGTGTGATTAACATTTATCGAGGATAAGTTGCGAGAAAACCGCTTAAGATGGTTTGGTCATTTGCAAAAAAGATCAACGAATGCACCAGTTAGGAGATGCGAGTGTTGGGATGTTGAGCTGGCTAAGAGAGGGCGAGGATGACCCAAGAAGTGTTGGAAAGAGACTATATGAAGGGATCTTAGTTTTTTGGATATAATCCCAAGATTGACCCAAGATAGATTTGAATGGATGCGAAGAATCCATGTAGCCGACCCTACTTAATTGTAGGAAAAGTCTTTGTTGTCGTGGTGGTGGTCTAACAACAACATCAAAATACGTGGTTCTTTATGCAATTACACCAAAATACACATGCTCTCCCACATGATGCAGTTCAAATCATACTAAAAAACAATAAACAAAACTACCAGGACCTTTTATGAAATTATTCAACTCACAACAACATGACACGTGTCCATAGAAGACTTAATTACAAATGAAAGAAATTGTAAGGGCTTGGGAGCAAGTTTTAACCGATCACGTGTGAAGTGCATGATTGATCGAAGGAATCTAATGCGTTGGCAGTAGATCAGATCAATGGCTCGCATCCAAAATTGATCTTAAGGCTTCCCATGATTCTAACCTATAAGAGAAACTTTTCCGGACAAATCAATTTGTGTTTTTGACTAACTCCCTTGGTATGCCAACATGGTGAACTATCTTGTCTCCAAGCAAGTTCACTAAGGTTGGACTAGGAACAATATTTACTAACTAAAGTAATATTCTAGGAAGTACTATTAGGAGGATATGTTCCTCTCCTTTGAAGGATCGGATTGTGTCTGGTTCCTCATGAGGAATACTAGAGTGTCCTCATACACTATCATACTTTGGAAGCACGAGGACACCACTTGGGAAAGAGAACCGCTCACAAAGTGTTCCAATGTGGATTTTACTAGCCGACCTTATTTCGAGATACCTTTGATTTTGTTAAGACGTGTCTGGTTTATCAGAGAATGGGAGGGACCGTTGGATCGAGAGATAAAATGCCTATGCAACCATGATTTTTTGTAATTTTTATGATGCATGGGTATTGATTTCGTGGGTCCCTTTTCCAATATAATGGACTTGAGCACATTTTGTCGTCAGTTGACTACTTGTTTATATGGTTGGAGGTTATCCCAACCTGAACCACAAATAGTAAGCTTGTCTATAAATTTGGAAGGATCACACTATCTCTAGGTCCGGAGTTCCAAAGGTCAGATGGGTGTAGATACTTTGTAAACCGTAAGATGGAAAGTCTAACTAGGGACTATACGATTGATCACAGGGTTACTAGTCCTTACTGCCCATAATTGAATGGCATAGCAGAGGTTTCAAGTAGGGATGTTAAGAGAATACTTCAAAAGTTAGTGTGTCCTGATAGGAAGAATTGGTCTTAGCTATTGGACCATGTTTGTGGGCCTACATGATCGCTTACAAGACATTGCTCATGACTTCTCCTTTTAGGACGATCTATGGAAAGACATTCCATTTTCCCGTTGAATTAGAGCACTATTTGAATGGGCAATCAAAAAGAACAACTAGAACTGTCACCTTGGGAAGTTGTGTAGAGACTTAGACATGAATGAACTTGTAGAGATCCGCAACATGGTTTATGACTACAGTGTGGTCAACGAGGACAAAGTCAAGAAATGGCATGATCAACACATCATGTGCAAGAACTTTGTCCGGAGAAAAAAGGTATGGTTGTTTAAATCTAAGATAAAGATCTTTCATGGCAAGCTTAAGTCTAAATGGACGAGTCCCTACATAGTGAAATAAGTGCACAAGAATGGTAATGTAGAGATATCTGATCTCATAAATGGTGGACATTCTTGCTAGGTGAATTAACAATTGTTGAAGCACTTCGTTGAATCTAATGAACAGTTAGTCTAGATAGTGCAGATTTCTTCATGTGGAGTGACAACTATGATGTAATTACAAACCACTCTACATGAAAGCCACGGCAGAAGAGATTCAGTTAAGAGCAGATTCGACAGCATGATAAATTCAACCTTACCCTTTCTTTTAACCCTAGCTCTTTCTTTCTTGACTCTTTCTACTTTCCGGCATCTCTGGACCCTTTTCTTTAGGTTCGTTCTTTCTTCTTTGGCTATTTGAATCCTTAGTATAGGGAGAGTCGAGCCCCTATTCCTTATAGTCTTTTTATTCTTTTATGTATCTTTCGACCCAATTTTTAGGTTATTTCTATCTACTTAGGCTATTTAAGGCCTACGTATGGGGGCGAGCCCTGGTTTGTATCTTCCTCTTGTTCTTCTATTCATTTGGTACCTTATTCTTTTGTACTTTCTTCTTACACTTAGGCTATTGAAAGCTAAAGTATGGGAGAAGTGTCCATTTCGGTTCTTGTGCAGTTTTCTTCTTTATACTTAGTATGAGTTATGTTCTTCATTTCACTTTGTGCCATGAGGACATAACACAAGCTAAGTACAGGGGCGTGTATTGCATATATACTTTTCATAGCTCATTATTTAAACCATTTTGAAAGTACATAATGGGCTAAGGGTATGAGAATTTGAAACTATTTTGCAAAATGATTTGTAAAATATTTTAAAAACTTTTACATATATATGTGACATGGTTTCGTAAAAATGTTTTACATATTGTTTAAAAAAGAGTACAAATAATTTTGACACATTGTTTTGTATATACGTACTAAGGTTTTTATAAAAATAATTACAATTATAATAAGAAAATAAATAAATTACATCAAAAAAAAATGATGATGAAATCTAATAAGTTGTTTTATCCCAGACATCTTCACATCACACAAGGCTTGTGAAGTGCAGGGTACCTATTTTAGAGTGACACTTGACTCGGAGTTTGACAATTGTTCGTTAGGGTCTAAGGACTTAATAACTTAAGCTCCTTAGTTTGAAAGATATACATGCCATATTACATGTAGAATCTCTACTCTTAAAAGAATATGACCAGCACTAAACATGCGTGATTGCATAATCATTGTGATGAGCCGATGTTTCACCTTAGGAACTAGGATGAGAGGTTTGAGTTTTGACCTAATCTTATGATGCTCTAGTTGGGGATAAGATTAAGGATTACTTCATGAAACCTGAGTGTCGACACATTAGCTAGTATGGGAATAAGGTTCGTATACTATCTTGACAAAATCCTAGGTGCTAGTATGTAAAATCATAACAATTGTTGATCAATATGTGTTAACTTGGTAAAATCAATGGATCTAGCCAAATAGAAAAAATGTATATGAAAAAGAGAAAAGCTCAAACATTCCAAATACAAAGAGATTATATTACTGGCAAGCACTCCCAACTTTTTCAAATTGTCCACTTAGACCAAAGATACTAGGCCATATGAGTTGAGAATGCACGATAAAAGGGCCCTACATCATAAACGATACAAGTTCGGGTATCAAAGGTATAATAAATACTCAAAAGAGACACACCTAGGTGTATCCCAGAAAAATAAGTGCAAATGACTCAGAATTCTTGACAGACATACACTAACACCAAAAAATTACAAGTACGCAATAATAAGGCATCCTATGTGTGGAGAAATGAAATGACACAAACCAAAATCCTCTATATTTGGCCATTCCATCTCACACTTTTTAGTTTGACAACTAAGGAAATGGTGGAATGAAGTGAAACTATTTTTATTCTCTAGAGTTGAGAGTTGGGCACTAAGGAAGACTTTTTATACTGGAACCTCAGGAGAAGCATAGACTCTACACTTGTTTATGTAATCCACACTAAATGCCATACGTCTTATATGTATATGTATATCAAAGAGTCTTGTAATTAGGGAAGTTGAGTTCCTTTTGGGTGAGACTTGGCTATACTTAGAATACAAGAGTCGCATGAAACTCGTATCATGAATGTCTAGTCTTGTATCTCACATGCACATTCAGGGATTCAACTTGCTTATTTATTCTTTATTTACTCTAGGACGATCAAAGTATAAGTATAGGGGGTGATGGATCTCATATTTATCAACTTTATTTTTATTAATTAGCTATCTATCTTAGACTAAACAAATTAACTAAATAATAAATTTATTAGAGCTAACTTTTAATACCTTATAAATAATTAAGATTAATTATTGTACATAAATAAAGTCTCCAATCAATGCATATTTGTGTTTAATGTTCACTTTATTTTCTATGTTTTTTTATTATTCAAAACACAATAAAAATTAGTGTAATATTGTATATTATTTATTATTCAAAAATACCAATAAAATAACAAAACAATTAAAACAAGTATTTTTATATACATCAAAATACTTACAAAAATATTAATATCTATACATGATGTATTTTGGTTTTGGTTCTACATGAAAGTTGCAGATCTTTAAAAATACAAAACTTTCATGTTGAATTTCATTTTCATTTGACTTCGTTTATTATTTTATTTTGATTTTACTATTATTTTCTATTTTCTCTTCATCTGATTGGGTTTCCTGTCTCACTCTGGTGAAGCCACGTAAACGGCTCTTCTTTAAACCCCGCTCCCCATATGGATCGTCTGATCTCTTGATCAGATAGCCAATAGCAGTCCATCTCCACTCGCATTAGAGCCTCTTGATCATTTGATCATGTGGCTCCAATCATTGCCTACACGCCCCTTTTCAAACCGTTCGATCAACTGATCCAATAGTCCCCCACGGTCTTTAACCTCCAGCGGTTGAGCTCCAGACATTGCACCTCTTCACCTATACAATTTCTCCAATTTATCTCTGTCAGCTCCTGTGTCGTCTCTCCAAGATTCTGGAGCCAATCTGAAGCTCTTCCATTCCTCATCTTCGCCAACCACCTAGCCATTACCCTTTCCCTTATGCGCCTTTACTATCAATAGTTGAAACCATATCCTTCAACTACTCCTCCACGAACAAAACTTTGTTCAATGCCTCATATCCAACGGATCTTCCCTTGTCAGAGAATCCTACAAGTTTCTTCCTCCTTCCAATGATAGTGTGTGTGAGAGAGAAGTCAAGCGAAGAACTAGGTCTTGTCCGGTGAGATCCATGACTGCCTTGATCGTGTCGCATCTCACATTCCAGATGTTGTCAAGCTCCACTCCTTGCTAAAATGTTGAGCGAAGACTTGAATCTCCAAAGCTTCACTCTTGACCTTCATCCATCCCTCATTTTAGTTTACAGAACCTATGTATTTTCCTGTTTCGCCAGTTCTATTTTTCTTTGATTCATTCACACACACACACACACACTTATTTACATATTGATCTGAGTATCCCATCACCTCTATTGAATATTCCTGACCTTTGCTAAGCCTTCATGGCTCCATCTTCCCTTCTCCATATCATTGATCGCCTCGCTCAACCTCTTCCTTACATATGAGGATGACTTGTTGGGTCTCCATTCCGATCACCATCTTGGACCCTCCATTTCACTCCCCCTTTTGTCCCCATGCTTCGGCTATAACTTCTAACCCTATAGATCTTCATTGGTCAGAGTGTCGAGCATATCTCTAACCTCATATTTCTTCTCCGATGAGCCTGCATCGACAAGCTTCTCCATCCCTCACTGCCTCCTCAAAGCCACATCACCACCTTTTCCAGGCCAAGGTAAATCTTCCCCGACCTTCAGCTACCTCACAAGAGCACTGAGGAGGAAGTTTCAAGTCATCGGAGCATCACTCCTACGGTGTTGTGCGAGGAGGAGGAGTCTTCTCTTTGAGTTACATGTATTGTTAGACCTGATCGTTCTGGTCTAATTCTACTGTCTAGAGGAGCTCCGACCTGCCTCACCAAGCTTGTATCCTCAAGGAATCCAAGCCTCTTCTGAAGCATTAGTCATCTCCATGGGGCCCGATACTCCATCGAATCCTAAGCCTATACACACATGCCTCATACGCATCTTCTAGGGATTTTGCAGCTGAATCCTGACGATTTCTTCTATCCCTAATTGATGAATCACCATTTCACTACATTTATTCTTTCAATTTGAACTCTAAACCCTTGCTATATGCATGAAAATAACATTATTTTGCATAAAATATCATATAGTATTTATTGTATAAATGTTGTGTTAAGTATATCATTTAAAGTTAAAATAAAAAAATAAAGAAAAGAAAAGAAAAAGAAGTGAAATATCCTAGGTATTGAATGACCCTAAACCCCTAGATCAAGGCATCATGATGACTAGGTCAACAAGGAATAAAGTAGAGGGAGATAAGGGTCAATAAATATAATAAACCATGGTTTTTAAGTCATCAATAATCCTTTATGGGAACTATTTTATTATTTATTATTTATACATCAAATCAATAAGCATTGTACATGAAAGTTGTAGATAAAAATATATAACAAATACAAAATTGATTTCATGTAAAAATAATGCATATTGTGCATTCTACATACAGAATAAACCCTAAAATCCCAACTTAACAGACCTATATCTTCTCCATATGAACTCAAAATTTACAATATCTCCTTTAATTAAATATAACTTTTAATTAGATATCTAATTAATGTGGTTTCATTTAATTTGGAGTTAAAATGCAAAATATAGGTTTTGGACCCCTATAGTACATTATACTTAATAAAATGTTCATTTTATTCCTTATATATTTCACACTTTTATATTTTTATAATTTTGTTAATATTATTTATAACATATGTACATATATAAACAAAAACAAAACTATTAAAAGTACCTTAAAATAAATATGTATATTCTGATACATAGATGACATATACTTACTTATATATATATAATTGATACCTATAATTAATTAAGTGTCCATTTCACTCAGAAAAATACAATAAAAATATATTTATATGTAATAAAATAAGTTATAAATATATTAATGATGAGGAAAAATCTTAAAATTTAAATAAAAAATAAACATAAATAACCAAAATATAGGTCAGTATACCTATAAGTGTATATGAAAAAAGTAACATGCCATAAATTGACTTGTAAACATAAATAAAAATCAATTTAAATTACTACATACAATAATAAAGATTTTTTATGTTTTAACCAATAAACAAATAAACCATTTACTATTTTATTTGGAATTCATTTTGAATTTCTTTTCTATTCTGTTTTGTTGTGGCTTACGTGGATCAATCGGGTTACAACCTCGGTTAACCTATCAGTCAACTGATCCCCCTGCAACCTTAGGTATTGTAGACCACCATTCTTCTTATATTTTTCCTCACTCCTCCTTGCATTTTTTTGGGATGATTTCTTCAACAATTTTGTTCCTCGATCCATGCCCTTTCACGCAAAATTAATACCTCGATCTATGGATTGTTGTGGTGATAAGTAGCCTCCGTCAAAGTCTGCATGTATAAAACTAAGTCATCAGTCCTCTTTTGGTTTTTGATCCCACTTCCGCTTAGAAATTCTCAAGGTTTCTGGTCCCCGAGGTTGTTTATGATAGCAGCTACTTCACCCAACTACTTGTCATGGAGGAAGAGGCTGGTCAAAGGAATTCCGAGCATCGTCGGAGTAGCTGGCAGAGATCCACCTTGGTTCCCTCATTCTCCGGTCAAACCTTAGTTTTCTTTAGCTATTTCTATTCCTAGCATTGTAGATAACCTAGTTTAGAATTTAATTTCGGTTATTATTTCTTAAAATTCCAAAATCGATGTTCGCAGGAGCTTCTGCTCTGACCATTGTTCTGCCTTCTTCCTATTTTTCATCGATTTGCCTGTCACATTCATCTTTTTCCCCTTTGAGTTCTGAACGCCTCATGTACCTCCATTCAACCTGATCCTCGCCGGATCAAGGAATATGTTCTCCTTCTCTGCCGTATGCCGGAGAACCTTTGCCTTCCTCCATTTTTGCTCTTTTTCGACCAATAATATAATTGAAGCCTTCCTTTATTATTGTTGAAGCTAACCTTGCAGGTATTGGAGGTCAAAGAACCATGTCGGGTCGAATTTTTCCAAGACTGAGGTTCCTGGAGCTGTGTTTCTTCTTTGACCTCTGGGGCTCACTCTGGTTACCCTCAGACCTCGCTGGAGACTCCAGGAGTACCCCACGACAAGACAGAGCATTTTGCACCTCGCCGCGAAGTTAAAGATCACCGGAGTCGCGCAAGGGAGCGGATCGAAGGTTGACTAAAGATGTGTTCTTACTTATTATAACTCCCCTGCTCTCCACCATTTGATCAACAAGGAGCTCTAGATCTAGGAGTTGTTGTTGGATCCTTCGCCCATCAACTGTCAGATTAGTAGTTGAGATCTAATCTCAGCCACCCATAGGCGAAGGGGTTTCCACCGTCCATTGCACGACATGTGGATTATTGGATCTCATCTAGGGGGTAACACCCATATGGGGTGATTTTGCCCTAGACCCCATGCCTTTAAGTATCTTATTTTTAATACATAAAATTCCAAGTATAGTGTAAAAACTTTTTTTAGTTTTGCAAGTATCCCCCTGTATTTGTTTTATATACACTCAAGTCCCTCTCCATGTCACCTTACCCATACACATGAGGTGATTGGCTTTTCCACGGACACCCTTGTGCTTGTGTGTTATTATTTAATCTAGAAACTTTGTATTCCAGTTAAAAATTTTTGGGATAATTGCATGTATGCCCTACTGTGTTTTGAAAATTGCATTTATATCATTACTAGCATGGGATGAATTAAATATTTGCAGGTGATTTACATAGAGGCCCTTGTACTTTGGAATTGGTTTTGTATAGCATTTTTATTCATTTTTATCTTCATATTAGTCCTTGTTATTATTGCAATTTTTTTGTGTATTCTTTGCATTAAAAATATCAGTTTGCATTTAAAAATTATAGGATTTTAATATAAGTGCCTTATATTATATTTCATTACATACATTTTCTCAATGGCATTTATATTAATTTCTTAGATTTTAAAATAAAAAATATTGCATTTATTCCCTATTTGCATTAAAAATCCATAAAATTTTGATTTTTTAAAAAATATAAAAAACTAGGTGTTATTTATTATTATCTTATACATCTACTGACCAAAAATCTCTAAAAATTCGTAAGAAAAAAATAGCAAAACCATTATAACCCTGAAAAAATCATAAAAAAATCCAAAAATATTAATTTATTTTTTGAATATTTCTTATTATATTTCCCAAAGATTAAAATTAGTTTTGGAAAATTTTAAGCTATTTAACTATTTTTGATATGCAAAACAATTCGGCATATTGATATAAGTCATTGTTTTGATGTTTTATTCAGATAAAAATACTAAAAACAATAAAAAATTTTAGAAAATATCAAAAATAGAGAGAAATATAAAGAAGACAAAAATATCTTATTTCGTGATTTTTGAGTATTTATAAAAATATCTATGAACATAAAAGCCATATTCTATCTATATATCAATATTTACTTTTTTGTTATTAATATTATTATTAGTATTATTAAAAATCCCAAAAATATTTTTAATACCCATAAAAAATAAAAAGGAATGTACTTAAGGGTATTTGTTTAATTGTTTTCTTAATTTGTCTATTTATTCCTTATATTATCTATACTAAATCTCTATACTATATATTTATCTTATATATATAAAAAGGAGGAAAGGAAATAAAAAATCAAAAAATATAAAATTAAAAAAATTATAAAACATAAGAATTATAAAAAGAAAAAATTCTGAAAATTAAATATTTAAAAACCCACTAAAAATTAAAAACTTCACAAAACACCAAAAATAATTTCTTGACTTTTTGCTATTTATTGTTGTTTATTCCCCTTGCTCCTTGTGTTAAACACTCTACACTCACTTGGGGAAAGTGGTCATGACCTGGAAAGATCTTAAGTCAGCATTTCTACATAAGTACTATCCTCTTCGTCACTTCAATCTAACGCACTCCAAGATAGCAAGCATCACCCGGGGACCTCAAGAGTCCATTCGTGAGACATGGGAGAGATATAGTGATATGATAGAGAGATGCCCCCATCATGACATACCAAATACTAGTCTGGTCCAGCACTTCTTCGGGGGTCTCACTGAAAATAGTCAATGTATGGTTGATGTCGCATGTGGAGGTTCTCACTTTAACAAGGAAGAGGATGTAGTCTAGCAGATATTCGAGAAAATGGCTGAAGGAGAGGTTGTACTTTCCTCCTCTAATTCCTTTCAATTTCTGCCAGAGACACAGATCCTCGGCAAGAACATTAATATGCCGGAAACTCAAGATGTGGATAGGTGTGAGAACTCCTACATGAGCATTATCGAGAGTCACCCTTCCAATGTAGACATCATTGAGAACAGGTATCAGGACCTAGAAAAGCAAGCTGGGATCGAGCAACAAATGAAGGGCCTGGACAAGCTTGACATCATCACCAAGCAGCTAGAGCTGCCAGTGGACACTATCAATATCTATAACACGGTAACATCTGCACCTGAGCCTCTGGCTGAGAAGAAGGAGTAGACACAGCTATACTCGCCTCAGCCGAGTGATGCGGCTCAGGTCTCGTGAGCGATAAGAAAAATGTCGGTGTAAAGGATCGCTCAGAATCGAAACCCGAACTGATCAAACAAATTTTGGTTAAAATAGGAGATAGAGAAAAAGTAGGTAAATAGGATTAAGTGGCTTCTCTCCTATTTTAAACCTTACACTATTTTTTTAGCCAGGTAAGTGTACCTGGGTCGAACTCAAGGAGGCAGAATATAGATACGTTGATTTTTGAGTGAAAAGTATATTTTTGTGATTTTTTTATCTCTTCTCGAAACAAGTGGATTTTTAAGTTTTTATTTGGTTTTATATTTTTCAATTTTTATTTTATTTTTCAAAGTTATATTTTTCAAACAATTTACCTACAATATATTATGTGAGAAATAGGTGAAATATAGGTGATATTATATAGTAGGTAAATCGATCGAGCAACGAGCTCGATGAAGACTAGAAATAAAGTCAAAATGAAAATGATATTCAAAGAATCAAAACACGACGATAAAGCAACGAAAACACACAAGAAATGCTGAAAAACCTCGCTAGGGTAGTTGTGTAATTACCCTAGAAAAAATGATAAAAAAATAATGTCGAAAAAGTGCCCAAACTCCCCCTATGGCACAGGGGTAGAAATGTAAGAAAAAGAAATAAAGTTTCTGCAGTTTGGTCCACGACCAGGGACTAGAATGTAAAGAAACTATGAATTATTATATTTATGTCCCCACGTGGGGACCTCAATGCAATATCTGGAAAGCTTAGAGGCGCGCTGCAATTCTCGAGATCTTCTGGGTGTAAGATGCAAATTCCCCATCGTTTCGGATTGAGCGGTCAGGATTATAACGTCAGGCATAATCTGATCCATCCATTCCTGCCACGCATCGACATTCTGTACACCATGCATTCCTGGATGTTCTCTAGGCGGTTGAGCAGCTGACGAAGGGGACTGATTCTCATAATTATCGCCGGCAGATGAAGATGATCTGTGTCCTCCAGCGGGGCCAGAGGGGTGGCTCCTCCACCCATCGAGCTCGCCCTTGGTGGTGCGTGGTCGGGAATGGTCTTGAACGGCGGAAAAAGCTTCATGAAGATGGTCGTTTACTGCTTTGATTCTGATGCTAAGAATGATGCGCCTTCTTTGAATGAGATTTGCATGAAGATGAAGACCTCCAGATGATTTGCATTTGCTCCAGATGAAAGTTGGATCTGTAAATTACAAATGTATGTGCTCGATTTGCAAGAAATCAACCGAATGAAGAAGGTTTTTGCAAGATCAAAAAGTGTCTCCAGAATTAAAAGAAACGTGCGTGAGAATAATGGCGAAGAGTGAGATGAGAAATGGTTCATTTTGAAATGAATTGGATGTGGGATATTGATGTGTGTTTAAGAGGGATGATTAAGCATCCTAATGATGTGCTTATCCACGCTAATCGTGGCACACATATTGAGAAATAAAATGGTGAAAGATGGAGGAATACCTTTTGTTGCAGGGTGTAGAATCATTGTTGGTCTTTGCTCGTCGGGTCGGCTTCCTGGAGCTCTGTGCGCACACGGCGGCGATGCAAGGCGAGGTTCGATGCCTTGGAACTTCGCCTTGATCTTCCCTCTTCCACGCGTGACAATCAACTGGTGCTGTCACCACCGCTATTGTCTGGAACGAGGCTTTGAATGTGGAGGGTCGGCACTGGAACTGGGTTCGAGTTTGTTGGAGATGAGTTTGTTTTAATGGCGCCAAGTTCATGGGTATTTATAGAGGAATTACTTGGGCTTCAAGGCTAATCCAAGGGTTGGCGAGTTGGAGGGTTGTTAGGTGAATAAGATCAAGGGATTAGATCGCATGAAGGGGTTATGGAGTGCACAGGAAAATTAGGTGAGCATGGTCGGTTAGAGCAGAAGATGCACCAGCTTCTTGGAGAAGAAGCACCAGGTGTTGACACGTGTCAACACCTGGTTGGCCAGAGTGTAAAATATAGTATACATTATATAATAAATAGTGAATAGCATTATTCTAGATAAGTGTAAAAACGAAAATTGCAAATAATTAAATTCTCTAAATTATAGTATAATTATTTTTATAAATAATAAATATTATGCGAACTATGAATATTATATTAATAAATAGGTATGGATAAATAGGTTTCGGATTTTTAATTCAATAAATAGATAATTATATATAAATTTTGTATTTTCTTAATTATTAAGGTAACAAATAAAGTCTTTGTGAATTTTTAGGGATTTTAATAAATTAGTTTACATATATTAATAAACGAGGTTCCTGGGCTATTTATTTTATTTAGAAAACACAATTTATAATTTTATTAATTTTATAATTTCTAATTATTTTCATGATATTGTATTTTTATCATAATTTATTTCGGAATTTTTTGAGCTTATTTATTATTTTAATTAAATAAAAAAACACTAATTTATAGATAAAATTGAACTGTATAACTTATGTCATTAGGCCCCAAAATCGACTTTTTGCAAACGGACTCCGAATTCAATGAAACTACCTCTATTAATTAGAGAATATTATTTTATGAATTTAAAGGTGAGTAGAGTGAAATTGGAGTTCATATGAAGAAGTTATGAGGTTCGGAAGTTGATAATTTGATAATTTAAAAGTTGGATTTCTTGGTGTATGTAGCTAAGTCTCCACTAAGATGTGCAGGCATTTTTGGTGGAAGCTTGGACCATTGTGGTCGAATTTGTATTTGGTGGCTTCTTCTTTGATTTGGTTTTGTAATTTGCTTGCATTGCATTCATCTCTTTGTGCCTCGAAGGATATAGCATCTTTTGTTCCGTCCCTTTTTTGAGGCCTTAGAAAAAATTGTGTCAATAGATCCTTCCCTCATCCAAAGCGACTATCGCAATCCTAATCTCTCCCGTCTTTAGACGTCAATGCTGCAAAGACAAGGATAGAAACACACTACCAAGATGTACTTCCCTTCACAACTCCATGCAAGTTGAGCTAAGTGTAGAGTGCATGTGTTCAAGATTGGTTCACTGGTGCAGAGTTGTACGGGTGACACCAAATGGTCTACTTAAGCACATATGAATTGATTTCCCAAATATGGTCTTATGGAGCCCAAAGATTTTAAGTCAAAAGACCTGAAGAGCCTAAATTCCAAATCCTAACTAGGCTCCTTACAACGAAAGTTAAAGGCCATGATCAAGCTCCATCCTTTAGACTAGACTCAATCCTTTGTTCCAGAAATCAAACTTATTCTGAAAAATGCGAATGCAAATGCAACAATGTTTTTGTGAAGTCTATTTTCTGAATTTTACTCATTTTTATGAATTTTAAGGCTTTTGTAATTTTTATGACTTTTAGGACTTTATATTTTTTATGGATTTTCTGATTTTTTATTAACAAGTTTTCGTACACGAATTTTAAAAGATATTTTTTATTTGAGTTAAATATCTAATGTATTTTACATATTTTATCTACAGAGAATTTTACAAGGATTAAATGATTTTTGCACATGTTTTAATAGACAGGATTTTAAATAAGTATTATACAAATTTTAAATATATATTTTAAATACATATTTTAATTAAAGATTTTAAACATATTTTACTTATTTACAAGGATTTTATAAGTAATAGATAAATGTATAAATGGATTTTAAATTAACCCTCACCCACTTTTTATGGATTTTGTAGATATAGAAAATACATAAAAGTACGAGTTATGGACAAAAGTATATGTATAATATATATGCACCCCCTATACTTAGCTAGTGCTATGTCCTCATAGCGTTAAAAGAGAAAAAGGAGGACATAACTCGTGCTATGTAAAAGTGGGTGAAAAAAGAATAGAGAATACAAGTCAGTCAAACCCCCATACTTACGATCATGTCATCGTAAGTATAACGGAAGAGCAAAAACGAGATGACTGAGTGAAAGAATATATAACTAAAGAACAAAAGGAATAAAGAGAACGAAATCATCGAAATCACTCGGTCCCCCCTAAACTAAGGATAAGGCATCCTAAGTATAAAAAAGATTGTAGCCAAAAATCGGAGACCAATGATTTGAGAAAAAGAAAGGATATACAAAAGTGAAAGAACAAAATAGAAAATGCTAATCAATGAACAATTAGTCCCCCCCTATACTTAGGATCTGGTATCCTAAGCATAGAAGACGAGTGAAAATGGGGACGATTGTGATCTACTGAGAATATACAAGTGTTGCGGATCTCCAGAAATCGAATGGCTCAAAAGTCTTTGTACAGAATGAGATGAAGTGAAAGAATTTTTGCAAGTCCTGTACAAAATAGATCACTTCAACAAGGTCTAGATGATCAGTAGTTTCTATGAAATTCTTCAGCATCTTCCTGTTAACCATGAATGGCTCTGCACCAGGTGACACGTCTGATATAGCTATGCTTCCATTGTTGTGCACCGTTCTAACTAAGTAAGGTCCTTCCCACTTGCTTTTCAATTTGCCAGGAAAAATTCTCAATCTTGCATTGAACAACCAAACTTTTTTCTCAGGGACAAAGCTCTTGTGCCGAATATGTCTATCGTGCCATTTCTTTACTTTGTCCTTATAAATGAGAGTGTTCTCGTATGCTTGATTTCGAATCTCTACTAGCTCATTCAGATCTATCT
Organism: Ottelia alismoides; assembly: GCA_037367405.1. Lineage (NCBI taxonomy): Eukaryota > Viridiplantae > Streptophyta > Magnoliopsida > Alismatales > Hydrocharitaceae > Ottelia > Ottelia alismoides. The sequence continues at coordinate 123,451 of JAZKJV010004799.1, read as the reverse complement.
TTCTCTTGGTTTCTACTTTCTGTGCATCAAGTAAAATTTCTCGAATAGCCCATTCAGATTTGTGCATGATCTCTATGGGCCAATGGCATGGCTTTCCATAAACCAGTCTGAATGGTGAAGTACCTAAGGGAGTTTTATACGCAGTACGATATGCCCAAAGAACCTGATCTAGAAGCTTGATAGCCTCTCCCGCACCCTTGGTTAATTCGGTCAGACTAATGTCCAAATTAATTATCAATTTCGTTGCAGTCGGATACGAGAGGGAATATCAAAAACCACTTAAATTAGATTCGAGTTAATTTCAAGAGGCAGATTTTTTTACTTGGTGAAGTCCAAGGTCAAACTCAGGGAGGCATCTGTCTCCTTAGATGAATTAATAGCAAAGTCCAATGTTCGATTTTCAGGGAATTATTTTTTTTGGTCTTTTTATTTCTATGCAAGACACATACAACAATCTAGCCAATTTAAAGTTAAATCAATTTGAGATAGTCAAATTAAGTCCAAAAATTACAAAAATTGGCCAGATGATGAAATATGATGAAAATGAACTAACCTTTTTTTTTTTGGAATTTTTTGACACTAAATGAATTTACTATGAATTTAAAATGACAGCAGGGTGAATTTCGCTAATTTAATTTTAGTAAATAACAATTCACATTTTTTAGGAACAAAAATTATCCTAGATAGATCTAATGATAAGGAATCTAAGAAAATTGTCAAACCTTAATTTTACTGTGAAATGAACCTATTAAAATTAAATTAAGGAAATCACTAAAGAATTAATTTAGGCCTCGATATGCGTGCAATTGACATGAAATTTTTATGCAAGGTTGAGTTAACTATCCTAGAGCTACTATGATTTTTTGAGAATTTTTGGAGCTACAGAGAATTCATTATTAATCAAAAGGTCCAACTGGGCAAAATAACACAGAAATTAACCAATTAATATATTAAAAATTCTACTGCAATTACAAAAATGTGACACGTCTCATAATAGATAGAGGACAAGTTACTCAACAATATGTAATTTTTAGAAATAAAAAATGATGCAAAATGACACCGAGGGATGCGTGCAAAGACAGGGGTGTATTTGCAATACAGAAAATAAAATTACATAAAAAGAAACATGCTGATAGGGACTTAAATGCAATAACCTATATTGCTGGGGGGTGGAATGCAATTTCTCCACGGCTACACGTGCTCCTCACGTGGGGCGCTTCACAGGGACCTTTTTGTAATTTTGGAAAGCTCCCAGGGCCTCTGTGCAAATTACCCAGGCCGCACGTGCTCCTCACGTGGGCCGACCTAGGCTCGGGCGGCGTCGGAGGCTCGGGGCTTGGCTCGGGGGCTCCTGCAGGTCTGGAGTAAGGCTCGGCGTAGCCTCGGGTGGTCCGAGCCTAGGGTCGGGGAAGAGGCTCGGACTTCATCGACGTGGCGTGCTGAAGACCGTTGGATCAAGAGTGATCCAACGGTTGCTGGAAGGAGACGCATGGCGCGATGATAGGTCATCAGATCTGGATAGATCCAACGGTGCCTGAGAACCGAAGGAGGAGGTGACGTGGCTGAGCGTTGTCCGTTGGACTTAGATGGATCCAACGGTGATGGGCGGCTCCAGTGAATGGACACGTGGCTCGCTGAGGTCTGTAGGATCACAGTGGATCCAACGGCCGTCTGTAGCTCCGGGCAGATGGCGACGTGGATGATGCTGGTCTGTTCGATCGAGATGATCGAACGGTAGCTGGGGCTTCTCCCTCAATGGTCCTTCGCCACCTGCAGAGGAGTTGGCGGGGCTCCGACGAGGAGGCCTTGGCTCCGCCCATCCCTCCAGGTGTCGGTGAAGCTCTTCGGCGGTTCGGAGATGTCCCAGAAGATGTGCGGTGGTACGGCGAGGCGTCTGGTGGTCGCAGGAGCTAGAGAGGGGCGTCGGAGCTCTGTGGCGGCGAAGCTTCAAAAGAGCTCCGATGAGCTTCCGGTCAATGACTGGGGGTGCCTGCAGGGGGTTAGAGGAGATAGACAAAGCTCGTGCGTGCTAGTGGAGAGGTGAGGATGGAGTGACGAGGCCTAAAGCGGAGGGAAGAGGTTCCGGCGATGGTGCTCCGCCCAAGTGGCGAAGCTGGAGCTGATGTAAGGTGAAGTGTGTCGTCAGAGGGTATGAAGGGTACCGCGAGGATGAGAGCTCCGTCGCGGAGCTCGGCGAAGTGGAAGCGGAGCGAGAAGATGAGAATGGACGGCAAATAAAATAGGAGAAATAAAAGGAAAAATTAGAACGAAGATCAAACGAAGATGGAGGAATTTACCTAGGGTTTGGAGCTCGAAGTCGAGGTCCAAATCGTCGTTCGAAGGGGCGGTAAGACCGTGAGCTCAAGTAGCTACTCGGAGGAGTGGCTGCGACACGGCGGAGGCGTCGCGGATCTTGCCGGAGAAGATACCGATCTTCGCTCAAGGATTAGCTCGATTTCTGTCACCAATCGGACGCTCCAAGCTCGGGGGATCTCTCGGGGGTGGCGGATAGGGCAGAAGTTGGTTGTAGAGGGTGTATTTAAAGGGTGAAGGTCTCGGTAGGGCTGGCGATGCGGCGAAGTTCAAGGAGGTCGTGGAGCGTCTATGGTGGAAGTGGTGGCGAGTGAGGGAGTTGGCGAGGATCAGGGACGAGTGGGGATCATCGTGGAGGCGTTGGTGGCCGACGAGAGTGGCTGGCGTGCGGCCGAAAATAAAAAGGGCAAACGTCCCGCGTACGGTCGAGATCGTGGGAGAGAGGGGCGCTGGAGGTGGAAGACGAAGTCCCAGCTGTTGGATCCCTTGATCCAACGGTCGAGATCGAGGCGGGATGGAGCGGTAGGATTAGATCTGGGGTGAAGCGATCTGAGGGCCGTGGAGCGACCACGTGGCGCGATGGGAGCGAAGCGCCAGCAGACGGATGCGATTAGCGTAGGGCATTTGATCGGGCGGTTGAGATGTTTGTGGAGCTAATGGCTTAGATGGGAGGGCTGTGAGCGCGATCGAATGGCGCAGAGACGTGACGCGTGGCGCGCTGTAGGAGAGGCGCGGACGGGCGGTTTAGATAAGGCGGGGGACTTGATCTGACGGTGGAGAAGAAAGGCGTACGTGGAGGCGGCTTCACCGTTGGATCTGGATAAAGATCCAACGGCTGAGAGCGCAGGCGGATGAGTCAAGGGGGGCGGGCCACGTGGCGCAACCAGAGGGCGCCACGTGGCCAGATGTGATTGGCTGAAAATAAAAATGAATTTAGGGAGAGGAGGAGGCCGAATTTGGAAAAACTCAAAACATGAAAGTTGTAGATCTTGATGAGATCTACAAGTTTCATGTTGACCAAAGACGGAGATGAGGTCAAATATGATACAAAAATACAAAGATACAAATATACATATATGTAGTATACAAGGAGGCCCAAAAACCCAATTTTTTCATACGAGCTCCAAATTGGATGAAATCAGTCTCATTTTAAAGGAATTTTAATGTGTATTAATCTGAAAGTGAGTAGACCTATTTTGGAGTTGGTATGAGGGATCTATGGGCATTTTAAGGTCCAAGGGCTTTAGGGCTTTATTGGTGCTTTTACAAAGGAGATTCCTGGCTTTCTTCCTTATATTATTAACTAAGGTGTACATAGTATAAGGGAGAGTTTATTTTTATGAGGTGAATATTTTACAAGGGATTTTGACTTCTTATTTAAATGCAAATGGAGTGCTAAAATGCATGTATTATGAATGCATGAATAAATGCTATTTATGCATTATAAAGGGAAATATGCATCTATTTATTCGGGGACAAGGCTCGATTTTTAACTTTTAGAGCGATGAATCACAGATTCATCAAAGCTGCGACTAGTTCTTCATGTCCAGTCGTACTAATTTCATGGAGAATTGATTTCACCCCCTATTTGATACTTCAGCCATGCCGTTCGTCTGTGGGTGGTAAGGAGAAGCTACTTTGTGATCAATGTCGTATTGCTTCACTAGCTTTTTGACCTCCTTATTATTGAAATGGCTACCCCAATCAGAAATAAGAATACGTGGAATCCCGAACCGTGAAATAATGTGTTCCCTTAGGAATTTGCAAACTATCTTACTGTCTGCGGTTCGTGCAGGTATAGCCTCCACCCATGTTCTAACTTAATCTACAGCGAGAAGAATGTACTCAAAGCCGCTGCTGGAAGGGAATGGTCCCATGAAATCTATAACCCATACGTCAAAGATATCGCAAATAATGACGGGTTGCATAGGCATTGAATCTCTAGAATTGACTGTCCCTACTACTCTTTGACAATCCGGGCAACTCTTCACAAATGTGCAGACATCTCTAGTAAGAGTCGGCCACCATAATCCGCTCTGAAGTACCTTCTGTGTTGTCCTCTTCCCTGAGTGATGTCCTCCTGCCTCTAAGGAATGGCACAGTGAGGACACTATTATATTCCTCCTGAGGAATACAACACCTATAAACACAATCCGATCCCTCACGAAAAAGAATCGGATCCTCCTAATGGTAGTGTCATGCCTCGGAAACTAGTCTATCAACTCGATTCTTTGGCCAACCCTGTGGACTTTTCTGTGTAACCAGAAAATTCACTATATCTACATACCATGGAAGCTTGGTAACTGCAAAGATTCTCTCATCGGGAAATCTCTCTACAATCTCTGGCATGTACTCATCTGGAAGTTGTTCTATCTGTAATCGGGAGAGGTGATCAGCTACCACATTCTTTACTCCAGGTTTGTCTTTAATATCCAAATCAAATTCCTGAAGAAAAAGAATCCATCAAAGAAGGTGTGCCTTGGCATCCTTCTTTTCCATCAAAAACCGGATAGCTGAATGATCTGTATAAACTGTGATTTTGGAGCCAAGAAGATAAGATCTGAATTTATCTAAAGCGAACATCACTTCCAACATCTCATTTTCTATTACTGTGTAATTACACTGAGCATCACCTAAAGATCTGATGGGATAATGGATAGCAACCGGAAGTCCATTCCTCCTCTGTCCTAATACAACCCCGACCGCAAAATCTGAAGCATCCGCCATGATCTCGAAGGGTAGAGACAAATCAGGTGGTTGTAGGACAGAAGTACTGATAATCATTTCCTTTAATGTGAGGAAGGCATTAAGACATTTATTATCTAACAATAACTCGATGTCTTTGCCTAATAATTCAGTTAAGAGTCGGGAAATCTTGGAAAAATCCTGGATAAACCGTCTATAAAAGCCGACATGCCCCATAAATGACCGTAACTGCTTAATGTTGGATGGTTGTTCAAGGCGCTTGATGACATCCACCTTGGCAGGGGAAACTCCATGCGTCGTTGAGAGATGACGTTCCCTAATACGATCCTGTGTGTAACCATAAAATGGCACTTTTCCCAAGACAAAACGAGATCTACCTCACAACATTTCTGAAGAACCTGGTCTAGGTGCACTAAACAATCGTCAAAGGACTCGCCATAGACTGAAAAATCATCCATAAAGACCTCTAGAAAATCACTGATCATGTCTGCAAAAATAGAAAGCATACACCTCTGGAAAGTAGCAGGGGCATTATACAATCCAAAGGGCATCCGACTAAAGGCATACGTGCTGAACGGACATGTGAAGATGGTTTTTTCGTGGTCTTCAGGAGCAATGGTTACCTGGTTTTATCCAGAGTAACCATCAAGGAAACAGAAGTATTCCTTCCCTACCAACCTTTCTATGACCTGGTCTATAAAAGGAAAAGGAAAGTAGTCCTTCTTCGTCGCGGCGTTCAGCTTCCTGTAATCAATGCATACTCGCCACGACGTGGTTACTCTCTTTGGAATCTCCTCTCCACTCTTATTTTTAATCATCTGAATTCCTGACTTCTTCAGGACAACATGTAATGGGTTAACCCAATTAGAGTTGGAGATGGGATAAATTAAGCCGGTGTCGCACCATTTCGTAATCTCTTTCTTGACAACCTCTCGTAAAACCAAATTCAACCTACGCTGAAATTCTCTGGAAGGTTTGTTGTCATGATCGAGATATATATGATGAGAACACAAAGCATGATTAATCCCGTGGAGATCGGATACAGTACACCCAATATCTTTACGATTTTATTCAAGAACCTCCATCAGATGAGATTCTTGTTCTTCGGTCAAAGATGAACTGATAATGACTGGAAACTGTCGATGTGGACCCGCAAGGAAAGCGTACTTCATATTTGGTAGCAACAACTTCAGTTATGGTAAGGTAGATTCTGGCTCTACTGAAACCTCATCTATATGTGTATTGGGATCTGTATCGGTTGTGTATTTGTCTGCAATATGGTTATCCACCATCTCAATATGCTCTAGAGTCGGACTACAGAAGATGTCTAAAACATCATCTGACTCGCTACTATGCTCATCCTCAGAATGACTAGAGGAAAACAAATCAGCTAAATGAAATTCTATCTCTAGATCATCTGAAGTGGAGGAATCATGTAAAGACTTTGAATCTGAAAGATCTTCAATAAACTCCTCACACGTCTGATCCATCTGCTTCTTGTCACCCATACTAAAATATAATGTACCCTCTGAAGAACTGCCAACTGTAGTCTCGGACCCATCCTCTGCTAGGAATTCTTGGGTATGTACTCGATACCTCTCAAGGTCGTCAAGACGAACCTCATCCATGTAATCACAGGTGGCTAAAGAACTCAAGAAATCAGAAGATGCATCACTGGATGTGTTTGAATCTCTCACCGTCTCTATATGTACCTTCTCTCCCTCGGCGCGAAAAGATACCTTTCCTGTATCATAATCGAAGAGAGCCTTCGCAGTCTCTAAGAAAGGCCTCCCAAGGATGATCGGGGTAAGGTGTAACTGTGTAGGGGAATCCATGTCCAGGACAGTAAAGTCCACTGAGAATTGCAAACCCTGCACGGTTATGATAACGTTCCTTAATATGCCCCTAGGCCTCTTTACGGATCTATCAGCAAACTGAAGGATCATGCGGGATTTGTAAAGAGGACCTAACTCAAGGTTGTCGAGTAAGGAAGATGGTATCAAATTGATTAAGGAACTGTTATCTAATAGAGTGCGGTCGAATTCAATATTTGCGATCTTACATCTGACATAATGCGCTCTTGAATCCTTCTTCTTCTTCGGTAACTTATTCTGAATAGCACAAGATGTAGCCTTGGTCAAAACATGTTTCTCTGTACGTGATCTCTTTTTCCTATGCGTAGTGCATCGATTTTTCAACTGATTCTTAAGCGTAGGAAAATGATCCAAGGCATCGTGAAGTAGAATCTTCAAAAAGATGTGATCTTTTAATAATCTTTCAGTCTCTGGAGTCAGAACAATCTTTTTATTATTTTTCCTTCCTTTTCCAAACAAAGCATCACGAAAAGGAACAATATTAGGAATGAGAAAATCAGACTTTCTATTGCTTTCAGAATCAGCTTGTACTCGAGAATTTCAGAATTATGTACAAAACTCTCTAAAACAGGAGAAGACATATTTTTGTCAGGAGTATCTGCATGGTCTAGCGTGATATCACCGTCTGACTCGCCGGTGTCCATGTCAATTGTTTCGGCATCACTCCCTTCTCTCTAACCTTCATTATGATCCTCATCAATGCGTTGATTCTCCTCCTCAGCATCAGAATCTAGTTGCTCATGGATTTGCTCTTGCTCCTCATCAAGTGCCCTCTCTTCTTTTCCATCAGGTGCTTGTGGTGAACTACCGCTCCTGAGATGAATGAAGTTAGATAAAAATTGAGGAAAAGAGATCGCACATGTAGTGTTGTCTACCTGATATGGATGCCTCCTCTTGTTGTTCGGATTCATCTGAGGCTGAGCTGGGAGAGTGGTCTTCAGTGCAGTTAACTCATCCAGACAACGATTAACCTGCTCCATTTCTGTCTTGTGCGCAATTTGGAGCGTACTCAGCATATCCATGATTTGATTTAGAGCATGTGCCTATGAAGACATCTCAGGTTCAGTGTGGTGGCCCTGGCTTTCTACTCTCTCTCCTTCCTTGGCATGTATTGTTGTGAGGTGGAAGGTTGGGAGGATCTCTGCAGTGTAAGGGAAGATTGTTGCTGCTGCTAATAGTGATATGACTGTGAATGGTTAGCAGGATACTGGTAGGAATGCGGTCTCTGATAAGTATGCTGGTGAGACCGCTGCTGCGTGAAGTTCTGTCGGTGCTGAAATTGTGGACGTCCATACTGCGGTTGACTGTACTGCTGCTGCTGATGATGAGGTACACTCGGATGCTGAATCGGAGTATACCAAATCCCGTTGATCTCAAGAGTGGCTTGAGGCTCAACATCCATGTCTGCAGCACTGGTGATCTGACCGGGATTGGCATGAGACTGATCCTCATGCCAATAAATCTGTGGAGTCTCGGGCCCGCTCTGTGCAAAATGAATCTGTTGGGTGGGTGGAGTGGGTAAGGTCCTCCATGCAAGTTGTGTGGTCGAAGAAGATTGGCCCTGCTGGTACTGAAGTTGAATCTCTGAAACCTTCTTTGTGAGATCACTCAGCTACTGAGGTAGAGATGAGAGTTTCTCTAGCTCTCGCAGCGGCTGTAAGTCATGAACTTGTTTTCAAATCACATCCACCAGTGTTAATTTCTTACTAATGAAGCCCATGTTGGTGTTGGATTCAGACTCTGAGATATTAGCCACCTTATTATGCTCTCGGTGATGTGGTGGCTGAGGGGATTTCTGGAATGCCCGAGTAGAGTCGACGACTCTTGAGTTCTCTGCCATCCCTTTGAAGATGGACCAGGCTGACTCGACATCCTTATTCAAATAGTTGCTGCCACATGCGGCATTCACTAGCCTCTGAATGTCTGGCTGGAGTCCTCCAAAATAGTTTTGTACGAGCACCTTCATCGGTATCTCATGATGCGTGCATCTCTCCATAAGATCTTTGAATCTATCCCATACCTCATGGAAAGATTCATTCGGAAGATGTATAAAATTAGAGATCTGACTCCTCATCATGTTCATCCTCCCCAGAGTAAAATACTTACGCAGGAATGTGGACTTCAAATCGTCCCATGTAGAAACTTCCCTTCCTAGATGGCTCAACCACTAAAGTGCCTTATCGGCTAAGGCAACGGGAAAGGCTTTGAGGCGAACAGCCTCTTGCGTAACTCATGGATAGCTAGTCGTACCACAAATCATCTCAAACTGCTGCAGAAAGGTAAACGACTCTTCTGTAGCATTCCTGTAGAACTTGGGAAGTAATGAGATGAAGGACAGCCTCAATTCGTATGGCCCTTGATTCGGCGATAGCCAAATCCAATGATGGAGCATTCTCGCGCCAGTGTCATACTCATCTCGTAAAGTGGCAGGAACCACTGCAGGCGGTAAAGGGTTCCCAGCCACTGCTCACAACGCGACTATCTCAGCTCGCAACTCGTTCTGAGTTCTAAACGGTTCTCGGATCTTCAAATTCATCTACTGTAAAGTATCGAGAATTCCTGTTGTTATATCTAGGGCTGGATCTGGTCTTTAGTCATGGTGCTCCTCAGCTGGTGGCCTCTTCTTTGATGGTCCTTTGCCACGAGCCATGTGTTTCAGATCTGTTGTGAAAGAAAATGTCTCGTAAGAACTCAGCGAATCAACGAAAAATCAGCTGGAGATATCGATGATGTATTGAGACAAGGGTCTACCTCAATAGACTGACCGGGAGGCGAGGGAGTCTGGGTCTGACTCTCCTCGACATTAGATGGGATCAACTCGGAAAGAGATTCATCCCGAGCTTGTGAAGATATACGATAGACGGTGGACGGTCGAGAGTTCACAGAGTCTGAGCAGAAAAGCCGTCGAGTCGTCATCTTCGATGTCAAGAGAATGATCGGGAGAGCATGATTTGTGATTCAAAAAAGATGGGAAAATGTTTAAAGTCGCGGTAACTCACGCCCTGCAAACAAACACAAAGCAAACCTCATTTTCACCAACACAACTCGATGATGACCGTAAGAGTTCGGTCTTTTATCTTGTCGATTTTAAGGTCGTATTAGCAAACAAGTGTAATCTCGGTTATGCGAGCTGATAGGTGCCCGATGTTTTCTTCGAAACACTGTCCCTAGTCTTTACAGAAAATCACTTGCTCTTAGCTAGTATGGGAGTAAGTACGGACCGTTTCTAGCTACTCGTGTTACTTGAGGACGGAGCCTTACGCGGTGTCCTCTATACCCCCCACTTTGCTAAGTAAACCCGGACCGTTTCCGGCTATCCGAGCGTACTCACTGAAAAGAGGTGATTAGGTGCATAGACTAAGTAGTATTTCATGAGAAATACAGGTTTTTGGTTCTATCCTTACCGTCGTCTCTCACTCGCGCACTCTGAGAAAAATATGTGGGGATTACTCTCCCAAATCAATTGAATCTTACGTTTATTTTAAATCAGATACGTTAGCAGTCCCGATTTTATTTTTGAGGTTTTATATTTATTTGGATTTTTTCAGACAAACGTCTAAGCGTGTTTTTTATTGTTTTTAAATTCCTAAAAATCATGCACCTAGGTTGCGAGTCCTGAGACTAGCTACAAGAGCACAATCAAATAGGAAAAAAGAAAACTCCTAATCAAGCACCTAGCCTCGGGAAAAGCTGCGAAAAAACCGTTGATGCGAGAAAACCACGGTGGGTGCCCTAATTCCCCGAATACATGGTACTCGACGAATCAGACCCCGAAAAAAATGGGAGGGAAGGTACAAGTTGGGATACCCTTAGGGGGGCCCCTTTCTACTAAAACAAAAACACGGGCAAGTGCTCCCTTTTTCTTCTTTTTTTACAAGAATAAAAGAAAATACAACACAGACCCTAACTATTCCTTCCCTCTGCAACCGAGAACCTCGGTCTCTGCACTTTCAACTGTTTTGTGGCTTTTGAAAAAAATCGGCTAAACCTGCAAGCCCTGCAAGAATTAGTTAAGAAACAAAAAACACACAAAAAACTGTAACAAGACTGTTAAAAGAAACACGAAAAAAACCGTAAAACCGAAGTAAAAATCGTAAATCAAAAACCAAATGAAAATTTGTAAAAAAGCAAAAATATGTCAAAAATCAAAATTACCCTAGCGCCTCCCCGGCAACGGTGCCACTTTGATGCGGTCAGGTCTCGTGAACGATAAGAAAAGTATCGGTGTAGAGGATCGCTCAGAATCGAAACCCGAACTGATCAAACAAATTTCGGTTAAAACAAGAGAGAGAGAGAGAGAGAAAAGAAGGTAAATTGGATTAAGCAGCTTCTCTCCTATTTTAAACCTTACGCTATTTTTTAGCCAGGTAAGTATTCCTTGGTCGAATTCAAGGAGGTAGAATAGAGATACTTTGATTTTTGAGTGAAAAGTATATTTTTATGATTTTTTTATCTCTTCTCGAAACAAGTTGATTTTTAAGTTTTTATTTGGTTTTATATTTTTCAATTTTTATTTAATTTTTCAAAGTGATATTTTTCAAACAATTTACCAACAATATAATATGTGAGAAATAGGTGAAATATAGGTGATATTATATAGTAGGTAAATCGATCGAGCAACGAGCTCGATGAAGACTCGAAATAAAGTCAAAACGAAGATGATATTCAACGAATCAAAACACAACGATAAAGCGATGAAAACACACAAGAAATACTGAAAAACTTTGCTAGGGTAGTTGCGTAATTACCCTAGAAAAATTGATAAAAATAATGTCAAAAAAGTGTCCAAACTCCCCCTATAGCACAGGGGTAAAATGTAAGAAAAAGAAATAAAGTTTCTGCAGTTTGGTCCACGACCAGGGACTAGAATGTAAAGAAACTATGATTTATTACATTTACGTCCCCGTGAAGGGACCTAAATGCATATCTAGAAAGCTTGGAGGCGCGCTTAAATTCTGGAAATCTTCTGGGTCTAAGACGCAGATTCCCCACCATTTCGTATTGAGCGGTCAGGATTATAACATCAGGCGCAATCTGATCCGTCCAAGTCTGCCGCATGTCGACAGCCTGTACACAGGGCATTCTTGAATTTTGTTTAAGCGATTTAGCATCTAACGAAGGGGACTGATTCTCCTAATTATCATCGGCAGATGAAGATGATATGGGTCCTCTGGTGGGGCCAGAGGGGTGGCTCCTCCACCCCTCGAGCTCGCCCGTGGTAGTGCGTGGTCGGGAATGGTCTTGGATGGTGGAAAAAGCTTGATAAATATGGTCCTTTACTGCTTTTATACTAATGCTAAGAATGTTGCGCCTTCTTTGAATGAGATTTGCAAGAACATGAAGACCTCCAAATGATTTGCATTTTCTCCATATGAAAATTGGATCTACAAATTACAAATGTATGTGCTCGATTTGCATGAAATCGGCAGAATGATGAAGGTTTTTGCAAGATCAAAAAGTGTCTCCAGAATTAAAAGAAACGTACGTGAGAATAAAGGTGAAGAGTGAGACGCAAAATGATTTATTTTGAAATGAATTGGAAGTGGGATATTGATGTTCGTTTAAGATCGACGATTAAGCATCCTAACGATGCACTTATCCACGCTAATCGTGGCACACAAATCGAGAAATAAAATGGTGAAAGATGGAGGAATACCTGTGGTTGCAGGGTGTAGAATCACTGTTGGTCTTCGCTCGTCGGGTCGGCTTCCCGGAGCTCCACGCGCACACGGCGGTGATGCAAGGTGAGGTTCGACGCCTTGGAACTTCTCCTTTATCTTCCCTCTTCCACACGTGACGATTAACTGGTGCTGTCACCACCACAATTGGTCGGAACGAGGCTTGGAAGGGGGAGGGTTGGCACAGGAACTGGGTTTGAGTTTATTGGAGATGAGTTTGTTTTAATGGTGCCAAGTTCATGGGTATTTATAGTGGAATTACTTGGGCTTCAAGGCTAATCCAAGGGCTGGCGAGTAGGAGGGTTGTCAGGAGAATAATATCAATGGATTAGATCGCATGAAGTGGTTATGGAGAGCACGGGAAAATTTGGTGAACATGCCCGGTTAGAGCAGAAGTTGCACCGGCTTCTTTGGGAAGAAGCACCAGGTGCTCACGTGTCAGCACCTGGATGGCCAGAGTGTAAAATATAGTATAAATTATATAATAAATAGTAAATAGAATTGTTTTAGATAAGTGTAAAAGCGAAAATTGTAAATAATTAAATTATCTAAATTATAGTATAACTACTTTTTATAAATAATAAATTTATACGAACTATAAATATTATATTAATAAATAGGTATAGATAAATAGGTCTTGGATTTTTAATTCAATAAATAGATAATTACATATCACTTTTATATTTTCTTAATTATTAGGGTAATAGATAAAGTCTTTGTGAATTTTTAGAGATTTTAATAAATTAGTTTACATATACTAATATATATGGGTATAAGTTATACAGTTCAATTTTATCTATAAATTAGTGTTTTTTATTTAATTAAAATAATAAATAAGCTCCAAAAATTCTCAAACAAATTATAATAAAAATAAAATATCATAAAATTATTTAAAAATTATAAAATTAATAAATTTATAAATACTGTGTTCTAAATAAAAGAAATAGCCCAGAAACACCATTGTCATTAGGCCCCAAAATCGACTTTTTGCAAACGGACTCTGAATTCAATGAAACCACTCTATTAATTAGATAATATTATTTTATGAACTTTAAAGGTGAGTAGAGTGAAATTAGAGTTCGTATGAAGAAGTTATGAGGTTCGGATGTTGAGAATTTGGCAATTTAAAAGTTGGATTTCTCGGAATATGTACAATATAATATTTTTAATTTATTTTTATATTTTTATATACATTTTTAGAAATAATTAGGAAAAGAGTTTGGTGGAAAATATATACATATGAATTAATTAAAAATCAATGTATTTTTGGTATTTATTTGATAAATAGTGAAGAGTGTGTGAAGTGTATCTTAATTTATTTTTATGGTTTTCTTTCCTTATCTCCCCCTACTTAATAGTTTGTTGACCAATCCATGTTGACTTGATCTCGGGGGTTATGTTATATAAATATACCTTGCAGCTATATTTATATTTATAAGTCATATTGTACATATATACATATTTACAATCTGCCTTCTTTTGTTTTTATTATTTTTTATCCTTTTATTTATTTACATGTCTTTGATGCTTAAAAGTGCATTTTTATTCATGAATGGAATTTGAATAAAATGTGGGAATTAATGAATATTTACACGTACTTGTTACGGGTTTTAGGGCAAATTTCGACAGAAAAGTTAATGAATCATGGATTCATCACTGAGTTCCAGTCAACCCCCGGTCCAACACGTATACTGCGTCCATACTCTTGAACTGCAGCAGCTACAACCGCAGGCACAGATGGACGTTTAGCTACCCTCTAAGTTTCATCCCCAGTACATCGACCCTTGTTCCTCACCTTTATGACTCATACAGGACATGAATGGCATTTGGAGCAACAAATAGCAGCTTCCCGTTCTCAGGGATAACCACAGGGTCAGAACCACGCCAACCGGCCATTTCATCATCATCAAGGAGGGCAGACACATCAGCCCCACAAAGCCCAACAACAACCTCCGCAACAATGGTATACCTATAGACAGAATTACCCGCAACAGTCCGGATACCGCCAACAGAACTATCAGTAGTTGGTTGCTTTTATCATCACCAATACTCCTCCCATCAATACCAACAGGAGTATCCTTCTCTTCCACCTCCTCCTAAGTATTCCCAGGGTTACCAACAACAACCTCCCCCTCACTATCAATAGAGTTAGAGGTCTTATAAGACCGAATCTTCTGAGGCCGCTATTGACAATGGTTTTTTAGGGGTCAGAAATTAATTTACTAATGGTAAACAAGTTGGTCATTGTTATCCCCAAAAATATCGTGACAAACAAAAAATATTTTTTTTATTTTTGCTACTTATTAACCTGTATAGCTAACAAGGTCAAACTCAGGGAGGCTACAAATCCCGAGGGTTATTCAATTAATCAAAAATCAATTAAGAGAAAACAAGAATCTCAATGGACAACTATCCTTGCTTTTTGTGGTTTTTTTAATCTTTTTAATTATTATTATTATTTCTATTTTTTTAATATTCTGATTTTCAATTTTTTAGTGATTTTGATTTTACAGTTTTTTTATTTTCAAAAATAACATGAAGTAATATTCACAAGATCAAAAAAAAACCACAACAACTATTTTATAATTTTTTATTTAATAAAAAATACTCAGAAAAATTGAGAGAAAATATTTTTGGGTTTTAAAAGTTTTGAAATATTTTTGAGAATTTTTGTGGAATTTTCAGATGTTTTTGTATTTTTCTAAAAATCTAACAGTGAGAAAATAAGAAAGTGTGCGTAGCCTGGAGTAATTTGCAACTTAAAAATATTTTAATGCCCACCTGATAAATATTTTTAAGACAAACTAGAAGAAAGTATCTACAAAGAGGAACTGAAATCATAATTTTTGGATTTTTGTAGAATTTTTATGATTTTTAGAAGATTTTTGATGTTTTTCATTTTTTTGGAGTTTTATAAAAAAATAATGCGTGAAAATTGGTCAGAAATTAAAAGACAATGAAATAAAACTACCCTAATTTTTTTGAAATTTTTGGCACAATATTTTAATTTTTACGAATTTTTGAATATCAAAAAGAGAAAATGACCTGTTTTTATTTTTTAATAATAATAAATGAAGGCCAAATGTAATGAAAATTTTATGCTATAAAGATAATCACATCATGTGCATAACACAATTTCTGCAAGATTTTTCGATCACAAATAACATTTATTTCATTCAAAGAGAGTAAGCAAATTATTGTTCTGTAATTTAGGGATTAAAATGTAATTTCGAAAAGTTTTGCACTGAAAATAAAACTAGAAATCAAATAGAGGACACAAAATGTAAATTTCGCAGTATGCATGTGCTAGGCACGTGACTTGCTTGTAGACAGGGGCATCTTTGTAATTCCGGAAAATTCTGGGGCGCAACTGTAATTTCCCCCTATTTTATTGAATCAAAACCCTAGAAGGGTTCCTTCTTCGTTTCTTGAAAGTTGAAACCAATTGAGAAAGACCAAGGGGTCTAGAGGAATGGCCGCCACTGCCCCTTCTCTTCTTCCCCATGCACACGATCGGTGGAGGGGGGCGACGCGGGACGAGGGATGGCGAATCGGCAGTCACCGCGGGCTGCTCTCGGGCTGGCACGGTCTGGATGGGAGGGGGCCACCGCGCGAGCTTGCGCATGCGACTAAAGGAGGCGACGCAGGCGGTTCTCGGGCTGGCACAGCCTGAACGGGAGGGGATAAGCGGCTTGCGTGGCTTGAAGGAGGGGGGCCTGCATTCGAAGGCCTGCAGGCCGCGCACGGGGGCGAGCTGCGGGAGACGGGCTGCATGCAGGTGCGGGAGTGACGACACGGTGGAACTCGAGCGAGCGCGGGGACGCCGCGCTAGGCGGTGGCGGTGCGGGACCGCCGCACAGGGCGAGCAGATCTGGATCGTCCGGAGGGTGGGGCCGCCGCGTGGGGCGGCTGAAGCGGAGAGATCTACGGCGGGCGGCCCCCTACGGCTGGGGGGTGGGCGGCAGTGTTTGTTTTTGTAATTTTTTTATTGTTTATTGTAAACAGTGAATAAAAAGAAAAAAACTTTTTTTATTATTTTTTTGTAGATCCAAAAAATAAGAAAAAATAGGATAAAGAAATTCTTTTTTTTATTTTTGTTATTTTTTTATATGATCTAGTAAAACAAACGTTAGAGGATAAAGAAAACAAATAGCTCTTTTTTAAATTATTTTTTTATATATTTACAACTTAGAAAAATGTACGGGGATCCAGCGAAAATGAAAGATTCAGATACGATCTTCGGCCACCGTATGCGGCCAGAGTTGAGAGATCGTGGACAATAGAAATAGAATGCGTGGAGATCGAGAAAGTGAGATGAAAAATTGAGTTGGTGGCGGAAAAAATCGTGGTAGATTTTAAGATCCAGATAAACAAAAAATGACAACGAGATAAAAAATGCGAGAAATAACTACAAATAATCTAGATAAAAGGAAGAAGACAAATGTGGATCTCACCTTAGGAGAGGAAAAGGACCGTGATCCCCTCGACAAAGCCGATTCGTTGTCACCGGACGGCTTGGAGACTCTAGGGAACTTTCTCGACGAAATTGTTCTCGGAGATCGGGCACCTCTCTCGAAAGATTGATCAAGTTTAAATGAGGGAGAAGGAGCCATATAAATAGAAAAGATAGAATGAAATTTGATTTTTTGAATTTTTTTGATAAAGAGAGATGAAAATTGAAATGAAATTTTAATTTTTTTTGGTGAAAGAGAAATGAAAATTGAAATGAATTTTTGAATTTTTTTGGTGAAATAAATAAGAGAGATGAAATTTGAAAAGAGGTAAAGATAAAAAGAGATAAAAGTATTTACACATTTATCTAATTTTTTTAAATATTCATCACTTTATTTATTTGAATTTAAAAATGCTATTTTTTTCATGGTGGTTAATTAAAAATAGCAAATATATACATATTTGACATTATATACAAGGGTAAATGAAGAAATTAGACTTTTTACTTTTTAATATTTTTTTATTTTTATTTATTAATTTTAAAGAATTAGTAAGAATAATTTCCAAATATATACAAATATAATATTTACAAAATACATATGAAAATTACACAAACCACCCTAGAAAACCAACTTTTCAATCGTAGCTCCAAAAATTATGAAAATACAGCCATTTTAAAGAAAATTTAATTTCGAATCCAAGTGAGATTGATTCAATTTGAGCTCATATGGAGCCAAGATTGGTCTTTCAATTAGTGCTTAGTGGCTTTTTCAAAGTGTGGTTACTTTTATTCTATACATGATTTAATTGTACAATTATTTTTATTAATTAGAATTCTTTTTTATTTGCAATTTTGATTTTGAACTTTATTTGATTTGAGGTCAATTTGGCACAAATAAATCAGTGTTAGTTTTATACAGATTTATATAAAATAAGTGTGAAGTATTTACAACAACACACACATTTTTTTGGATTTTCTGCTTAAGTACCCTATCTCCCCCTACTTTATTCTTGGTTGATCAGGTCAAGTCTTGACCTTCTCTTAGAGTCCGGGTCAGCCTGTATCTATTACATATATAGTCTTCCATTTTTTATTTTCTTTTCTTTATTTTTCCTTTCTTTCTTTCTTTAATTATTTTAGGTTAAAATTAAGAAGTGTACAATATTTACACACAGATGCAAGTTAGTAGGAATATGGATTTAGTGTTTTATGCAGGTGTTTTATAAGGGATTTTAAGCTAAAATGAATGAATAAAGATGATGAATCGCAGATTCGTCATCCCCATATGCTTTACCTTTGCTAGTCCCTTAGCAAACACTTATTTGAAAGAATAAGTGAAGAAAAAGAAAAAGAAAAAGAAAGGGAAAATAAAGAAGGTATGATAATATTGTGTATTAAACTTATATTCATAAAATTGTGGTTTGGAGCTCTATCGGACCTTTGGATTATTAGTGTGTCGGAACATCTGTAAAACTTAGAATTTTAAAATCAACAACCTTCAAGTTCTACACATCATTGTCATAGTTTCGGCTCAGAAGTCATCTTAGATCAATCCTCTACCGAAAGCACACCCTGTGAACATTGAACAATCGACTCATGTGTGTGAAAGGTTTTAGCTCTTCCCATCCAGAATTCCGGACTACCATGCAAATCTCCTCTCCAGTAACTCGTCCTCAGGGAGTCAGGTATTTCCTTCTAAGGTCTGCCGCGTTGTGTTCACAATCGAATCGGGGGAGAAGTTATAAGAAGGAGAAAAGAACTAGAGGGTGGCCAGTGTCGTTACCTCTCCTTGTGGAGCTCTCCAGTGTAGCCGAGTCTCCACCATGATCTAAAGGTTTTCTTGATGCTTGGACCTCTTTGGTCAGATATTTATTTGGTAGTGGCTTCTTTGTATTTGGATTTTTGGTGGTTCTGCTTGGATCTTGTTGTGCCCCTATGGATATAGAATCTTTTTGTTTCCGTACATTTTTTGGAGTCTTAGAAAAAATTATGCCCAGCCGTCCATCCCTTTTCCGAAGCTTTATTTCAACCCGTACTCCGGTCTTTAGATTTCCACGCTACTAGAAAAGAAACTCACACGATCTTCCAATATCCCGTCTGAGTTGAGCTAAGTGCATAGTGCGAGAGTACAAATTGATTCCCTATTCCAGAGTTATACCCAGAACGAAGAGACGAGGTTAGACACTAAGAGTCAAACGCTGCACATTGTCATGTGGAACTTAAAGAATTAAGTCAAATACCTGAAGCTTCTAAAATCCTATTTCTCCGTGAAGTTCCTCTGAGAATTAGGTGGAATAAGGTCCAACTAAGCTCCATTCTTCAATTTTATTTCAGACATAGTTTAAATATCAATACTATCCTAAAAATGCACATGCAAATGCAAGAAAATATGAACAATGCAATGCAAAGATTTTTTTTTGAAAAGAAATGATGCACACGTGACAAGAACATTTTTAAAACAATTTTCTAATTTTGAACTTTTTATGAATTTTTTGAGGAAAATGTAGATGTAAAAGAAAGATTTTTTTTGAATTATGCAAATTTTTATAGATTTTTGGTTTTGTAGTTTTTTTAGGAAAAGGCTTAGTAAAATATATACAAGCATATACAAGTTTTTTTTGTTTTTTTGTTTTGTTTTTTTTGTTTTGATTTTTTTGATTTTTTTTGTTTGTGTTTTTTTTACACGTGGATTTTACAAAATTATACACATAACCCCTCAAATAAACGCATTTAAAAGTACGAGTTATGTCTAAAGTATATATACAATATATACGACACCCCCTATACGTAGCTCGAACTATGTCCTCACAGTGATCAGAGAGCGAAAAAGGAAGACATAACTTGTGTTAAGTATAGAAAAGGGAAAAGAACTCCTATGCTACAACGACTCAAAAAAAGATAAAAAGAAGAGAAGTTGGTGATCCCCCTATACTTAGGATGAAGAATCCTAAGTATAGTGGAGTGTACAAAAGGGAAAACCCGATGAAGAGAATGTACAGACTCAAAAATAAAAAAAAACGATATAAACAACATCAACCCCCTATACTTAGGGTAGAGTATCCCTAAGTATATGCAACAATAAGAGTGATGAACAAGACGAATATGAACAACACAAATCATTCACCCCCCTATACTTAGGATAAAGCATATCCAAGGTATAGCATATATATACACACGTAAAAGGGGTGAAAGATAAAATGGGAGAAGAAAGAGTAAAACGAAATGATATACAAGAGGAGTGGATGTACAAAGGTCAAGAAGGTCAAAATCGAGCCTTCTTGTGGGGCCGTTGAGGAATGGATATGACAAGGTGTAGGTCGATATTGGGATCATCATTAGACTTAAACTGAGTAGGATCGCCCAAGAATGTATTCTCAGCGGTTTCAGATTGTGCAGGCCTAAACCGATTATTGGAAGTAGTATGTTCATGTCGGGCCTGGGAAGTCTCGCAAATATCAAAGTAAAATGGTTTTAAATCATTATCAGAAAAAGTAGGATCAATTCAGCCTGGTGATCCTCTACTGAATCATCATCTTTATCAAAAGGCTCAATTTCTTTTATAAAAGCAATCAAATCAAATTTGGCCTGATCGGTCTCATCTGAATCAGGGTGAATAGGAATGGACTCATCAGTGAATGTAGTCAAATCATGTATGTCCTGTCTAGTCTCAGATTCTGCCTTCCGCTCTAAGGTATCTATCGTGTAAATTCCGTGGATGTCATAAATGCATTGCCACATACCAGAAGGGGGAACTCCAAGGTCTACGCTTTCCGAGTCTTCCTCTTTGAAGATGAATTCTTGGGTTTCATTATCATCCAACATATAACAAGAATCTCTGATATTATCATCGAGGTCAAATCCCTTGGGGTTGTCTAACACGGACGACTCTCATGGGATGCAGGTTTCTGGTCAGTAATGGGTGTAGTGATCAACACATCGCTCCCTACATCAGAACGGAAGCGAATCTCTCCTGAACCATAATCAATAACGGCTCTCGCATAGGCAAGGAAAGGTCATCCTAGGATGATTGGAGGGTATTCCACAGGAGTGGAGGTCTCCATGGGCATTACAACAAAATCTGAATTGAAATTCATGCCCTGAATAAGAATGGCAACGTTTTCTAGAATTTGATAGATCCATGAGCAAATTGAACTATCATCCTGGTTTTCTTGAGAGTCCCAAGATGAAGAGACTGTACCATAGAGAAGGGTATTATATTGATTGATGAACCACCGTCAAGGAGAGCGTTATTACAAGAATATTCAGATATGGAGAAACTCACAAGAGGTGTGGCAGTGTTCCCTTTTTTTAAAATACGGACGGTGAGAGATGGCGTAGGCAGTGGCCATGGTCAAGATTTGATGCTCAGATCTTCTCCTTCGCTTTCTCTTCTTATGTTGAGGAGTATATAAATCTGTCATGGCATGTTGAAGTGGAGCTTTAATGATCTCATGAAGGGTGGCTACCACTTCGGGTTCAGTCAACATTTTTTGAATTTTTGGACCTCATCCATACAAGGGAGGAGGTCGGAATCAGCATTTACACGAGGATTACCAAGAGCAGTATGTATAATGGAATACTGGGGGTCAAGATCGGGACATTTGGTGGATATATGTGTAGGTAATTGATCGAGCATTTGGGTCCTATCCTCACAAAATGAATCAGTAATGTGTCTCCCAGAATCTTTTTGGATTTTTAAAATTTTCTCATTTTTTTGTATTTTAGGCGATTGCAAGCTCTCACGATTGTCCTCAAGTGAATCTATATCCTCAAATAGTGGAGTAGCGTTTTGGCTCGTATTTATGTTAAATAGATTGCTAATCCTCGAATTCATATGCTCCATCATCTGGTTTAGTGTCTCGAGTGTGGAAATCATGAAAGGTGACTCCAAAATCCCAGGATCGGGTGGGTTGAATGAGGGTGGGTGAAAATCAAAGTCCTCTGATTCCTGAAATAATGGGTTAGGCGGATATGCACAAAAATCAGGAGAAAAGTCCTCCTGGAAAAAGGAAGGTGGATCGTCTGGAGAGTACGAGGTATCCGCGAAGATCAGATTAAAATAACTCCAGTTGGCCATTTCCGAAACAAAAGACGAGATCAGGAGAGCATTAGTGGTCAAGTTAAAAGATATGGAGAAAAAGGTGCAAATGCACAGAAGGATCGAGTATGCACACACGCAATCAAACACAATACAGACCCCAGTTCACCAACTCAACTCAAAGTGAAGACCGTGAAGGTTCGGTCAATTATCTTGTCAGTTTTAGAGTTTGGTGAGAATACAATACATAAGAGCGGTTAAAAGAGAGCTATTAGGAACCCAATGCTCTTAGGAGATTGGCATAATCTCAAAGTTAGATCTTTCCCGGCCAGTATGAATTACGGACCATTTACCGGCTACCCGATCAATTCAATCTGTTAAGGATGTCACAAGCTGCTTTACCGGCAACCGGAGAGATCCTCACTGGAGAACGACTAACCCAAGATAGTAGTTAGAAAAGAGTTCAGGCTTGGCTCTATCCTAGTGTGCGGATCGCTCTCTCGCTCAAGCAAACCAAACAATGAGGGGGTTACTCTCCCCAAAACAATGATTTTTCCTTGTATTTTTTAGGGTCGAGTTTTCTTTAGTAGTCTCGGTTTTAACAGTTATCACTTGGTTAAAATATTTTCAAAGAATCGCCTACCCAGTGTCCAATTTCCTTTTTAACTTATGTGAGTGAAAACAAGGAAGGAGATCAGAAATGCCAATGTGAGATTAAAAATAATGATGCATGCAGGGGTTAGAGATGTGTACCTTGTCGTCAGCACTCTACATGTAAGTGATCCACGCAGAATTGAAATAAACTATCCTATATGCAAATGCTAGTGAACCATCCTAGATGATAGCTTCTATTAACGACCAAGAACAAGTTAATTTGACTAAGTCCAAATTACGCTCTACTCTATAGACACATAAATTTCTTGTTTGTGGTATTTGGACCAAATTAATTACCTGGCTCAAGCAAATTAATTAAAGCAATCAAGAGGTAGCTCACAAAATCCGCGGAAAACAAAGAAAAATAAAGGCGATGAAAACAAAACCGGTGAGGTCCCCCAAGTGCACCGGCACTTGACAAAATATACCCCGCAACAAATGAATGTCCTTTTACAGAGTTCAAATGGTAGAAAAAAACTCTCTCTCTCTCTCTAAAAAAATATTTCTCCTCTTCTCATGCTATCCTGCGGCTTGGTGAAGAATCAAGCCGCCTCCACGTCGCTTGGGTGCTTCGGCTCTCCTAGGATCGCCTCCTTCGCTCCACGGGCCCTCGCAAGAAAAAGAAAACAGAATGTGTAAGAAATACAATTATCAAATATGAGAGAAAAATAGAAAATGAAACAAATGCAGTGATATGAACAATGGAGTGAATGGCAAATAAAGTTAACAAAGATTTACAACCAAGAATAGCAGGTCAAAAGAGAAACCTAACTACCCTCGTCGTGCCTCCTCGGCAACGACACCATTTTTTGACATGAAAAATTTGGGGTTTTAGAATTTTGATTTTTGTATTTCCCCGGCAACGGCGCCATTTTGTTGACAATGGTTTTCTCGAGGACGGAATAAATTATTAATGGTAAACAGGTTGTTGTCGTCATTACAAACAAGAAATATTTTTTTATTTTTGCTACTTATTAACCTGTATAGCAAACATGGTTGAACTCAAGGAGGATACAAATCCCGAGGGTTATTCAATTAATCGAAAATCAATTAAGAGAAAACAAGAATCTCAAAGGACAACTATCCTTGGTTTTTGTGTTTTTTTAAATCTTTTTAATTTTTTAATTATTTTTTCCTAATTTTTTTATTTTCCGATTTTCAATTTTTTAGTGATTTTATTTTGAATTTTTTATTTTCAAATATAACACGAAGTAATATTCACAAGATCAAAAATACACACGCCAACATTTTTGGAATTTTTCAATTTATCAAAAATACTCAGAAAAATCCAGAGAAAATATTTTTTGATCTTAAATGTTTTGAAATATTTTTGAGAATTTTTGTGTAATTTTCAGATGTTTTTGTTTTTTTCTAAAAACCAAATAGTGAGAAAATAAGAAAATGTGCACATCCTGGAGTAATTTGCAACTTAAAAATATTTTAAGTGCCCAAAACTGCTGACAATAATTTTTAAGACAAACTAGAAGCAATTATCTACAAACAGGAACTGAAATCACAATTTTTGGATTTTTGTAGAATTGTTTATAATTTTTAGTAGATTTTTGGTGTTTTTCAATTTTTTTGGGTTTTATAAAGAAATAATCGTAAAAATTGGTCAGAAATTTAAAAACAATGAAATCAAACTACCCCAATGTTTTTAAAATTTTTGGAATAATATTTGAATTTTTACGAATTTTTGAATATCAAACAAAGAAAAATGACATATTTTTGATTTTTTAATAATAATAAATGAAGGAAAAATGTAATGAAAATTTTATGCTAAGAATATAATCACATCAGGAGCATAGCACAATTTTTGCAAGATTTTTCGATCAGAAATAACATTTATTTCATTCAAAGAGAGCAAGCAAATTATTGTTCTGTTGTTCAGAGACTAAAATGTAATTTTGAAAAGTTTTGCACTAAAAATAAAAATAGAAATGAAAAAGAGGATGCCAAATGTATATTACCCAATATGCATGTGCTGGGCATGTGACTTGCTTGTAGGCGGGGGCTTCTTTGTAATTCCAGAAAATTCTGGGGCGCAACTATAATTTCCCCCTTTTTATTGAATCAAAACCCTAGAAGGGTTCCTTCTTCGTTTCTTGAAACCAACACTGAAAGACCAAGGGGTCTAGAGGAATGGTCGCCATCTCCCCTTCTCTTCTTCCCCACGTGCACGATCGGCGGAGGGGGGCGAAGCGGGACGAGGGGCGGCGAATCGGTAGTCACCGCAGGCGGCTCTCGAGCTGGCACGGTATGGACAGGAGGTGGTGAGCGCGGCTTGCACGGCTTGAAGGAGGGGTGCCTGCGCTCGAAGGGCAGTAGGCCGCGTACGGGGGCGAGCCGCAGGAGACGGGCTGCTTGCAGGTGTGGGAGGTGACGACGTGGTGGAACTCGGGCGAGCGCGGGGGCGCCACGCGGGGCGGTTGCGGTACGGGAGCGCCGCGTAGGGCCGGCGGATCTGGAACGTCCGGAGGGCGGGGCCGCCGCTTGGGGCGACTGAAGCGGAGAGATGTACGGCAGACGGCCCCCTGCGGCTGGGGGGCGGCGGCAGTGTTTTTTTTTATTATTTAATTTAAAAAGTGAATAAAAATTACTTTTTTTATTTTTTTTGTAAATCCGAAAAATAAGAATAAATATGATAAAGAAATTCTTTTTTTATTTTTAATTTTTTAATTTTTTCTATGATCCTGCAAAACAAATGTTAGAGGAAAATAAAAACAAATACTCTTTTTTTATTATTTTTTATTTACTTACAACTCGGAAAAACAAACAGGGATCCGGCGAAAATGAAAGATTCGGATTTGATCTTCGATCGGAGTTGAGAGATCATGGACGATAGAAATAGAATGCGTGGAGATCGAGAAAGCGAGACGAAAAATCAAGTCGATGGCCGAAAAAATCGTGGCGGATTTTAAGATCTAGATAAATAAAAAAATGATAACGAGATAAGAAGTACGAGAAATAACTACTATTAACCTAGATAAAAAGTAGAAGAGAAATGTGGATCTCACCTTAGGAGCGGAAAAGGACTGTGATCGCCTTGATAAGGTCGACTCTCTATCACCAGACGGTTTGGAAACTAGGCAACTTTCTCGACAAAATTGTTCTCAGAGATCGGGCTCCTCTCTCTAAGGATTGATCAAGTTGAAATGAGGGAGAAGGAGCCATATAAATAGAAAAGATTGAATGATATTTGAATTTTT
This sequence comes from Ottelia alismoides, assembly GCA_037367405.1. NCBI lineage: Eukaryota > Viridiplantae > Streptophyta > Magnoliopsida > Alismatales > Hydrocharitaceae > Ottelia > Ottelia alismoides. The sequence goes on along the minus strand of JAZKJV010004799.1, from coordinate 97,526 downwards.
GAATTTTTTTGGATAAAGAGAGATGAAAATTGAAATGAATTTTTGAATTTTTTGGGTGAAAGAAATAAGAGAGATGAAATTTAAAAAGAGGTAAAGATAAAAAGAGATAAAAGTATTTACATAATTATCTATTTTTTTGAATTTTTGTCACTTTATTTATTTGAATTAAAAAATGTTATTTTTTTATTTTTTTTCATGGTGGTTAATTAAAAATAACAACTATATACATGTACTATATACATATATGACATTATATACAACGGTAAATGAAGAAATTAGCCTTTTTGTTTTAAATATTTTTTATTTTTTTTAATTTCAAATAATTAGTAAGAATAATTTACAAACATATACAAATACAATATTTACAAAATACATGGGAAAATTGCACAAACCACCCCAGAAAACCGACTTTTCAACCGTAACTCCAAAAATTATGAAAATACAACCATTTTAAAGATAATTTATTTTCGAATCCAATGGAAGTGAGATTGATTCAATTTGAGCTCATATGGAGTCGGAATTAGTCTTTCAATTAGTGCTTAGTGGTTTTTTCAAAGTGTAGCTACTTTTATTATGTACATGATTTAATTGTGCAATTATTTTTATTAATTAGAATACATTTTTATTTACAATTTTGGTTTTGAACATTATTTCATTTGAGGTCAATTAAGGCCCAAATAAATCAATGTTAGTTATATATATATATACACAAAATAAGTGAGAAGTATTTACAACAACACACACACATTTTTTTTGGATTTTCTACTTACGGACCCTATCTCCCCCTACTTTATTCCTGGTCGATAAGGCCAAGTCTTGACCTTCTCTCAGGGTTCGGGTCAGCCTGTATCTATTACATATATACAGTCTTCCATTTTTTATTTTATTTTCCTTATTTTTCCTTTCTTTCTTTATTTATTTATTTTAGGTTAAAATTAAGAAGTGTACAATATTTACACACAGTTGAAAGTTAGTAAGAATATGGATTTAGTGTTTTATGCATGTGTTTTATAAGGGATTTTAAGCTAAAATGAATGAATAAAGGTGACGAATCGCAGATTCATCATCCGCTTCGATCAATCCTGCTCTAGACTGTTTGGCCCATCTCATGAAGAACATGGTTAAGATGAACCAGAAGATCGATGACTTGATGGTCGTGAAGACTTTCATCCCATCACAGGTTGAAGCAAGCCGAAATAATTTCTGTTGCAAGGAGTAGATAGTTTGTAGTGTTCAACTCGAATCAGGTAGAAATGATATTGTTTTATCTAATGTTATAACTCTCAAGAGTGGTAGGACACGCAAGCCATCTACAAATACGAAGGGAATGACCAAAGCATCCAATGGCGAATCTTCAGCCAATCCAGCAAATGGGGACACAGATTTTTTTGAAGGAGCAGCACCACCCCACCAAAAAGAGAAAAAATGAAGAAAATCCAAAAATACACAAAGATACCAGTAGTCAAGTTGAAGTTGTGACTGTGATGGAGAAGCCAGCCTTAGCAGCTGAACCAGCACCAGTCGAAGGATCCAAGACTGCACTATTTTTTGGTCCACAACGTGTAGATGATTTTTCACATTTTTGTCATCTAGCGGTAAACAAAGACATGGACACATTTTCACAGAAAATAGTTTCCTCTAATGTAAATATTCCTTTTCTGTAAGAAATTAAATAAAAAAACGTAAAAAACTTGAAAATGCTTTGTTTGATTCTGAGATTGTCCAAATTTTGCAAAACATGATTCTTGAAGTGCCATTATTTGAAGACATGGAGTATATGCCTACAGTAAAACAAGGACTCAAAGAGGCATGTACAACCAAGCATGCAATCCTCAAGAAGAGAAAACCAAAGATGCACATCCGGACCATGGCTATAGTAAATGCCATCAGCAATCTACTGCACAAACATAAAAACAAGGGAGCACCTCTTGTGCAATGCTGAATTTTTAACCAAGAGTTCGAGTAAACATTACTCGAAAGTGGATCCTCGATCAATATATTGCCTTCCTCTCTGTTTAAGGAATTTGAAGTAGGATCGCTCAAGCCTAACAAGATGATTCTATAGTTTGCAGACAGATTTGTCAAGTGGCCCAAGGGCATGTTAGAGGATGTCATTACCACCGTCAAAGGGATGCATTTACTGGTGTATTTCATTGTCCTCCATATGGACACCTCTGCACCTCTTCTCCACACTCCAATCATCCTCGTTCGGCCATTCCATTGAACAATCAAGGTAGTGGTAGACTATGACACTATAGAGATTACATTCTGCTCCGGCAGCAACAAAGTGTTGAACGAGATGGTCCCTAAAGACAAACCAGCTGAAGTTGCTTCTTATACGAGTGTGCTTGATCCAAATGGAAAAGAAGACTGTGATTTTCTAGCTAAAATCTGAGATAAGAATATGTTCATGGATAATAATGATACATAGACATTCCTCTCTCCTAAGGATGGTCTGGAAGGCATAGTCGAATTTCCTAATGTCTTTGAGATTCTTGAGAAACCTTCCTCATCTGAGAAAGATGAAATTATTGCAGATATGTGTAATATTTTGAATTCTGAATTTGGATGTACAGTGGTAGACAACATATAGTTGAAAGAGCAAATATCTGCCTTGGTTTTTGAATCACCACAAAGTTGAATCCTTCTCCCTACGAGTTGAAAACATCTACCCTCTAACATGAAGTATGCCTTCCTTGCGGGTGAGGATGGTATGCATCCGGTCATCATCAGTTAACATTTGATCAAAGAACAAGAATCTCGTTTGCTTGAGGTTCTTGAAAGAAACCGCAAGGCTATTGGCTGGAATATTACGGATCTCCATGAGATAAATCTGTCATTGTGCTCACATCACATCTATCTTGAAAAAGATAGCAAACCCTCCTGCAATTTCTAGAGAAGATTGAATCCAAATCTCAGAAGGTGATCATGAAAGAAATCATGAATTGGTGTGACGCGGGATTTATCTATCCCATCTCTGATAGTAAATGGGTGAGTCCCTTGCACGTAGTGCCCAAGAATATGGGATGACCATAGTCACCAATAAAAAAGAAGCTGAGATTCTGACCCGAGTGCCTACTTCAAGGCACATATATATGGAGTATAGATGTATAAATCTTGCAACCAAGAAGGATCAATTCCCATTGACCTTCATCAATCAGATAGTCAAAAGACTGACCGTAAAGGAATATTTCTACTTCTTGTATGGCTACTCAGTGTATAATCAAGTCATCATCGTGCCTAAAAATCAACAGATGTATACATTCACTTACTCGTTCGGAACTTACGCCTTTTTTCATATACCCTTTGGTTTGTGTAACGCACCAGACACCTTCCAGAGATGCATGTTGGAAGTTTTTGCTGATATTGTAGGCAGTTTTCTCGATGTATTCATGGATGACTTCTCGGTCTATGGGGATAGATTTGATCAATGACATGGATATTTAGACCGAGTATTGAAAAGATGTTGTGAGGTGAACCTAATTTTATCATGGGAGAAGAGTCACTTCATGGTAATTGAAGGAATAGTTCTGGGTCACATCATATCCTAGCATGGCATGTTGGTTGACCCAACCAAGGTAGATGTTATTTCCATTCATGAGCCACCCACAAATCTAAAGCAGGTCCAGTTATTTTTGAGGCACGATGATTTTGACCACAGATTCATTACTTCAGCAAGATTGATTGACTGATGACCGAGTTGCATGGCAAGGAGGCCGAATTCGCGATCAATGACTGGGTCCTCCAATCCTTCAATCTCTTGAAGGATCTGATCACACATGCTCCTGACCTACAACCACCAGATTGGTTTCTCCCTCTTGAGATCATGACATATGCATTATATTTCACAATTGGTTTTATATTAGGACAAAGATGAGTTGGGCTGCCATATGCGATTCATTACGCTATCAGAACACTAGATAAAGCCCAGAAAAACGACACTGTAACAAAGAAAGAGCAACTAGCTGTAATGTTTGCAAGGAGAAGTTCAGATCACACCTCCTTGGATTAAGGGTGATTATATACACTAACCATATTGTCATCAAGTACCTGCAAAGCAAGAAGGACGCCTAACCTCATCTAATTCGTTGGATTCTTCTTCTCCAAGAGTTTGACCTAGAAATCCGTGACAAACCTGGGGTCTAAAATGTCGTGGCAAATCATCTTTCCAAAATCGTTGAAATAGATCCTCCTAAGCAAAAATCTATTCCTATAACAGAGACCTTTCCAGATGATGAAATTTTGTTTATATCCTCTCTCCCTAGTACACAGATATCATGAATTATCTCGTCTCCAAGAAGACTCCACTAGACTGGCTGAAGATCAAACTCAATAAATTCTTAACAAACATTCATTTCTACTAGTGGGTGGAACCTCATTTATTCAGAGGGGGTGCATGTTACATCCAGAGGAGATGCAATATCAGGAGGAGATGATGGATGTCCTAGACCACTGACACAAGCTTGAAGCGAGTGGACACCATTCTTGAAAGAGGACGGCAGTGAAAGCGCTTAAATGCGGCCTTTGGTGTCATACTCTATTCGAGGATGCAGCAGACTACGCAAAGAAATGCATTGACAATAAGTGAGTGGATGGAAACATATGTATGAAAGACACAATGCCTCTGAAATACATTTTGATCTCTGACGTCTTTGACGCCTGGGGCATTGACTTCATGGGTCCATTCCCTAACAGTCAGGGCTTTGAATACGCCCTACTTTCCATCGATTATGTCAGCAGATGGGTGGAGGCAATCCTTACACGAATTGGAGACAGTCGTACAGTTTGTCTCTTCCTAAATGATAACATCATTTCGCAGTTCGGGATACCGAAGATTCTCATTTCTGACTGGGGGAGCCACTTTATCAACAAAGAGGTTAAGAAGTTGACCAAAGAATATGGCATCGAACATCATGTTACAAAGTCGTAGAACCCTCAGTCAAATGGCTTGGCAAAATACTCAAACAGTGAGATCAAAACCATACTACAAAAGCTTATACATCCGGATCGCAAGAAATGGTCCCAACTTCTTGATTCAGTTCTTTGGGCATATTGCATGACATACGAGTCTTCTCTCAGCATGTCTCCCTACCGCCTTGTATATAGCAAACCTTTCTACGTGCTGGTGGAACTAATTCACAAATCCTTGTGGGCATTAAACATGTGCAACCTTGATTCCGAGCGAGCTGGAAAGAACCGTAAAGTTTATCTGAATCATTTGCTAGAGTTTCGAGAGTATGCATACGATAACATCCTTTTGTATAAAGAAAAGTCAAGAAATGGTATGGCAAATATATCCACAGGAAGACTTTCGAACCTGGAGAAAAGTTGTGGTTATTTAATGCAAAGTTGAAGAATTTCCTAGGAAAACTAAAGAACAAATGGACTATGCCATTTACAATGAATACTATGTGTGACAACGGGAGTTTATTGATATCTGAATTGTCACATGATGCATAACCATTTGCAATAAACGGACAGTTGCTAAAGTCGTACATAGAGCTTGACACATTCCTGTCCATTGTCGATTCGATACAATTCGTGTTTCAAGATGAACTCTCAGATTCCGAAGGGTTAGACATAAAATTTGAAAAATAACAAAATACATTTTTTCTTCTTTTCTTCTTTTCCTTTTCAATTTTCTAATTCTTTTGAAAAGGTGTTCACCCCTTTCATCGTTGTTATACTTAGGATGTACTATATCCTATGTATAGGGGGCGAGCACCCTGAGTTATTCAGTTATGTAATCCCTCACCTGCCCCCTCAACTCTTGATATTATGTCTATATTTAAGTATATTTTACTCTAAGTATATGGGGGGACAAGTCAAGCCAATGATTTCGTACATTCCCACTCTTGACCATTCCTGCCTTGTGTACAGTCGGCTATACTTTGGATTATTTCATCCTAAGTATAGGGGGCGGTCAACTCTCATTCTTTTATTCTTTAATCATTTTAGTATAGACTTTGCTATACTTAGTACGAGTTATGTCTTCCTTTTTTCTCTCTGATCTATGAAAACATAACTCAAGCTAAGTATAGGGGGTCGTATATATGTTGTATATACTTTATCCAGAACTCGTACTTTCATATGTTCAATAATATGGCTAATTAATTAAACACACCAAAATTTGATGTACATATAAGTAATAAATTTATTCAAAATATTTTGCAAAATGATTTGAAAAATGGTTGAAAGTTATTTTGAAAAATCTTTTGAAAAATATTTGGAAAACTTTGCAAAATACTTTCAAACCTTTGTAAAAATGTTTTTTTGGAAAAACTTCTTTTATTTATGTAAATAACAAGTTTTGGAAATCTATTTACAAATGGTTTGAGAAATGGTTGAAAAATCTATATATATTGTTTGGAAAATATTTGCAAAATGATTTTCAGAGTTTGTAAATGTTTGCAAAAATTGCTTTTCAAAATTACTTGCACAAAAATAAAATTTCAAAATGTTTGTGAAATATATTCAAAAATGTTTTAAAAATCTTGTATACATGATTACTCAATAAAGAGCCATACAATAGAAGTATAAAACTTGTAAATACTTACTAACAATCAGTTTGTAAATTCCCTATGTAAAGTGCACCTTCATTCTTGTAAATATCGATGCACTTCTGTGTAAATAGTTTTATATTGTTCCTTTACTAACACTTATTCAAAAATCCCTAAAAATTTACAAAATTCTAAACTCCGAAAACATTTGCAAAACCTTTTCAAAAATCCATAAAAAAGATCAAAATTAGAAAACTACATCAAAAAATATTTTCTTGCATTGTACATAGTATTTGCATTTTTCAGATTGATGGTGGTAATTGAACTAGTCTAAGTAAAGTCCAAAGATTTGAGCTTATTTGGATCTCAATCAACTTATCCTCAAGAACCTCTATGGAAATGGAATTGAGATACTTCATGTCTACTAGACTTAATTCTTTGAGACCACAAGATATGGTACAATGTCATCTTGACAACCTAAGTAGAATACTTCGGAACACACGCATGACGCTTGTCGATAGTGACCTAACTTGCATACATGCTTTGCTCACCTCAGTTGAAGTACTAGAGGGCTCGATTTGATGGCATGAGACACAAGCCAATGGAAACATCGGAAGTCACACATTTGTAGCCATTGTAACCCAACCTTATTCAGTAGCGACGAGGTCTAAAGATAGAAGCTTGTGGGTTGCGATAATGCTTCAAAAGAGGGATATTCTACTGGATCAAGAGGAAACAATCCTTATGTAAATGATGTTGTATATAGTATTTTAAAAAAATGAGAAAAATTAAAAACTCCAAAAGATTAGATGGGTAAATACCCAAAAGAAAAGTAATCCCCATCAGAGTATGTATATAGTTAATAAGCAAGCTCGAGCTTCAAAGTCAAAGATACATGTGAGTCTGTAGTCGGGTGACTTGACTACACTGGTCAAGAAACCTAATATAGGTAGCTACACTAGATGTCGTTCATTCTCTCCACCTTCTCTTTTGGAGCCGGTAGCACTTGAACTTAGAAGGGAATACCCCACTTCTCGAGTAATGAGTTGTTGGATGGGGGAATTAGGGTCACCATATTAGGGAAGACTAACTTTTACCACTTTAGATGAGAAGAGCTGCATATCACAGACACTGTACAAGATAGACTCGTAGTCATAAGGGACTATGTATGACATCGAATTGTTCTGACAAGGCTTTTGAGGAGACTTGGGCAGAGTTCTATGGTCCTTGGAGGTTGTTGTATTTGAAATCTGACTCCCAATAAGATCCTGACCAAACATAATTTTCTAAAGGTCCGAGTAAGCTCCAAACGTTGATTTTATGAAGACAAGTTTGAAAGTTAAAAACAATCCAAGTTCTTTCTTTTTTTATTTTCTTTTCTGCACTTATAAGCATAAGCGTTTGCTAGGGACTAGTAATGGCAAGTATAGGGGGCGATGAATCTCCATTTCCCACCTTTATTCTTTCATTTCGACCTCTAAACCTTAGCTATATGCATGAAAATAACATTATTTTGCTTAAAATACCATATAGTATTATTGTATAAATGTTGTATAAACACTACATTTAAAGCCAAAATAAAAGAATAAAGAAAGGGAATGAAATGAAATACCCTAGGTATTTATGGCCCTAATTTCCGAAATCTAGACATCATGATAACTGGGTCGATAAAGAATAAAGTAGAGAGAGATAAGGGTCAAAAAATACAATAAACCCTAGTTTTCAAGTCATCAATAAGTCCTTTTTGGGGCCTATTTTATTCATTATTATTTATACATCAAATCAATAAATCTTATACATGAAAGTTGAAGATAAAATGCATAGAAAAATACGAAATTGATTTCATGTAAATATAATGCATATTGTCCTTTCTACACACAGAATAAAAATCCAAAATCCCAACTTCACAGACCTATATCTTCTCCATTTGAATTCAAAATTCACAAAATCACCTTTAATTATATATAACTATTAATTAGCAATCTAATGAAGGTGGTTTCATTCAATTTGGAGTTAAAATGCAAAAGTATTGTACATTGTACCTGAATAAAATATTAATTTTATTTATGCCTTGTAAATTTCACACTTTTATTTTTTATAGTTTTGTAAATATTATTTATAACATATGTATATAAATAAACCAAAATAAAACCATTGAAAATAACTTAAAATAATTATTTATACTATGATACACCAAAATAAAATATTGTACTTATAAATATATAATTGATTCATATAATTATTCAAGTGTGCATTTCAACTCAGAAAAATGCAATAAAAATATATTTATATGTACTAAAATATTTTAAAAAAATATTAATTATGAGGATAAGATAATAAATTCTAAAATATAATATAAAAAGTAAATAATCAAAATATTGGTCAATATACCTCTAAATGTACATGTAAAAATTAACATGCCATAAATCGACTTGTAAAAATAAATAAAAATCATATTACAATATTACATAAAATAATAAATATTTTTATGATTTTAATGAAAAAATAAATAAATCATTTACTATTTTATTTTGAATTTCTTTTGAATTTCTTTTCTCTTTTGTCTTGTTGTGTCTTACATGGACCAATCGGGTTGCAACCTCGGTTGACCCACCGGTCAACTGAGCTCCTCCAACCCTAGGTCCTCTAGCCTTGCAGTCTGACCTTCTTCCTCGAATTTCCCCTAGTCCTCCTTGCATTTTTTGGGATGATTCCTTCAATGATTTTGTTCATCAATCAATTCCTTTTCACGCAGAATCGATACCTCGATTAATTGATTGCTGAGGTGATCAATAGCCTTGGTCAAAGTCAGCTTGTATAAAAATAAGCGGTCGGCCCTCTTTTGATTTTTGATCCCACTTACTCTTCGAAATTCCCGAGTTTTCTGGTCCCGAGGTTGCTGGTGATAGCATCTACTTCATCCAAGTGCTTGGCGTGGAGGAAGAGGCTGGTCGGAGGAGATCCGAGCATCGCCGGAGTTCTTGGCAGAGCTCCACTTTTGTTCCCTCATTCTCAGGTTGAACCTTAGTTTTCTTTAGTTGTTTCTACTCCTAGCAATGTAGTTAACCAAGTTTAGTATTTGATTTAGCTTATTTTTGCATTTTATTTAATTTCTTAAAATTCCAAAATCGAAGTTTGATGAAGCTTCTGCTCTGGCCACTGTTCCGTTATCTTCCAAACGTTCCTCGACCCGTCTATCACCTTCATCTTCTTCCCCTTCAAGTTCTGAATGCCCCACGCATCTCCATTCAACCTGATCCTCGTTGGATCAGGGAATCGGTTCTCCTTATCTGTAGTACACCGAGAACCTCCACCCACCTCAATTTTCGCTCATTTCCAACCAATAATACCACTAGAGCCTTCCTTTTTGATATAGATAACCTTGCAAGTATCGGAAGTCAAAGATCCCTGTAGGGTCAAATTTTTTATAGATCAAGATTCCTAGAGTTGCTTTCTTCCTTGACCTCCGGGGCTAACTCCGGTGTCCCTCGAACCTCATTGAAGCTTCCAAGAGTGCCCCACGACTAGTTGGGGCATTTTTCACCTCGCTGCGAAGTCAGAGACCGCCGAAGTCATGTAGGGGAGTGGATTGGTGGTCACATGAACATGTGTTCTTCCATGTTCTTGCTTCCATGCTCTCCACCGTTAAATCCATTGGCGAAGGGGTATCCAAAGTCCATCGTGCGACACGTGGATTAGTGGATCTTATACAGTCGTCCGCTAATGCTCATAGAGGGTAGTTTTTCCCTAGACCCCCCGCCTTTTGTATTTTATTTTTAATCCACAAACTTTCATTTGTAGTGTAAAAACTTCTATTTATTTTGCAAGTAGCCTCCTGTATTTGTTTTATTTACACTCATGTCCCTCGCCATGTTAACTTGCATGTCCATACACAGAGGTGGTTGGCTTTCGCAAGGAAACCCCTATGTTTATGTGTTATTTTTAATCCAGAAACATTGTTTTGCAAGTCAAAAAATGTTGGGATGATTTCATGTATGCCTACTGTGTTTTGAAAATTGCATTTATACACCTGCCAATATGGGATGAATTAAATATTTGTGGGTAATTTATGAAGTGACCTTTATACTTTGGAAATTAGTTTTGGATTGCATTTTTGTTTATTTCATTTGCATATTAGTCTTTATCGTTATTGCAATTTTATTTTGTGTATTATTTGCGTTAAAAAATATCATTTTGCATTTAAATTGTAGGATTTCTAATATAAGTGTCGTATATTATATTTCATCACACTCATATCAAAAATATTTTATTTATTCCTCGTTTGCATAAAAAATCCATATATATTAGAAAATGTTTGGAAAAATTCTAAAAAAACTAGGGTTTATTTATTACTATCTTTTACACCTACATACCAATAATCACTAAAATATATAAGAAAAATCAAAGAAATAAAAAACCTTTCTAACCATATAAAAATATAAAAAATCATCAAAAAACCAAAAATAGCTTCTCTATTTCTTAATTTTCCATATTATATTTCCTATAGGCTAAAAATAGCTTTGGAAAATTTTGAGATATTTAGCTATTTTTGAAATTCAAAACATATAGGCCTATTAATATAAGTCATTTTTTGACATTTTATTGAATTAAAAATACAAAATATAAGTTCTTAGAAAAATACCAAAAATAGAGAAAAAATAAAAAGGCAAAAATATATTAGTTTCTGATTTTTTAGTATTCATAGGTATTTCTATAAATATAAAATCCATATTCTATCTATATAGCTATATTACATATTTATTATTATTATTAAAAATCCAAAAAATATTTCTAATACCCATAAAAATAAAAAAGGTTACACTTTACAGTATTTGTCTAATTTTTCTCTTAATTTGTATATTTATTACTTATAATATCTATACTAGATCTCTATATTATATACTTATCTTATATATAAAAAAGGAGGAAAGAAAGTAAAAAAACAGAAAATTTAAAAAAGAAAAAAAATTATAAAATTGAAATATATAAAAAAATTATGGAAACATACATTCCAAAAAAATAATTGAAATCCCACTAAAAATAAAAAATCTTCACAAAAACGCCAAAAACAAATTCTGACTTTTTGTCATTTATTGTTGTATATTACTCGTGGTCCTTGTGTTTGACACTCTACACTACTTGCTCTATGCACATCTTTTGTAGAGTTATAATAAGTTTTAACTCTATATTTAAATCTGCATTGATTTACCTTATTATGGGTTAATTGTTAATTGATCTAGGGTTTTGTGAGCGGTTGCCTCAGTGACATTGTATCCTCGCCTTGTGAGGATATTTTAGAACCTCATAAAACCAATTCATCAGTGGTCCAATCTATACTTATATGCCTCAAGTGTGTCCCAATTACAATTGAAGAGATGCCCCTTGTCAGCTCCCTTAATTATAGACATACTGTTGTATGTGGATATTTACAAATAAGGCCCGAGTAGCTTTTGAATATTGAAATTTAGTCCATTTTGGATAGAAATGTGATGGTTTATTATTTTTAAATTATGTTTAATTTGCATTTTAGCCCATGGATTGTTTATTGAATAACTTGAGCATATGTTATCTAATTAATGTAAATTTGGTCTTATTTTGAAGCTCATGTCATGCCCTTTACAGTGGGATATTCCTTTTTTTGAGATGGCCCTTGATTTATAAATTGAAAATGAAATACGTCACTTGCTTATTCTGCATGAACTTTGAACCTTGGAGGTGTTTCCTAATTATTGACATGGATCAAATTAATCATTTAATTAGATAACTTGATTGATTGTTTTTATTCAGGAGCTCATGGTGCATTGTGTTTATTGTTTAGCATTTCATTTTGTAGCATCTTATATTGACTTGTATATTAAAAGACCATAAAAATATCTGTGCATTTATTCTCATTGTCGACCTTGATTAGAGACACTCTTTAAATTCACTCATTACGTAATTGCTTGTGTCCGTGTATTCGACCACGGACTTATCTAGGTATAAATTCAGACATGCCCTCTTCATAGAGAAAATTAGTGTGGTTATGTTGAACTAATTTTTTCATACTACAATTTAATGTAATTAACTTAGACGATTAGTGCTCAATCGTCAAGCAGATTAGGTTTTATTGCAGATGGGACTCATTCCTTTATTAGATGACATGGGGAAATCTGTTTGACGCCAACCATGAGTTTACAGAATGTGCTTCATGCATCTGATTTTTATATACATTTATTGACTATTAGTCAGATCACTAAGGATTTGCATTGTCATTCCAAATTTGACCCCTCATCTCTGTGTTTTAGGACATACTCAAGGGCAGGGTGATTGGATGTGGCCATGAGTAAGGGGTCTGTACAGACTGGTCCAGTCTCCATATGCAGGGGCTTCTTCCATTCCCTTTGTATATGTCTCTCTATAAATGTGCATCTTCTATTTGTCTACTTTCCTCTACAGAAGTTGTGTCATGTACTCCCACATATCTCTTCTAGGTCCACATGTCAGTGTGAGGCATGCCAACTTGGGAAGCATCACCAGTAGTTTTCCTGTTCGTTATATTCTATCTTGTAATTGATGAATTTCTAGACTGTCATGGGCTTTTCTTTTGAAAAACAAGTTTGACATTGGGTCTATTACTCAATCGTTTATCCATGAAAAAAGTAATATATTTCCAGTTACTATCAAGTATGTTTCATCTAATAATGCCTTGGAGTTCTGCACTTTGTAGATTTCTCCTTTCTTCAGTTCCCTTGGCACCATATATGAAACCTCTTGTGTGTATCATTCAAGAAAAATGGTGTTTATGAATGCTAATACTGTCATTTACTTGATGCGACTAGGATTCTCCTTAATTAGAATTGTGATTTCCATTCTTTTATGGGTCAAATCATATGACACCCTCTATGTTAGGAGAGAAGATTCCTTTCTCGATTACATTTCTTGAGAATGATTTTTTTCTCTCTTACACCTCGTGTTTTTGGTTTTGTGGCATTCATCCATCATTTGGTTCATGGTCATCATCAGCTCACCCCCCAGAGCTGCCAAATGTGTCTTTCTGGGTTACTCCCAAACCCAGAAGAGTTGTCGGTGCTTTGATCTCGTTCTACGGAAATACTACGTCAATGTTGGTGTCACCTTCTTTGAGTCAGTGATTTATTTTTCTCCTACATCTTATTGGTTGACTCCATCTAACTCTAGAGAAGAAGTCTACACTTATCCTCCTCCTATGACACCACAACCTCCAACTATGGATCCTCCTACACCACCACCACCTCCACCATCCCCATCTCCTACTATGGTTGCTCCTATATCCCCACCTCCGAGTATTATGGCTCAGTTTTTGCAAAAATTTACATTCGCATGCCACTTTTTATACATCCTGCTCATGGACCTTCCACATCATCCAGCACACCCCAGGTATGTTCTGAGAACTTTCTTTTTTATTGATGGCACTAGTGATTTGTCTATATAGCAAGCTACTTTATAGGACAAGTAAGTGCCACTTCAAAATTCTACTTTACAGGCCACAGATGGTACATAGGACCTTGATGTTCCCATTGCTCTACGGAAGCATAGGTGTACATGTGCAATGTATCCTTTTATTTCCCATGTTTCTTGGGGACATGTTTCAATAGATTTCAGAAGATTTTCGTAGTCAACATTTGTAGAGATCCCAATGACATATCATGAAGCTATGCAAGACAATTTACTATGCAAGAGGAGATGGTTGCACTATAGTCCCATGGCACATGGAGCTTGGTCACTAATCTACAGGGGCTGCTATGGCTGGTTGCAAATGTGTTTTACCATGTAGATGACAATGCTGATCACTACAAGGTGACACTTATGGTGTATCGGTTCACCCAGACTTATGAGGCAGATTTTCAGGATACGTTCTCTGTTGTGACACGTCATTTTACCCTTCAGATCCTTCTCTCAATTCTAGTGGTATGGGACTAAGTCTGATGAGTACCCGTTCATTAACCTTTATTCCTTTATTTTATCTTAAAATCCCTATATAAATGCATGTAAATACTTCTAACTTGTACAAATTAACACAATGATTGTAGTTGTTTGTGAATAGTGGTTAAATACCTATATTTAAATATAAAATAAATGAATAAAGAAAAGAAAAGAAAAATAAAGGAATTATTATAAATACCGACCGACTGTAAACCCCAAGACTAAGTCAATATTAACTTGGACGATAAGAAATAAAGTAGAGGGAGATAAGGGCCAATAAATACAGATAAAATAACATAGACACCTAGAAACCCAGGTGCCCAATACACATCATATACAATCGAACTTACACTAATTTATAGACACTCTTACATACCTCAAATAAATGTTTTTTAACACAAAACATGTACATAATAATACATAAAATACAAAAATAAGTGCATATACAAATAACATACGGTGTGATTGGGACACACAAATGAAAAAGTTGCAAACAAAACTTCACATATCCATATCTTATCCATATGAATTCAAAATTGACCATACTCACCTTTATTGTACTCTAAATTAAATTATCTATTTAATGAAGGTGGTTTATCAAAATGGAGTTAATATAGAAAAGTTGGCTTTTATGCCCCATTGTACTATATACCTATGCATTTTAACCATTATATTTATTCTTGATATTTTTACTAATTTTATATTTTAAAATACTTGTAAATATTACTTAAAACATAATAAAAATATAAACTAAAATATAACCATTAAAAATTCATTAAAATAAATAATGTAATAAACTATGTAGGTATATTAAACCTATATTATACATACTTATAGTTCTTTAAGTATACATATAAACTCATAAAAACAAAATAAAAAACATGTTAATATATATAATTATATTAAAAATATATAAATTATGTATATATAATAATAAAAATTAAAATACAAAATAAAAATCAAATATACAATACATAGTTGTTATACATATAAATATATTTGGAAAAATTAACCTATAATAAATAATGTAATAAAAATAAATAAAAATAACCTAAAATAGTACATAAAATAAGAAACAACTTTCATGTTTTAAGTTTTATTTAATAAAATAATTTTCTATTTTTTTCTTTTTATTTATATTTTTTATTTCTATTTTGTCTTCTTCTGGCTGACGTGGACTAATGAGGAGTAGGTCTGAGTTGACTTCGATGAACTCGCCCTTTGTAGGTCTACAGCTATCTGATGGCCTTGTTTCTCCCAATTCTCTATTCGATGTAAACTCCATTTGAGCATGATCCATTCATGAATCTTCTCCTTTATCCATGTACTTTCACGCCCAGGTGATTCCTTAGATGATGGAGTGTTGAATCAAGCTCAAACCCTAGCTGAAACTCGTCCTATATAATATATCCTGCACCTCACTTTGGAAGCTTGATCCATGTTAACCCTCTTTAAACCCTTTTTCTGTCATCTGGATCCTCCCTAGTGACAGTAGGTGAGCTTTCTGGGACTTATGCTTGGAGTGAGAGGTAGAGGAATGTGATTCAGCCATCGCCGGAGCTAGCTCCTGGTGGTTCTTCTCCTAGCTTCCCTAGGTGATGAGCTTCTTATTTTCCTTGTCTTTTTTATTCTTTGTAGTAGAATAGCCTTGCATTTTGTCCATGTACTTTCACGCCCAGGTGATTCCTCGGTTGATGGAGCATTGAATCAAGCTCACATCCTAGCTGAAACCCTTTCTATATAATATATCCTCCGCCTCACTTTGGAAGCTTCATCTATTTTAACCCTCTTTAACCCCCTTTTCTGTCATCTGGATCCTCCCTAGTGACAGTAGGTGAGCTTTCTAGGACTTAGGGATGGAGTGAGTGGCAGAGGAACGTGATTCAGCCATCGCCGGAGCTAGCTCCTGGTGGTTCTTCTCCTAGCTTCCCTAGGTGATGAGCTTCTTATTTTCCTTGTCATCTGGATCCTCCCTATCTCCTGGTGGTTCTTCTCCTAGCTTCCCTAGGTGATGAGCTTCTTATTCAACTCGCCCTTTGTAGGCCTACAACTGTCAGGCATTGATGGCCTTGTTTCTCCCAATTCTCTATCTGATGTAAACTCCATTTGTGCATGATTCATTCATGAATCTTCTCCTTATCCATGTACTTTCACGCCCAGGTGATTCCTCGGTTGATGGAGCGTTGAATCAAGCTCAAATCCTAGCTGAAACCCTTCCTATATAATATATCCCCCGCCTCACTTTGGAAGCTTGATCTATTTTAACCCTCTTTAACCCCTTTTTCTGTCATATGGATCCTCACTAGTGACAGTAGGTGAGCTTTCTGGGACTTAGGCATGGAGTGAGAGGTAGAGGAACGTGATTCAGTCATCGCGGGAGCTAACTCCTGGTGGTTCTTCTCTTAGATTCCCTAGGTGATGAGCTTCTTATTTTCCTTGTCCTTTTTATTCTTAGTTGTAGAATAGACTTGCATTTTATTTTGCTTAATTTCATCTATTTTAGTGTAACAACCAAAATTGAAGTTCACGGGAGCTCTGAGCCCCAGCCTCTATTCCACCCATTTCCGATCGTTGACCGACCTGCTGACCACCCTCACATATTCGCCTCATCAACCCATGTCACTCCAATACATTTTTCACCACATATCTTACTCAGATCTGGGCGATAGATCTCCTTCCTCCATCAATCATTAAAGATCAATCTCCTTCCTCCATCAATCATTAAAGTCACTGCTCACTCCACTTTAGCCTAGTTTTTGTTCATGATACGTCGAGGGACTTCTCCCTCGAGCCTTGAAGTTGTCTATGCAGAAAATGGCTTCGTTTGAAGGTTGAATCAATTTGACCAAGTAGCCGTAGGCACTTCAGTTCCTTTGACCCACCAGGCCTCCTCCGGCAAGGCCTGGATCTTTTTGAATCGTCTCCCAACTGTAGATTCACTATAGGAAGGTGAAGCACATCTCAGCTGCTCAGGAGACCATAAGGATCAAGCAAGAGGCTCGATCGAAGTTCACTCCCCTGTTGTTCTTCGAATGTTCTTCCAGACTAGTCAATGACCACTAGATTGAGGCTCGAGCTCCAAGTGTACAACAACCATTGGATTTGACAAGGAAGGATCGTCAAATCGAGTGCTAAGAGCTAATCTCAACCGCACCTCAGCGAACCATCATTTGTCATTGCTAGCATGCCACGTGGATAAGTGGGTTGATCACCAACATCCTCCATCAAGCTACAAGAGATAATTTGCACATTTGCCCTTCCGCTTTTTGTATTTATTATTTAGTCTACAATCATTCATCTATCGATGTAATAATTTTTTTATTATTTACACTAAGGATTACCTGACTCTATTGTATTTGCACTTCAGTCCATTCCACGTAACCGCATGTGTCTATGCGTGAGGGGGCAGGCATTTTGCATGGAACCCCACTGGGTTCGGTGTAATATTTGGTTAGGAAACTTTAAATATTATTTGAAATATTTTTTATAAATTTGCAAGCTTAGGTATGTTGTTCTAATTATTTGCATTTATACCCCTACCAGTTTGTATATTGTATTTAAATGTGGAAAATGTTCACGTATGTCTCTAAACTTCTTTAAAGTGTTATTAAATGCTTTGACACTTTATAGTAATTGCAACTGGGTCCATATATTAAAGATTTACTTTTATTCTTGCATTTCAATCATAAAAAATATTATTTTCATCTAAAAGTTTTAAGAAAATTATCTTAAGCGCTTGGGACCGCATTATATCACATATGATTTTTTAACGATATTAACACTATTTTCCTATTTAAATTCCAAACATTACATTTTCTCTTATTTAGCCTTTAGAAAACCATAAAAATTACGAAATGTGTTGAAATTTTCCAAAACAAAATCTTATGTATTTATTTATTATATATTAGCTCCCATTTAAATATTTCTACAAAACACTTCTGAAAACTAATAAAAATTGAAAAACACATAAAAGCTTATAAAAATCAAGAAATTTACAGAAAAATCACAAAAATATGTTTAAAGTTTTGAATTTTCATTTTACTATCTAGTATCTGGGAAATTGAAATTCAGCTCAATCTGATTTGATAGATATTCATTAACCCTTTTCAAGTTCCTACATTTACTTTTTAAATTATTTAATGTAATTTACTTACTTAAAAATCATAAAAATCTCAAGAATTATCCAAAAATCATCAAAAATATAGAAAAATTTAAAAATCCCAGAAATATTTAATTTCTGAATTTTTGAGTGTATTTGTTATATATTATATCTATATATATTATATTCCTTCCCTATATATTATATCTATATATTATATTCCTTCCCTATATATTATATCTATATAGGAATGTATTTCATGCCTCTCTTTTTATTCCTTCCCTATATATTATATCTATATATATTTATTATCTTATATTTTATCTTTAAACTAAAATTTAACATTTTTAAAATTAAAAATATAACAAAAATACATATAAATTATAACCCAAAATAACATAAAAATTAAAAATACAAAAAAATCCCGAGTTGTATTCATTTTTTGTTGCTTTGTCTTGTGTGATCCTTTGTGGTTCGACCCGTACTACTTGTTACTATACACATTCTTGTAGGGTATAATAAATTTTAGCTCGCCTCAATTTATTGCTTCATTGTTGTGGGTTAATTGTTGATTGATTCGCTTGAGTTGAGTTCCAAGGGCCGAGAGAGGCATCGATACAATGATTTCCACATCCAACTTATTGGACACCATAGGACCTCCAAGATCAGAAGTTAGGAACCTCACTCGTGATCTTCATCAAATGGCACCGTTGCTGGGAGCATTAGTTTGTAGAGCATAAATTAGACACTTAGCTTATTTTTGCCATAATTTATTTCATTATATATTTCTATCTTTGTTATATTTTTAGCTAAGAATATTATGACCATATTCTTATTTGAATTTGTTGTGAGGTCCTGCTTTTCGAGTGAGGATTTCCTTGGAGATTCGACGAACCCAAGAGTTGCAGAGATCGGTGGTTCTTTGCCCACTGGTAGGAGAGAGTAGTAGAGGACACAAGAAGCTGAGCATGATTTTTTAGCTTATATTTAGTTTAATATTTTTTGTGAGAGAGATTTATTCATCAATTTGTAATAATACATGACCCGAACACTTGGACACTTAAAATTTCACAAGACCATTTCACCAAGTGATTGTTCTCTTGAGGGCTTGATCGATTTTCTGTGTTTGCATCGCATTCTACCTTTACTCCTCACTATTATCCTTTTGTTTTTATTTGTTTTACGTGATTTGTGCTTTCCGCCTTATTTTTGTTTATATCTTGTGGAATGAGACCTTAGACTCTAGCAGTGGTTTCTCGATTAAATTAGGTCCAAAGACCTAATAGAATTCTTATACCTATAGTTTCACGCTTGGATATAGTCAAATTGAACAAATTTTTCACAATAATAGAATCTCATGTTCTAGGGTGATTTCCTCGCTACATTGCATATAGATTAGGTTTAAAATTTCTATCTTGCATCCTACATGGAGAGAGCCAGGAAGCACTATAAATCTTCTTATTGAGCATCACATCATTGTTTCCCGATTTCTATTGTTTTTCCATCTTCTTCCTCTGATTGTGCACTCATAGGATAAGCAAAGAGTTGATAAAATCCTTAGTCCTTGTGCATGAACGTACTAAAAATAAGTGAAAATCATAAAAACTAAAAAAGGGACTGCTAAGAAAACCTTGACCTAATAAAAAATGATTGATTGAACTTCATTGTATTAGGTTCACAACATCCTCATTATATTCAGGTGCCATCCAGATAGAGTGAGGCAGGATCCTTAAGGTATAGTGCCCAAATCCCAACCTGAGTATTGCATTGTCTATCTCCTGGATGCATGAAGTATTGGCACTTCCATAGTATGTTGGGGAGTAGGACTTCTTCCACTTGAAGACTTAGTCTGAAGTATCAACCCTAGGACATCCCTTCACGGGGGATCCTGTCTCATCGTTCCGTGTACGAGTAGGTCCTTATCTACTTGCAAACTTGTTTTGTACTATCACTTTCACCTATTAGCTCCCCCCTTCTACTTCTTTTGCCAAATAGTGGTCTAGATCCAATGACAAGGACCTTAAAAAAGTACAGGTTGCTGGTTACAAAGGAAATGGGAAGTACAAGATACTTTTATGGCGGTACTCACTCACTTATAGAATTAGCCACCTAAGGAATAATTGACAAGATTGTGTAATATAACCAATAAAATTGAAAAGATAATTATGAAACTCTTGCGGCTCATTGTGTTGAGTTGGTGGATTGACCCATGTTTTATGGTTTGGTTGATTAGTTTTTAATGAGACAAGATCGAAAATATCATGCCTTTGTGCCTTTCATCTCACACTTCTTCTTGCCTTACTCATTTTGAGCCTTAGTTTCTGAGTTGGTGGATTGACCCTTGTTTTGTGGTTAGATTGATTAGTTTTTAACAGGACGAGATCAAAAATATCATGCCTTTGCGCCTTTCGTCTTACACTTCTTCTTGCCTTACTCATTTTGAGCCTTAGTTTCTTACCCCCTCTTGAAATTCTTCATTTCCTTCATCTACCATCATCCACTTCTTTTTTACTACCAAGATGTCGCATCTAGGATGGCTTTGTTCGAATCTTGTGAACACCTACATCGATTCCATGATACTAACACCTTCAATAATATGAGCTCATCTCCAAGAAGTGAGTTTAGACCTTGCGAACTTATCTTTGGACTTACCAGTCTTCACTCGCTTAGATGTTCAATACGACTCTTGTCCAGATCTCTTCCCCATTCACCACTTTCCTTTCTCTAATAAATCCATTATTTGGTATTGACTCTTGTCTCAAACTTGATCCTTCTTTTCTGAGGATTAATTAGGTCTTATTTTCCAATGTAGATTTTTCACCCAATCAAGAGCCTGATTTACAGTTGGATATTTAGATGGCTCCCCAAAGATGAGACAATGGATCAACTTCGAATAAGACAGTGGACCAGAATAAGATCAACAACCAGTTTCTAGAATTAATCTAAGCCATTCAGCAATAGTTGACAGACCATGCTCTTGTGCAAGTTGTGTTCAAAAAAATGATTAATGATTTGAGAAGGGATAGATAAAGATAAGGAGGAGAGGATGAAGAACATCACGGTGGAAATGATGATGAACAACCTGTAGGACACCATAAAGGAGAGGAGAGAGTGGGGCATCCCAAACCAACTCTGAAGGAGACATACCACCCTGGCATTGTCCAGGGTACTAAGTGGATATGGATACATACGATCCATAGACATTTCAAGTTGAAACCATCTTGGTCCCTCTCTTGTCGATCTTCCATGGCAACACCAATGAGGAGCCCTGCATTCACCTACAGTAATTTAATCGGACTTGTGACACAACGCACTACCCCAACATTCCTTTGGAGGAAGTAATAATGACCGCCTTCCCTTTCAGCCTTCAAGATCATGCATTGTATTGGATCAATCACATTGGAAAGGTGGTGATGACTTGGGAAGAGATCAAGTATGACTTCCTGCATAAATACTATCCCCTAGGTTGTCTAAATTAAATATGAATCTAATCTCTACCTCCCAAATGTCCCACGAACAGTTTCATGAGGTGTGGGAAAGATTCAAAGATCTCATCGAGAAGTACCCCCATCACAAACTATTGAAGACCATCTTGGTCCAGAATTTCCTTGGGAGATTGCATCAAGAAAGACAATGGCTCGTGGATGTTGCTTGTGGATGATTACATTTTAACAAGGATGAAGATGCCATATGGCAGATCTTCGAGGAGATGGTTGAGGGCTCAGTCGCCTTATCTTTGTCTTGTGTGTTTCAGAAATCTCCATCGATCCTGCATAATCTTGTGAATACATCATAATACCATGAAGAAGAGAGAGATATGAGTTCCAACCTCAACATTATTGGGAACCATCTCTCTAAATTTGATATCATTGAAAAGCGATTGCAATATCTTGATAAATTACAAGTGATCGAACAAATAACCAAGTTGCCGGACAAGCTCGATCAAATATCCAAGCGCTTGAGCTTTGGGTAAACACAGTGAATGCCTGCCATTCTATGAAAGAATCAGTCGAGCATTCTGTAAAGCTGAAAGGGCAATCCCATCAATAGAGTCAATGGTCGCCCTAGTCTGTTCAACACAAGTACTATGTGTAGACACCCGACTAGGGATCATCATCGCCACAACAACAGATGGTAATGTATTATCCAAGGCCCCAAGCCTATCTCGAGCCTTTCTATCTACCACCTCTACAGATATAAGAGGTGAATGCCCTGTGGGTGCAATGTACAAGCTTCAACCTGTCTTGGAGGACAATCTCAAGGTCTGAGCATAGCTATATGGCCTTTCATTCCTCAATAAGATGGACGAACTTCCAACACCAGCAATCCCATCAGTCTTCGTACCAAGGCAACGACTGGAGATCACAACACCAGCACCAACAACCAACACATAGCCAACCATATTAGTAGAAATAACCAACTACTCCATGTCAGAACCATTTCCCTTCTCATCAATTCCAACAACTGCAATACCCTCCTCATCAGTTTCAGTACTACCAACAACAGTTATACTATCACCAGCCTCAGTTCCCACCTATTGCAGAATATTTAGGGGCTGCTTCGATGAATCATGCCTTGGACTAATTGTCTTAGCAAATAAAGAACATGAACGAGATGAGCTAGAAGATAGATGACCTCATAGTTTCCAAAACAGTGATACCAACACAAGTGGAGGTAAATCCTAACAAGTTCAGAAGAAAGGAGTTGTTAGACGGTAGTGAAACACTTCCCTTCTCCTCAATGCCAACAACTACAATACCCTTCTCATCAATTTCAATACTATCAACAGAAGTTATAGTACCACCAGCCTTAGTTCCCACCTATTGCAGAATATTTAGGGACCGCTTCGATGAATCCTGCCTTGGACTACTTGTCTTGGAAAATAAAGAACATGAATGAGATGAGCTAGAAGATGGACAACATCACGGTTACCAAAACAATTATACCAACGTAGGTGGAGGTAAATCCCAACAAGTTCAGAAGAAAGGAGCTGGTAGACGGTCAGGTATAAATTCTTTTATGTTATATAAGGTTGTTCATCTCAGGAGCGGTAAAATACTGCAGACAACTACTTCAGCCAAAGGGAAAGGTCAAGCTTCTATGGTCAAGTCTTCATCATTGTCAGATGAGCCAGAGTTGAAGTCTGGATCTGATGACGAAGAAGGAGGAGCAGCACAACCACCATCACCAAAAAGTCAAAAAAATAAGAAAATAAAAAATCAAACAATAACGGCCAAGGTCTTGTCGATGCAACCAAGGAGACACCAACGTCAGCAGTCGACCCTGTGCAAGCCAACATGGCTAAATTTTCTGCTTTTATTTCACTTTTTGTTTTGGATAATTGTATTTTGCTTAATCACCTGCCTGCACATAAGAACACTTTTTGCATGAAAATAAGGTTTATGATGGCATTTACATTCCATTTCTTGATGCTTTGAAATAAAAAAACTGTAAAAAAATTTAAAAACAGCCTTGTCTGATCCCAGGTTTGTGGAATTACTACAAAATATTATGTTGAAGATGTCATTGCTAAAATCCATGGATTACATGCTCGTAATGAAGAAAGGAATAAAGGAGGCATGTCCCACAAAGCTTCAACCCTGCAAAGGCAAATGTCGAAGATCAAAAAAAATTTTCTAACCATGGAGATTGTTAATGCTATCAGCAACCCCCGAGCAAGAAGAAGGACACGGGAATGCCTCTCATCAGATATGAGATGTTCAACCAGGAGTTTGAAAGGACAGTCCTTGACAATGGATTGTCCATTAATCTTATACCTACATCACTACATAAAGCGTTTGGTTTAAAGTTGTTAATGTCAACCAGGATGAATCTATAATTCGCAGACACATCAATGAAGAGGCCAAGGGGTATTTTTGAGGAATACAAGGTATGCAATTCCCTGTGGACTTTATATTCCTTGATATGGACATCTCGACAACCCTTCTTCATACACAGATCATATTAGGATGGCCGTTGCTTCAAACAACCGAAGCAATGGCTGATTACGGCATTGAAAAGATAGCCTTTTGCTCCAGCTACGATAAAATTCAGATTGACACAATCCAAGTGCCAAAGCTTGCAGAGTTTATGTCAGATGAGAGTGAGCAGATTAATAAAGAAATAGAAGATTGTGTCTTCTTAGCATAAATCAGGGACACATCATTGTTTTTGGTTGATATTGGAACCCAGGAATTCCTCTCCAAGGAGGAGGCCTTGGAAAGCACCATCGAATTTACGCCTATCCTTGAAGATGTCTTTTCTGATGAGCTATCTGAGTTAACTAAACTGATATACATAAATCCATCCCCATCAGAACAAGATGTGTTCCTTGAGGATCTATCAAATGTCTTGTATTCTAAGCCAAAGATACTTACGGTGGATAACAAATCGCCGATAGAGCTTATACTTACTAAAGTTGTTGAAGTCACCACAGAGTCGATTCCAACTCCTCTAGAGCTTAAACCTATACCTTCAATGAAGTATGCCTTCCTAGCAAGTGAGACAAACATGTTCCCAATCATCATCAATTCCCAGCTGACCAATGACCAAGAATCTCGCTTGCTCAAGGTTTTAGAATGAAACCGTAAGGTAAATGGATGGAAAATTTTGGATCTCCATGCAATAAACCTTTCACTATTCTTTCACCACATCTATTTGGAATATGACTGTAGGCCTTCCCGTGAGTTTCAGTGTGGGTTGAACCTAAACCTTTGAGAAGTTATGATGAAAGAAATCACGAAATGGTGTGATGTAGGCTTTATCTATCCCATCTCAGACTCAAAATGGGTAAGTATGTCTCTTGTGGTTCTTAAGAAAATGGGGGACACTATTGTAACAAATGACAAAAGGATAGGAGACTTTGACCAGAGTACCCACTTCTTGGTGTGTATGTGTGGATTATAGATGCTTGAACCTAGCAACCAAGAAAGATTACTTCCCTTTGCCTTTTATTGAGCGAATAATAGAAAGACTTGCTGCAAAAGAATAATTCTGTTTCTTGGATGGGTATTCTATATAAAATTAGGTTGCTGTAGCGCATGAAGACCAAGAGAAGACAACCTTTACCTAACCATTTGGGACGTACGCTTTCATATACATGTCGTTCCAATTTTCTAACGCCCCTGCTACATTTTAGAAATGTATGTTGGTCATATTTGATGACTTGGTGGGAAGTTTTCTTGAGGTATTCATGGATGACCTTTTGGTCTACAGAGAAACTATGATCAGTGCTTGACATATTTAGATTGAGTCCTTCAGTGATTTGTGAGGTTAATCTTGTTCTCTCATGGGAGAAGAGTCACTTCATGGTGATTGAGGGATTGTGTTAAATCATATCATCTAAAAGAGAGGCATGTAGGTTGACCCGACCAAGGTGGAAGCTATATCGAAACTTGAGCCACCTACCTCTTTGAAACAAATTCAACCATTTTTTAGGCATGTCAGTTTTTAGCGAAGGTTCATCAAAGATTTCAACAAGATAGCCTGACCATTTACAGAGCTTCTAGGCAAGGATTGTAGATGACAGAGTGCTCCATGCCTTTTAGTAGTTGAAAGAAATAATTTCCCAGGCTCTGTCCTACAACTGCCAGATTTGTCTCTTCCATTTGAGATCATGACAGGTACACCCGATTATGCCATTGGAGTTGTGTTGGAACAACGACATGATGGACGGCCATTTGCAATTCACTATGCTAGCAGAACTTTGGATGAAGCCTAGAGGAATTAGATTATTACAGAAAAAACTATTAGTTGTAGTGCTTACACTGGAAGAATTCAGTTCTTACTTACTTAGATCAAAAGTGATTGTGTCACTAATCATCTGTCATATGTTACTTACAAAACAAGAAGGATGTAAAGTCACACTTACTTTGTCAGATCCTTCTACTCCATGAGTTTGACTTATAGATATGAGATAAACATGGAGTTAAAAATGTTGTGACAGATCATCTTTCTAGAATTACTGATTCAGAACCTCCTTAATAGGATAGCATTCCCATCATTGAAACCTTCCTGGATAAAGATATATTGTCAGCCCGCTCCCTTGGTACACCAGTATCGTGAACTACCTAGTCTCCAAGGAAGTTCCGCAAGATTGGTCGAAGCTGAAATTGTACAAGTTCATATCTGACATATATTTTTACCAATGGGAGGATCCATATCTATTTCATGAAGGAGCAAATTATATCTGGAGAAGATGTATTCCTGGGGAGTAGTTTATAAATGTCATAAACCACTATCACAAGTTAGAATCTAGTGAACACCATTCTGGAAAGTAGAAAACACCTAAAGTTCTTCAGTACGGCCTCTGGTGACCGACTCTTTTCAAAGATGCTACAGAATATGTCAAAGGATGTATTGACTGCTAGAAGATGGGCGGCACCATCAGTTCCTAAGATATCATGCCACTCAAGTATATTCAGGTCTCATACATATTTGATGCATGTGGGTCTCTTTCATGGGCTCGTTTCTGAAAAGTCAGGGTTTTGAGTATATCTTTCTCATTGTCGATTGCGTCAGTCGATTGGTGGAAGCTAGTCCTGCTCGAATTGTATACAAACGCACTGTACATCAGTTTCTCAATGATAACATAATTGTGTGGTTTGGGATTCCAAAAAATACTAATATTAGATGGGGGAAGTCATTTCATAGAAAATAGTCAAGAAGCTTTGTATAGCATTGAACATCATGTCTCTTCTCCCTACCACCCACAAACCATTGGCTTAGCATATTGTTCAAACAGGGAAATCAAGACAATCCTGTAGAAACTTGTACGTACTAACAGAAAGAACTGGTCACTTAACTCAGTTATTTGGGCCTACCGTACAGCATGCAAGTCCTTTCTGGGCTTGTCTCCCTACTATCTAGTGTAGGGCAAGCCTTGTCATTTGCTCGTGTAACTCATTCATAAATCCTTATGGGAAGTTAGCGTATGCAATCTAGATAGAGAGAAAGATAGTAAAAATAGAAAACTTGACCTTAATCATTTGTTGGAATTCAGAAACACTAAATATGATAATAAGCTCGTGTATAAGGAAAAGGTCAAGAGCTGGCATGACAAGCATATCTGACGAAAGACCTTTGAGTTGAACTAGAAAGTGTAGTAGTTTGATGATAAGTTAAAGTTATTTCTGGGCAAACTGAAGAGCGAGTGGTTTGATGAATACCCATTCATGCACCTTTATTCCTTTATTTTATCTTTATATCCTTGGATAAATGCTTGTCAATATGGCTAATTTGCACAAATTAACATTCTGACCTTTGTATGTAAATAGTGCTTAAATACCTGTATTTAAACACAAAATAAATCAATAAAGAAAAGAAAAGAAAAATAAACGAAGCATTGTAAATACTGACTGACCCTAAACCCTGAGACTAAGTCAATACGGACTTGGTCGACAAGTAATCAAGTAGGGGGAGATAAGGGCAAATAAGTACATATAAAATAATATGGTCACCTAGAAACCCTGCGTGCCGCATACACTGTATATAGCTAAAACATACACTAATTTACGCATACTTTTACATGCCTCAAATAAAGATATTTTCAATACAAAACATGTACACAAAAATATATAGAATAATGCAAAAATAATTGCACATAAAAATAGAGCACATCATGACTAGGATACAAAGATGGAAATGTTGTAAACAGAACTTCACGGATCAATATTTTCTCCATATGACATCAAAATTGACCAAACTTGCCTTTATTATACTTTAAATTAAAGCATCTATCTGATGAACACGATTTCATTTAAATTAGAGTTAAAATGTAAAAGTTGGCTTTTGGGTCCTTATTATACTCTATACATGTATATTATATTCATTCCTAGTATTTTTATCTTTCTTATATTTGTATATACTTCATATTATAATTTGATATAAATTTAAATAATAATCTTAAAATAAAAGCACTAAAAAACTTTTGGAAATAAATAATGTAACAAAATGCAACTACACTTATATTATGCATACCCATATTGAAATAGGTATACAAATAAAATTAGAAAAAGAAAATATAAATATAAAATACATATTTAAATATATTATAAATATATAAATTATGTACATAAAACAAGAAAATCCAAAATACAAAATATAATTCAAACACTCAATATATATGTAATATTTATACCTATAATTATACTTGCAAAATTAAACACATAATAAGCAAGTCTATATAAATAAATAAAAATCACCAAAAATAGTACGTAAAATAAGAAACAACTTTCATGTTTTGAGTAAAATTAAAAAATCATTTTCTATTTTATTTCTCTTTTCTCTATATTTTTATGTATTCCTTGTCTTGTAGTGGCTAACGTGGACCAATGGGTGCAGATCCTTGGTTAACCCATCAGTCAACTGACCGCCCTATGCCTCTAGCTTTGTTAGAGCTGCTAAATCCCTTATTTCACTGATTTTTGCCTCATTATACATTGAACGAGTCACCTCACCAAATTCATGAAATATCCTCCTCGATTATTGCTCTTCAACGTCAGACCAAATCTCTAGTCAATCTCCATTGATCCACATAGAAACCCCAAGTCTTTCAAGCCTCTTCGTCACGGTTATAAAATTAACCTCCAAGCTTTGATTCAAATTTTAATCCCTCTTGCCTCACTTTTGACCACTTGGATCAAAGATTGGAGCGATCCTTGGTGACAGGAAGTGGTCCCCATCAAACCACATTGAGGAGGAAGCGATCTTGAGGTGATTCAACCCATCACCAAAGCATCTCTGACGGTCTCTTTCTCCCGATCACATCAGGTAGTTGAGCATCTTCTTTCTTCACCTTTTCCATTCCTAGCAGTAGCAGTAATGGAACTTTTTAGTTTATTTCGTTCGATTTGATCCATTTTATATTAAAAATTAAAAAAGTTAGTTTGTTGGAGCTCTTGGTTCTAGACTCTATTCATCGTGATTCTATCATTGACCGCCCACCTAACCACCTCTGCATGTTTTCTTTATATCATCTTTAATAGCCCCGAGCCATAAGTCACCCTAGTACTCACTCAGATCTGGTAGTTGGATCTCCTTCTTCCATGCTTCATTGGAAGTCATCGCTCCTTCATTCCAGACAACGATTTTTCTCACCGAGGAGTACCTCCCTATAGCCCTGAAGCATTTTCTGTAGGATTGAGCATCAAAGGACTCCATCTGGGAGTCAAATCCACCCAATTTGCAGTTCTAGGTGCTAAAGCTCTTCTCCAACCTTCCAAGCATCCTTCGATGAGGTATGGACCTTTTTGAAGCATACATCGGCTGCAGAACACTCCAAGGAACAAGTAGACCATCTCAATAGAAAAGGAGACCGTCTCGACTAGGTAAGAGGTTCGATCGAAGCTCAGCTAACCATATGTTCTTACCTATTCTTTCAGGTGGGGGTTCATCACCATTAGATCAAGCCCCACGCCATTTGGATCGCATGCCTCGTGCCATCATATCAAGCACTGAGATTTGATCTTAATCGCTCCTCAATGAAGCATCATCCACCATCACACGCTCAAAATGTGGATAAGTGAGAGCAACCCTGTCGTTCGTCAGCGCACATGTAGGGGTGCATTGCATATTTTCTTCTCTGTCTTTTGTACTTTCTTTTTAGTCCAGAAACTTTCATTTGTAGTTCAAATATTTCTATAGTATGTATATTAAGGAACTCAAGCTTTCCACAATTTGCATTTTAGTCTAATCCACATCACCTCATGTGCATGTGCGCATGAGGGGGCAGGATTTTTACATGGATGTCCTTGTGCGTTTGTGTTATTATTTGGTCCTAAAAATTTAAATATTAGTTGTGTTTTTTGATAAATTTGCATATCGATCCCTATTATATTGTATATTTGCATTTGTACCCCTATCAGTGCAAAAAATGTTTTAAAATGTGGAATTATTTCATTTATGCCCCTAGATTTCTCTAAAGTCCTATTAAATGCTCCCAAACTTTGTGGAAATTGCAATTAGGACCTTATATTGTAGATTTAATTTCGTAGTCATATTTTAATTATTAAAAATAGCATTTTGAATATACAAATTATAAGAAAATTATCTTAAGTGCCTAAAACCATATTATACCACATATATTTTTCTTAAGAATTGAAAGTATTTCCTATTTATAAAAATATAAAAAATACTTCTTCTCTTATTTAGCATTTAAAAATCTGTAAAAATTACAAAATGTTTTGAAAAATTCAAAAAAAAACTTTGATGTTATTTGACAATATTTTATTTTTTTGACAAAATGATTTTATAAAATATTAATTAAAACTCATAAAAATTAAATAATCTATAAAACATCATAAAAACTCTAAAATATCACAGAAAAATCTTAAAAATATTTTCTTAGCTTCTAAATTTTCTTTGGAGTATCTAGAATATAAGAAAATTGAATTTTGGCTAAATATAATTTTTTAGAAATTTATTAAGTCCAATTTAAGTTCCCAAATTTATTGTTTTATTAATTTTATATATTTCCTTATTTAAAAATCCATGAAAGATTCTCAAAACATTATCTAAATATTATCAAAAACACAGAAACATATATAAAATAAAAAATTTATTTTGAATTTTGAGTTATTTGTTATATTGAAAATGTAAAAAACATCTCTTCTCTCATTTTCTTTATACTATATATATACACATTAAATATCAATTTATATTATTTTTTCAAAATCTAAAAAACTATTAAAATTTTGCAAAATTAAAAACACATAAAAGGAGATATTATATAAAAATTAAAAACCCATAAAAAAAATTCAAAATAAAATAAAAAATTCTAAGTTGTCGACTCATTTTTGTCGATCTACCTCGCATGCTCCTTTTGTGGTTCGACCCCTACTACTTACATACTCTACTCACTCTTTGTTGGGTGTAATAAATTTTATCTCACATACATTTATTGCTTAATTACTTTTGTGGGTTCTTTATTGATATTGCACTTGAGTTTATTGTAAATAGACAAGAGAGGTGCTGATACAATGATTGCAGCATTCAACATGTTAGACATCGAAGGCCCTCCAAGATCAAATGTTAGACACACCACTTTTCTGCTCTCATCAATTGGCACCATTCACGGGGAGCATCGTTTTGTAGAGTATAGATTAGACATAGATTATTTATTTTGCCATTATTTTATTTCATTATCTCTTTTTTCTCTCTTTGTTCTATTTTTATCTTAGAATATGCTGACCATTTTCTTGTTTGAATTTGCTACGAGGGCCATCTTAATGAAGGAGGATTTCCTTGGAGATTTGACTCACCCGAGAGCCACGTAGACTGGTGGTTCATTGCCCACTGGTTGGTGAGAGTAGCAGAGAACACACGAAGATAAGCAGAAGTTTTCTTAGCGTAAAAATAGTTTAATTTTTATGAGAGAGAAATTCATTTGATTAAATATTAATAGTATAGGACCTTTATCTCCTGAGCATTCAAACTCTTTACATGTCCATTGCACTAAGTGATTATTCACTTGGGGGACTTGTTCGATTTTCCATGTTTTCATCGCTTTCTACTTTTTATTTCTCCCTATTTTCCCCTTTGTTTTTATTCATTTTTCACGAGTTGTGCTTTCCGTTTTATTTTTATTTAGGTCTTATGTAATGATCCCTTAGATCATTAGTTATGATTATTCAATAAAATTAGGTCCAAATCCCTAAAAGAATTCCTGCACCAAAAGTTCTATGCTTGGACTTAGTCAAATTGAATAAAGTTCTTCATGATAATAGAAGCTCATGTTCTAGATATATTTCCTCATTGCATTTCATATAGATTAGGTTTAAAATTTATGTTTTCCGTCCCACATGGAGAGAGCTGGGAAGCACTGTAAGTCCTTTTACTGATAATCGCATCATCTGATTTTCGGCTTGCATTGCGTTTCTGTCTTCTCCCTTTAATTTTGATCACATAGGACAAGCAAAGAATTAATCAAATTGTTACGACTTTTCCAAGAATTTTACTCAAAATAAGTGAAAACCATAAAAATTAAAAAAAAAGGTCTTCTAAGAAAACCTTGACCTTATTAAAAGTGATTAATTGAACTTCATTGATTTGGGTTCACAACACCCTAATTGTGTTCAGGTACCTTCTAGATATAGTGATACACAATCCTTAAGGAATTGAGACCCAAATCCCAACCTGAGTAATGCCTTGTCTATCGCCTAGATCCATGAAGTATTGATGCTTCTATCGTACATGGACGAGTAGGGCATAGTCTGCTTGAGGACTTTGTCTGAAGAGTTGAGCGTAGGCCATTCCATCATGGAAGTGTCTTTCTCATCATCTCGCGTCTGAGTAGGTCCTTGTATGCTTTCAAACTTGGTCTGAAGTATTGGTTTTGCTTATCAGCTTGCCCCTCTACCTCTTTTGCTGAGTAGTGGTCCGGATTCGATAACAAGGGCCTTCAAAAAGTACAGGCTACTGGTTACAAAGGAAGTGGGAAGTACGAGTACTTTTCTGGCAGTACTCACTCCTAATGTACATACTCAGACATATAGTAATACATTTCTCTCTGGATAGAGGATGCGTTACTATATCATGACATCATACGACATCGGTCTTGGTTATCTCAACCTCGTTAAGTCAACTCTTTGACCTAACTTATCTGACACCTCTGAATCTCTATCACTATGCAGAGGACATGCATCAAGAGGTCAGCTAGATATCAAGCTTTAGATAAGGATTATCATTTCCTTCTCGGGCTGGAGATCCTCTCTTAACAATCATTCGATGGTGCTTAATTAGTCCTCAATCTAACTCTTTAGATATCACCCAAGCACCTGCCTCTATGATTCAACCATTGAATCAACAACTGTATGATTATTAAGATGGCCATGGTACATAGCCCTAATTGTACTAAGGGGCTATATGAAAATTAGTTATTCTTCATTTCAGATTAAGGAGGGAATTGCAATAATATTTATTCCATAATGGCTCGTCATGGGCTCACATGTCGAACACTCTTATTATGGTAGTGGCATTAGAGCTCATTTCTTGTCCAGCTGCAACTATTCAGAGGTTGAAAGAGTGTGGAAAAAAGGAAATAATGTAGAGGAGAATACGAAATGTGGCGGTTTCTATGGTACGATGGCTCATATGGAGGAAGAAAATGGTGTTGATGGTTTTAGTGTAGCTCATATAAGAAGCAAAGCTCGTGTGGTGAATATTTGAGTAACGGGTAGTTCAATAATAGAGCTGGTTCATATGAGGATGTTGTTATGAGGTGTTGAAGCTATATGAAGGGGCTTCGACATGAAATTAAAAAAGAAGGGGTTCTCCATTACTAATTTTGATCAATCTATAGTGAATGTGAGTTTGGGGATTGTGACACCACTAGAGGGGGTAAATAGTTGTTTGAGGAAGTTTAAAAAAATTACAAAATATTCATCAAGCACCAAAACAACCAACCAAGAAATCCAATGAGCACACATTGCAAAGTATTTTAGCGAGGAAACCTACCTTGGTAAAAACCATGACTTAAGTCTTCCTGAATTAGGATTTCTGAATTAACCAAGCTAATCAACTACTTCACTAAAGGACGAGATATTTACGCAAATATCTCAACTGTTACAAAGCTGACACTTCACAACCTTGGATCAAACACCAAGGTCAACACTACATATGAGATACTATAGCACAAGCAGAAGAACAAGTAAGCTTTCAACTTTTTTCTTGCTCCTAGGATATCTCACATCCAAGAACTTCTCTGCACACTTATGATCAGGCACCTAACAACCTACTGAAAGATGTTAACTGGAAATAAAGTGATATAGCAAAAATATTATTCATAAAATATTATTTTCATAGATATCAATAAAGAATTCTCCAAATAAGAGCAGTAATATCTAGAAATAAATTAGCAGAATATAATTATACCAAGATTAATAAATAGGAGCACAACAATTATATCATAGATATATCGCATGCCAATAATCAATATCAAGCAAATAGTAAATATCATCGTGTAGAAAAGGCTACCAAAAGTACTCTGACTCCAATTTGAAGAACTTGAAATACGATGAGCAATTAAACCCTATTGAACTAAAAACTTTGCTTCACATCTTTAAGAAAAAATATTCTTCTCGAAAGATCAACCGAATCGATGAATAGGAGAAAGAATGTCGAGGAAATCACTCGGAGAGAGCTTCTCGCTTTTCTAGAGAATATAGGATCGATTGGTCAAGTTGTGTATGCTACAACAATGAGTATGGGGTCATTTATATGGGTCCAAGAGAATAGGACCATTGGAAACAAAATAGGCATGAACTTGGATATGATTTCCTAATATGATCGACCAACTTTTAATGATCGATGAACTAGAAAGTTATGATTGATTAGTTGCAGACCATTGGGAGGTCACCTCTAGGGTTTTGTGAGGGTCTAATGTAGTATACACAAGGCGAGAACTACATTGTCATTGAGGTGACTGCTCACGAAACCCAGATGTCAATCAACAATTAACCACAAAAGATGAAGTAGTGATAAGAGAGATGTGGAGTTAAAAATTTATTATAACTCCACAAAATGTGTGTATAGTGCAAGTATGTAAAGTGTCAAATACATGGAGCAAGGGGAATAGACATAACATTGGCAAAATGTGACAATAATTTTTTTGGTGTTTTATAATAATTTTGAATTTTTAGTGGGTCTTTAACTATCTTTTTCTTGGATTTTTGTTTTTATATATTTTATGTGTTTTTAATTTTATAGTTTTTTCTTTTTCTTTTTATATTTTGTGATTTTTAATTTTCTTTTCTTTTTAATTTTATATAAGATAAGTATATATAATATGTAGATATAATATAGATAATATAGACTATAATTATACAAAATAAAGACAAAATCAAAAAAATAACCTAAGGTACGGTACTTGTATTTTTTAAATGGTATTAAAAATATTTTGGGAATTATAATAATAATAGTACCTATAAAATAAGTAAATATAGGTATAAGAATATAATATATGATATTGTATGTATAAATGTATCTATAGATACTCAAAATGCAAAAAATAAATTCTTTTTGTCTTTTTTATTTTTTTCTTCCATTTTCAAGATTTTTATATTAATTTTTGCTTTTTGTATTTTTAATTGAATACAAATTAGAAAATAGTGAATTAAGTTCATAGGTCAAATTATTTTGGATTTCAAAAATATTTAAAAAGCTCAAAAATTTCTAAAAAAATAATTTTAATATATAGGAAATATAATAAATAAAATATAGAGCCAGAATATGCAATTTTTTATTTTTTTGAATGACTTTTTATAATTTTTATAGGGTAATAAGGGTTTGCTATTTTTGTTTTTCTTTTGAATTTTTTAATTATTGTTAGTATGTAGGTGTAAGATACAATAATAAGTAACCCCTGATATTTTAGAATTTTTCAAAACACTTAGATTTTTATGGATTTTTTTATGCAAATAAGGAATAAATGTAATGTTTTTAGATTTCTAAATTTGGGGAAATATTTTAATTTTCCATATAAAAAATATATATTATTTGATAATATAGCATGCACTTAAAATAAATCTCCTACCATTTATAGATGGGAAATGACATTTTTAATGCACGAAAGAAAGGAAATAAAAATACAATTCGGGCAAGGACTAAAACATAAATAAAATTAATTCAAAATGCAATCCATGACATAATTCAAAGTTCAAGGGCCTCTGTAATATTCCCACAAATATTTATTTCATCCCATGATAGTAGGGATATAAGTGCAATTTCTTGAGCACGGTGGGGCATACATGCAATTATCCTAAACATTTTGAACCGGGTTATAAAATTACTAGACTAAACAATAACAAAAAATTACCAGGGGTCCTTGCAAAAAGCCCACTACCGCATGTGTATGGGAACGTGAGGTGAAGTGGAAAAGGACCTTTGTGAAAATACAGAAAGTCTAGGGGTCTACTTATAAAATAGCCGTAAACTTTTAAGTACTGACAATAGTTTATGGATTAAAAATAAAATACAAATAGCAGAGGGTAGATTTTGCAAAATACCCCCTAAAGGAATGGGTGGACGGCTGGATGCATTCCACATATACTTGTGTCGCATGTGGGACAACTGATGGTGCTTCAACATTGGATGGCCCAGATTAGATCTGGATGGCTGGATCAATGGTTGAATGTTCTTGTATCTGAAGGTTGTTGCTAATCCTGGAAGGGATGCTCGATCAAACGATGGAGGAGCTCAGAGGAAGAACAGGGAAGAACGCTAGAGGATGCGAGCTTCGATCCATTCTCCCAAGCGACTCTGGCATTCTTGGGGGTGACAAAAAGGTTCAGAAGCTTCTTGGAGAAGTCCTTGAGCTGATAGAGTGGTCAGATGGGTCCTAGAACCGTTGAAGGGGTTCCCAAAGGTTGGAGAAGCTTAGGGGCTCCATGTGCTTCAACTTTAGACAAAACTCGACCGGCGAGAGGTCTTAGTGTCTCCAGAACCTGCAGTGAAACTCTTCATGTACAAAGGGAGGTTCTGTGTGTCCAGATAGGGTGAAATGGAGTGGGACGAGGTGTGGAGCCGCTCTCCGACGAGGTGACGTAGGAGTGGATTCCTCTATTTTAGCAAGATGGGGGGGATTGGAGGTGCGTGGGATGTAGAAGAACTGAATGGGAAGAAAGTAGATGTGGTTAGTCATTGGAGCTTAACTCTAACGAACTACAAATTCTGGATTTAACAAAAAATAAAACTAAATTGAATGAAATAAAGGCCTAAAATTGCATGAATCCTAATCCTAGGAATTCAAAAAATGTAAAGAAGAAGCTAACCTGACCTGGAATGTCTAGGATCAGAAACTCGCGGTGGAGGTGGTTGGCAGAGCTAGATCAACTTGATTCATCGCCTCTTTGTTTGGATCAAGTTCAAAGCATGGTACACATGCTAGTCCTTGACGATTAAATTGTTAATGAGTTGTATGGTTAGGTAATGACCAAGTGACCAAAGTTGATTGAGGATGTACTTGGATTAATACAATAAGTTTTTTTATAATCGAGTTTGTAATTAAGGTATGATAGCATTGGGAGATTTATGCTTTCACATGCATAGAATTACAACATAAAGGTGTTAATTGCCATATTGCTTGTGATGGATTTTGAAACCTAAGTAATTGAGTTGGAAGTTTTTTGGTTTCTCATACAACAATCATGATTAACAGATTGGTAGATTGTAGGTAGACTAAAGTTTAAAAAGAAAAGAATAGCAAAATGAGACGCTTTACCTAGAAGTGAGGTGAGGCTTAGCCTCGCTTGAAACCTCAGCAAGAGTCATGTTGTTACCAGGAATCTCAAGCAAGATTAGGTCTAGGATTTTGAAGGGGGAAGATGGATCAAATTCGAAGGGTGGAGATGGAGGTGCATATATACATGGGGACAATGGATGGAGCAATGTGCTTGATCTAGTGATCCCCGAATCAAAGTAACGATTTGGCATAAACGTTGTTGATCGAGGCATAAAATCACCGAAGGAACCATGCCCAAAAAATGAAAAGAGAAGCGATGATAAATATAGGAAGTTTTTTCAATGGTTGTTACAGTGGCTAAACCAAGAAGACCAGGGAGTTGACCTGGGTCAACCCACCATGGCTCTTGATTGGGCCACGTCACCCACTAAAAGACAAAACATAGGGCAAAAATAGAAATAATTCAAAAAAATATTAAATTAGTTTTTCTTAAACCAATAAAAGTTTTTATTATTTTTTGTAGTATTTTGATCTAATTTTTATTTATTTATTCAGGTTATTTGTTGTATGTCTATTCTTACAAGTATAAATATAGGTATATTGACCTATGTATCGAGCATTTTTTTCTATTTTCTATTTTATTATTTTATCTACATGATTTATATATTTATAACTTTTTTAGATATAAACAAATATATTTTGTTTTATATTTTTGAATTAGTATGCATACTTCAATCAAAGGTGTATTTATTATACTGGTATATGTATATGTAATTAATATATGTCTTTGAGTATATTAATTTTTTTATTGCCTTTTTTATTGTTTTATTTTATTCTAATTTTGTACATGTATTTCATACATTATTTAAAAAATTATAAAAATATGAAATAGTTAAAAATATAAACACTAAATAAATTGATTATTTTATTCAAGTACAATGTACAATAGGGGTTCAAAAGCAAACTTCTACATCTTAACTCCAAATTGAATGAAACCACCTTCATTAAATAGATAATTAAAAGTTATATAAATTAAAATGATTTTAATAAATTTTGAGTTCATATGGAGAAGATAAAGGTCTCTAAAGTTTAGATTTTGTCTTTTTATTTTGAGTGTAGAAGGCACAATGTGCATTATTTTTATGTAAAATAAATTTTGTATTTTTCTATGTATTTTTGTCTACAATTTCATGCACAAAGTTTATTGATTTAATATACAAATAATAAAGCGTAAAATGGGTCTCAAAATAGACTTATTGATGAATTGAAAAGTAGGGTTTCCTTGGTTTATTGGCCCTTATCTCCCCCTACTTTTTTCTTGTCAATCCAATTATCATGATGCTTAGGTCTCATAGTTTATGGTCATTCAAAAACTATGTTATTTCATTTCTTTTTCTTTTCTTTTCTTTATTCTTTTATTTTGACTTTAAATACAGTATTTTATACAATATTTACACTGCAAATAATAAAGTTATTTAATGCAAAATAATGATATAGACAAGCATTTAGCTAGGGTTTAAAGGCCAAAATGAAAGAATAAAGGTGATGAAATGGAGATTCATCACCACCCTATACTTGCTTTTGCTAGTCCCTAGCAAACACTTATGCCTATAAGTGCAGAAAAGAAAATAAAGAAAAAGAAAAAGAAAGAGCTCGGAATAATTTTTTACTTTTAAGTGTGTCTTATTAAATCAAAGTTTAGAGCTCAAAGAAGTCCTTTGGATTATTACTTTGTTTAGAATCGCACTAAAGTTAGGAAATGAGACACAACTGCCCTTAGGTCCCATTATCCTATCATCTACTTATATTCACGGCCAGGTCAGAGACATCCTCTCAGTCACATACTCTTGTTGTTTTGAAATGACAGATCCATGTGTGTGACTTTTTAAGCTCTTCCCAAACAAAATTGTTGAATTATAAAAGCGTATTCTCTCCTGTTAGCTCGTCCTCATGGAGATAGATATTTCCTTCTAAGGTCTGGTACCATTAGCCTCTACAATCGAGTAGGGAAAGAAACTGGAAGAAGGAGAAAATAACTCGGAATGGATCAGTGTAGTCTTCATTCCCTTGTGAAGCATGATCAGTGTAACCAAGTCTTCACCAAGAGGCATGCTTTTTATGAAGCTCATATTTTTGGTAGAATTGTCGGTGTAGGATTCTTTGAATTTTTCTTTTGACTTTACATATCTCTCGCATTCTTGTTTATGCCACGATGGATATATTGTCTTTTGGTATACCCAATTTTGGGGTCTTAGAATAAAGTTGCGCCCACAAACCATTCCTCATCCGAATTCTTAATCCATCTCTAGTCTTTAGAAATCATGTCTACCAATAGAAGTGTGTTAGAATACTGGTTTCGACAATCCCCAAGAATGGATATTGGGCCACCCTTACGCAGCGGCCTAGCATCGTCCCAACTTAGACTCTAAGATCTTTCAACAACCCATCTGAATTGAGCTAATTATTAAGTGCAAAGTGTCTAGTCAAGCCATTGTCTCAAGAGTCTTATGGATGATATGAAGGGTTCTAGTTAGACACAATGAATTCACTCCTGAACATAGTCCCATGGAACCTAAAGAACTAAGTCAACGAGACTTGAAGTATCTCAATTCTAGTCCTTAGTGGGTTCCTCTGAAATTAAGTGCATTAAGGTCTATACCAAGCTCCAATCTTCAAACTTTCATTCAGATTTTTTCAACTGTCCTGATCATTCCAAAAAATGCGAATGGTGTGTATAATGCAGAAAAAAATCTTTTTGTGAAGCACTTTTCTATTTTGAACTTTTCATAGATTTTTCGAAAAAGTTTTTGCAAATTTTTATATAGGTTTTGAAAAGATTTTGTAAAGGATTTTGTATTTTGAATTTTCCAAATATTTATAATTTTTTGAATAATGGTTAATAAAGGAGCTATATACAATTGTTTACATTGGAGTGTTGCTATATTTACAAGGTTGATGGTGTGTTTTATACAAAGAATTTACAAGTCGGTTAGTGATTATTTACATGATATATGTACAAGTTTTATACAATCTTTATAAGGATTTTATTTGGATTGTTATTTACATAAGGTTCTCAAAACATTTGAAATTTTTTTGCAAATATTTTGAAAACTTATTTTTGTAAATAATTATGATAAAAAAATTACAAATATTTACAAAAGTTGAAAATCATTTTGCAAACATTTTCAAAACAGTATATATAGATTTTTCAAAAGTTTTTGCAACAATTTTTCAAACCATTTGCAAATTAATTTTCAAAAGATTTTATTTACATAAATAAAAGAAATGATTACAAATAAAAGACTTTTTCAAAGATTTGAAAATATTTTGCAAAGGTTTTCCAAACAGTTTTAAAATATTTTCAAACCATTTTTCAAATCATTTTGCAAAACATTTTTAAACCAATTTATTACTATATTTATAAAGAATCTTGGTGTATTTTATCAATTAGCCTTATTATTGAAATTACAAAAGTACTAGTTATGGTTATAATATATACGACATATATACGGCCCCCTATACATAGCTTGATCTATGTCCTCATAGATCAGAGAGAAAAAGGGAAGACATAACTCGTACTAAGTATAGAATAGTCTATACTACAACGATGAAAGAATCAACGAATGAGAAGTTGACCATCCCCCTCTACTTAGGATGAAAAATCATAAGTATAGTAGACTGTATATACGATAGGGAGGGTCAAAGGTGGGAAAATACAAAATCATTGGCTCAATTTGCCCCCCCCATACTTAGGACAGAGTACGTCCTAAGTAAAGTAGTGATAAAGAGGTGAACACCTTTTTTGGTTAGAATTAGAAAAGGAAAAGGAAAAGAAGAAAAGAAAAATTATTTTTGTGATTTTGTTGCTGATGTGTCTGATCCTTTGGACTCTAGGAGCTCATCTTGAAACACAACTTCGAATGAATCGACAACGAACAGGAATGTGTCATGCACTAAGTACGGCTTCAACAACTGTCCATTGACTACACATGGTTGTGTCAGGTGACAATTTTGATATGAGGAGGCATCTGTTGTCATGCACTGCTTTTACAACAAATGGTCCAGTCCATTTTCTCTTGCTAAGAAAATCATCAACATCGCATCAAAAAACCACAACTTATTTCCAAGTTTGAAAGTCTTCCTATGGATATATTTGTCGTGTTATCTCTTGAATTTCTCTTTATAAGGTTGTTATCATATGTGTAGTCTTTGAATTCAAGAAATCTATTCAGATCAACTTTGTGATTCTTTCTTGCGAACTCGGAATCAAGGTTCCATGTGTTCAATGCCCATAAGGATCTATGAATTTGTTCCATGGGAAGGTGGCAAGGCTTTCTAAAGATGAGGTGGTAGGGAGACTTGCCAAAAGGATACTTGTATGATGTGTGATATGCCCAAAGAACTGAATCAAGTAAATGAGACTAATTCTTCTTATCTGGTCGCATAAACTTCTGCAATATAGTTTTTATCTCCCTATTAAAACATTCAGCCAAGCCATTTGATTGAGGGTGGTACGACATTGCACCACGATGCTCAATGTCATATTCTTTGGTCAACTTCTTGACCTCTTTGTTATGAAATGGATCCCCTTGTCAGAAAAGAGAATCATGGGGATCACGAACTGTGAAATGATGTTTTCCGTCAGGAAGCGACATATTGTACGGTTGTTCATGGTTCCGGCAGGGATTGCCTCTACACATACTAACATAGTCGAAGGCGAGCAGGATGTATTCAAGACCATGGTTGTTAAGAAAATGACCCATGAAATTAGTGCTCCAAGCGTCAAAGATGTCATATATCTGAATGCACTTTAGAGGCATCGTGTCTTGCATACTGGTGTTCTCGGCCATTCGCTGACAGTTGGTAAATTTCTTTACACAGACGTCTGCATCCTTGAATATAGTTGGCCACCACAGGTCACATAGAAACACTTTCGTTGTTGTCCTCGTTCTTGAATGGTGTCCACCGTCTTCAAGCTTATGGTAGTGGTCTAGGACACCTATTACCTCCTCCAGATGCAATATACTTCCTCTCAGAATAGATGTGGTTCTTCCCACTAGTAAAATGAATGTCAGCCAAGAATTTATCAATTTTAATCTTAGACCAGTCTGGTGGAGTCTTCTTGGAGAGAAGATAGTTTACAATGTTGGCGTACCATGGGAGAGAGCATATAGACAAGACTACCTCATCTTGAAAGGTCTCTGATGATTGGAATGGAATTCTACTCAAGAGGCTCTGCATGAATTATCTTGGAAAGATGATGTGCCACCACATTCTTGATGCCTGGTTTGTCACGAATTTCCATGTCAAACACTTGGAGTAGAAGAATCCAACAAACTAGACAAGGCTTGGCATCTTTCTTGCTCTATAAATACTTGATGGTAGAGTGGTCAGTGTAAATGATAACCCTTGATCTGAGGAGATGTGATCTGAACTTCTCCAAAGCAAACACTATGGCTAGAATCTCTTTCTCTGTCATTGTATAATTTTTCTGGGTTTCCTTAAGTGTTCTTCTAGCATAATGCAAATGGCATCCCATCTCATCTTTGTCCTAAAACAGCACCAATTGCGAAGTCTGGTGCATCTATCATGATCTCAAATTGTGGAGACCAATTAGGTGGATGCAGGATATGAGCGTATGTGATCAAGTCTTTCAAATTATTGAAGGCTTGTGTATCACGGTCATCCACAACAATATATGTCTCCTTGTCAAGAAGTTCTATCAATAGTTGGGCAAGTTTGTTGAAGTCTTTTATGAATGGTTAGTAGAAACCGGCATGCCCTAGAAATTATTGGACCTATT
This sequence comes from Ottelia alismoides, assembly GCA_037367405.1. NCBI lineage: Eukaryota > Viridiplantae > Streptophyta > Magnoliopsida > Alismatales > Hydrocharitaceae > Ottelia > Ottelia alismoides. The sequence goes on along the minus strand of JAZKJV010004799.1, from coordinate 54,006 downwards.
TTAGATTTGTGGGTGGCTCAAGTTTCCAAGTCACTTCCACCTTGATTGGGTCCACTTCTATACCGCATTATGATACCATGTGACCCAATGCGATCCCTTTAGTCACCATAAAGTGACTCTTCTCCTACAAGAGCACAAGGTTGACTTCATAGCACCTCCTCAAAACTCAATCTAAATAGTCCAAACATTGGCCAAATGTGTCGACAGAAAAATCATCCATGAAAACATCGAGTAAATTTCCCACCATATCTGCAAATACGACCAACATACATCTCTGAAATGTAACGGAGGTGTTACATAGTCCGAACAGCATATGTCGAAAGGTGTACGCCCTAAATGGACAAGTGAACGTGGTCTTATCTAAATCCTCAGGAGAAATTGCAACTTGGTTATACCCAGAGTAATCGTTCAAGAAGAAGAAATATTCCTTTGTGGCTAGCCTTTTGAGGATCTAGTCGATGAAAGGCAGTGTAAATGGTCCTTCTTGGCAGCAAGATTAAGACATCTGTAGTCCACACAAACATGCCAAGATGCTAGTACGATGGTCAGAATCTCCTCTCCTTCTCATTATTTACAATTGTGATCCCTGATTTCTTTGGCACTACGTGCAGGGGACTCACCCACTTGGAGTCAGAGATGTGATATATGAATCCTGCATAACACCATTTCTAGATTTCCTTCATCACAACCTCCCAGAGGTTCCGGTTTAATCTACGTTGGAATTCTCGGGAAGATTTGTTGTCTTATTCTTGGTAAATGTGATGCGAGTACAATGATGGATTTATCCCATGGAGATCTGATAGCTTCTATTCTATCACCTTGCGGTTTCTTTCAAGAACCTCCATCACATAAGATTCTTGGTCTTCGGTCAAATGAGCATTGATGATGACTTGATGCATATTTGTCTCACCAGCAAGGAAGGCATACTTCATGTTGGAGGGCAACGGTTTAAACTCTGGTGGGATTGGAGTCGGCTTTGTGGTGACTTCAGCAACAACTGCAGATGTTAGCTCTTTCATCTGTTGGTTGTCTACCTCTGCATTTCAGCTTCTTCATTCATAACACCACAAAGATCGAGAATGAAATCCTCATGCTCATATGAGGGTGGTTGTTCAAATAATTCCATTTGTACATCAGCGCAAATCTCATCATCAAAGAGCTCATGTAGTTCTACTAATTTTCCTGTACTTCCTCTTAAGAGAGGAATTCCAGGGTTTCTTTGTCATCCAAAAATAGATTTGATCTCTAATTTATGCTAAAAAAACTCAGTCCTTAGGACATTGAGGTATAAGCATTCTCATCTCAGATATGGCTTCTACTGATTTCGGTTCAGACATAGTCTCTATCTTATCTTATCATTGTTGGAGCGGAATGTGATCTCTCCAGTGATGTAGCCAACTACTGCCTCGGTCGTCCAAAGGAATGGCCGCCCAAGTATAATCGGGATATGTTGTAGAGGTGTGGAATTGTCCATGTCCAGGACAATGAAATCAATAGGGAATTGCATCCCTTGAATAGTGACGATCGCATCCTCCAATATGCCCCTAGGCTGCTTCATGGAACGATCTACAAACTACATAATCATCATGGTTGGATTGAGCAGTCCTAACTCAAATTTTGTGAGTGGTGACGATGGCAAAAGATTGTTAGAAAACCCACAGTCGAGCAAGTTGTGCTCGAACTCCTTATTAAAAATTTTGCATCCGATAAGTGGTGCTCCCTTGTCTTTCTTCTTATACGAGAGACTGTTGATGGCATTCATTATAGCCATGGTGAGGATATGCTTCTCATATTTTCTACGTTTGAAGGGTTGATGCTTCATTGTACATGCTTCCTTGAGTCCTTTCTTCACATTGGGCATGTACTCCATGGCTTTCAGAAGAGGCATATCAAGCATAATTTTTACAATATTTCAATGATGCTAGGATCAGACAAAGCATTTTTCATTTTTTTACTGTTTTTGATTTAAGTGCAGAGGGGAAAGACATATGTACATCATCAAAAATGCTTTCATTCACATTCAATTTTTTTATCCATATCATTTTGTACAGGTTGATGGAAAAAAGGTACACATTCATCTACATCAAGTGGACCAAAAATAACGAGCGTGGCTCCATCGGTTGCATTTGATTCTGTTACAGATGTTGGCATCTCCAAGTCTAGCACGGCTTCACCAGGACTTCTACTTTCTTTTTGTGTTTTTAAATTTTCGTCATTTTTGTGTTTGTATATCTGTTGTTTCTCCAAAATATGGTGTCGAACCAAATGTTGGCATGGCTAACAATTCATCATCGGACGCTTTACTCTTCCCCTTCACTATAGCAGATGGTTGAAGTGTACTGCCACTCATGAGAGTTATAGAATTTGATAAAAAAAGAAGTTATTTTCACCAGAATCGGGTGGGGCAATGCAGGCTACATGCTCCTTGTGATGGAAGTTGTTCGGGTTGGCTTCGACCTAGCCAGAATGATAGTCTTGGCAGCTATCAGGTCATCTATCTTATGGCTCATCTCAGTCATGTTCTTCACTAACTGAGATTGATAATCAAGGCTAGGTTAACCGAGGCAACCTCAAAGGGTTCATCTAGGTGAGACCGCTGATTCTAATGGTAAGAGGGAGGTTGTTGTTGGTAACCTTGTAAGTATTAAGGAGGAGGAGCAAGAGAAGGGTACTGCTGGTAGGGATGGGTGGAGTATTGTTGGTTATATTAAGTAGCAGGTTGTTGACTATGGTGGTGACAGTATCCAGACCATTGCTAATAGTTGCTCTACCTCCAGTTGTAACCATGTTGTGGAGGTTGCTGCTGGGCTGGATTGGGCTGATAGTTCCACGCACCCTGCTGCTGATGATATGCCTAGCTGGCATGATTCTAAACATGTGGTTGTCGCTGAGGATGGGTCAGCTCTTGAATGTTGCTCCAGATGCCATTCACATCTTGAATGAGTGGGGGAGGTGGAGAACAAGACTCATGATATTGTGGATGGAATTCAGATGGCCGGTCTGTGTCTATAGCTGTGGCGGTGGCTGCTCCAGAGCCTGCACATGGTATATGTGCTAGATTAGAGGTTGACTAGATTAGCTGTGGTGGTTGTGGATGTGTTTGTTCCTTCTTCTTAGGTGGAGGATAATATGTGATGGTGACTGCATTGTAGGTACTGATGATGTTCACTAGCAGCTCTAGCTGCTTGGTTATAATGTCAAGCTTGTACAGGCCCTTCATCCTTTGATCGATCTCGGTGAGCTTCTCTAGGTCCTGCTACCTCTTCTCAATGATATCAACTTTCTAAAGGTAATTCCCAATTATGCTGAAGTCAGAGTTGTTGTATTTGCCGACCTCTTGGGTTTCTACCATATTGACATTCTTGTGGAGGACTTGCGTTGGCGGTTGAATCTTAATGGAATGAGATGAGGATAAAACGGGCTCTCCTTTGGCCATCTCCTCAAAGATCTGCCACACTACTACCTCGTCCTTGTTGAAATGCGAGCCTCCACAGGCGGTGTAAACCAGATGTTGACTAGTCTCTGTCAGACCCCAAAAGAAATGATGGACCAAGATGGTGCTTGGTATGTCATGATGGGGGCATTTCTCAATAAGATCGCTAAACCTCTCCCAGGTCTCAAAAAAGGGCTCTTAGGGTGCCTAAAAGATGCTAGCAATATTTGAGGATAGTACTTGTGTAGGAAGGCTGACTTCATATTGTCCTAGGTCGTCATCACCATCTTTAGATGGTTGATCCAGTAGAGTGCTTTGCCTTGTATGCTGATGGGAAAGGTGGTCATCTTGACTACACCCAATGAGATGTTGGGGTAGTGTATGGTGCTGCAGATACGGGCGAACTACTATAAATGGATGTAACGCTCCTTGATGACCCGCCAAGCAACTCGGGTTAAGTAAACAAATAATCAAGGGTCGTCACGACCCGAATCACCGAGCTAAGTCAATCAAGAAGAAGAAAACCACTCAATAAAATAAAACAATCAAGCACAGAGAACGTAAGCAGTTTCACTATTTATTTTACCTGGTATAGCAACCAGGGTCGAACATAAGGAGCACGAGTAAACTTACGAAGTAGTCAAATCTCATAAAAATAAAACATATTTTTGGTGGTTTTTACTTTTGCAAAAAAAATAATTTTTAATAAGAAAACAAAATCAAGCAAATAAGAAATCAAGGCACACAATAATTTTTTTGTATTTTTAATCAAGGCTAAAAATGCTCAAAATTTTCTATAAAAATAATTTTGATGTTTTGTGTTTTAGAATTATTTTGGTAATTTTCTAGAGTTTTGCAAATGTTTTTAGAATTTTGTAACAATCAAACAGTGAATAAAACTATAAATAGTGCACAGCTAGGACTATATTGAAAATTAAAATTACTTAAAATGCCCTAAAGTCCTGGGGAGTAATTTTATAAAAACTATGAATAAAAATCTACAAACAAAAACTGAAATGAGGATTTTTTTTCTCAAATTGTTTATGATTTTTATAAGTTTTTAGGTCTTTTGCAATTTTAGGGATTTTTATAAGGAATTTTTAAACAAAAATGCTATAGGAGGTAAAACACATAAAACCACACATCAACATAAATTTTTGTAGAATTTTTAAAGTAATTTTCAGATTTTTATGGATTTTCAAAAATAGACAGAACAATTTTTAAGGGTTTTTAATTTTTCAAAAATAATAGTTGTGGTCAGATTAATCCACAAAAAGTACCATAAATACTGCATCTCACTGAGAGTGAACAGTAATTTTTAGGGGATTTTTGGGATTAATTTACTATTTATTAAATTAAATAAGAGACGGGTAGTTTTACAGGGACCTACGTGCAATTAAAAAAGTTTTAGGACGAACAATAACACAAGCAGAAAATATAGGGCTCAAATGCAAAAAGTCCAAGCAAACAAGTGTGTGTCAGTGAACTAGGCTCACAAGGGCATAAATGCAAATATCAAAATCTTTCATTCATTATATAACAGCATAGAAGTTCAGGCTACTCTCTGCAAATAACCCAAATAGCATGTGTTGGGGCACGTGAGTTCACACAGGCTGGACCAAAATGCAAATCTCAAAAACTACGAGGTCTAAACTGCAAATTGTCTGTACTACCATTTTTATTTTCTAGCCTAATGAGCAAAGCATAAAAGTGCGAGGGTAAAAGAGAAATATACCCCTGTAGAGACACGTGGCGCGTGTGGGAGGGGTCGCTATCATGTGGCTCTGTTCATTCCCTGCAATCGGTTTGACGTCTCTGATCCAGCCGGCTGCGTACGTGTTAGATGGCTCTAGAGAATCTGATCCAACGACGGAAAGGTTGCTGCTAACGAATGGTCGTGATGGAATCTGGCACCGGTGAAGGCATCCAACAGCAAGCAGAGGATCTGGAAGAACAACCTATGGATGAACTTCGATCGGCCAATGGAGGCGATCCACTCCTCCGATCAAGTCATCCAAGGGTCATGGAGTGTCGCGAGGGTGCTCCGCCCTGGTGAATGGCTCCAATGGAGGTGAAGACGGTCGGATGGGGCCACTTGTGAACTTCTCCCGGAGCTGCTCTGCCTGAGCAGCAAGGGCTCTAGAACGCTCCCCGGTGTGTGAGTAGACCTGCAAAAGGAAGAGGGAGTTCAGGGCTACGCTCCGACCCAAGTTATTTCTTCAAAGGATAGGGGAAGCATCGGTGAATGGATTTTGACCTCCGACGAAGGCATGAGAAAGAGATCTAAGCCTAATATCGACCCGATGGTCAAGTCTCAGGGTGGTTGGGTCGAGTGGGAAGGTGCGAAATGAGATATAGCATACATCAGAGCGGATAGTTGTAGCGAACGAGGCTCCGACCAGTTAGTCGCAGCAAGTGGACGTCAGTGAAGGCGAAATGAAAAGACGGATTGAAACGAGACGTGGAGTGGATATAGGTGCTACTTGAGGCTACTGGCGTGTTCAGCAAGATTAGGCGGAGATGGAAATTTGGGTCTTAGCCTCCACCACGCTACGGCGAGCAGGGAGGAGTCTGGCCACGTCGAGCTACGAGTCTCCAGGCGATTCCCTAAAGGTCCAAATCCGGTGCTCTATTGGTTGTCACTTCAAAGAAGAGGGCTATGGAAGAAATGGGGTGTGAGGGATAAGCTGCGGTGCTAGGAGGCAAAAGAAAAGATTTTATAGGCAGCTCGAGGGTCCAAAAAGATCGACATGGAGCGCGGAACCCTGAGGAGATCTGGATCATCCTATGGATCCGCGAGGATCGCGGAGGTCTGAGGAATTACATGTCTAAGAATCTAGGTGAGTGTCAATCGGAGTCGAGTTGGGTAATTGGGAGAAAAGGCCCCGGCAAAGAGGTTTCGACCTAACCCGAGCTAAGAGGAGCGTCGACTATAGTCAACAAACCCTCATGGACAAATCAGAAAATTCGACTTTACAAAATAATTGAAAATTCAATAAAAAAATAGCAAATAAATTTAAAATAAAAAGTGTATAAAGAAAAATTATTTATTATTTTTCAAAATATATTCTGTGATTTTTAATTATTTTTATGAAAAATACATTAATGTATATACAATATATAGTGTTTTGTACAAGTATAATATACTAATGTATTATGTACAAGTATTTTTATTTTATTATTTTTACATAAATACCCTTATTTTATATTTTATTTATTTACAACATATTTTTATCAATATAAGTTAATTTTTATTATATTTTTACAAAGTATTCACATACATAGAATAAATAGGGAATGTGGCATATATAAGTGTGTTTTTCACAATGAATGGAGGATTTTTATTTTTCTTATTTTTATTTTATATTTATTTTTAGGAATATATACAAGGTTTAAAATAATGAATTAATTTTATTTTATCAAAAATAGGTATGTACAAATATAGGTGAAATATATAGAATACAAAGTGAGCCCTATCTCTCTCTACTTATTTTATTTTGCAATCAGGTCAAGGCTTGACCTTCTCTTGGGTTTTGGGTCACTTTGTATTTATTATAAATACTTCATCCTTTTTCTTTTCCTTTATTCTTTTATTTTTAGACAAAGATGCATGCTAAATATGCAACAATAACACAGGCATGCAATCTGCTAAGTTATTCTATTTACAAATATTTACATGATGTTTTGCCAAGAAAAAGATCTAAAATAAAAGAATAAAGAGTGAGAATCAGGGTTTCATCACCACCCTGTACTATACCTTTACTAGTCCCTTGGCAAACACTTATTTGAAAAATAAGTGAAGACGAGAAAAGAAAAAGAAAGGGAATCAAAGTTGATTATTAGACGTGTCTTCACTAAATTGAAGTATGGAGCTCAATCAGACCTATGGATTATTAGTTTTTCGAAACCTTATTAGGAAATAGATTTAAGACTCAACAACCTCTAAATTCTATAATGCTATGATCAAGACATCTCAATAATCTTGATCTGAACAAGTCTACATACGCAAACTCTAATGATTGTGCATCTTTCCTTGTACTGTGTAAGTGATATGTAGCTCCCCACCTCATAAATGATAAGGCAACAACTTCCCTCAACAAGGTAACTCTAATTCCCTAGTCCAGCAACTCTTTCCTCTAGGAGCGAGGTATTCCCTTCTAAGTTCAAGTTCAACCAGCTCAAGAAGAGGAGAATGAAAAGAATGGACCGTGGCCAGTGTAGTCACGTATCCGCTGCAAGCTTCATAAGATAAGAAGGTGGAATACATAAGCTTTGCTTTATTCACTATATACACTCCGGCAAGCATTTTATTTTCAATCAGGCTTGTCGACTTTTTTGGAGTTTTTCTTGATTTTGCACCTTTTTTTATGTGCATATGTACAACATATCTACATGGTGCAGCATATTCATAAGGCGTTTTTCTACATGAGCCAGTAGACTATCCCTATTTTGAAGCATTATTGCAACCCACAGCTTCCTGTCTTTAGACCTCAATTCTACTAGACCAAGTTGAGATGCACATCCCTCCCTAAAGGAAGACGAGAGGTTCTTCCGAGAAGTACTACCCTTGTATGCTACTCCAAGCCAAAGAATTAGGCCTCCTCATCCCCTCATCCATGTTGAGCTAAGTGTAAGGTGTTGGTCCAAGTAAAGCCATTGTTTGAGAGAGTCATGAGTGTGTTGTTAAGTGTTCTACTTAGGCTCATCAAGATGACATGTGAACATAGCCTACTGGACTCAAATAATTAAGTCACTAATGGACCTGAAAAGTCTTAACCCTGAATCTTATAAGGTTCCTCTGAAAGTTAGGTGGATTAAGGTCTTAACCAAGCTCCATTTTCCAAATTAATTCCAAACTAGTTTAAATGTCAACTATGATTCAAAAGAATATGCAAATATGTGCAATTTTTCAAAATATCAAAATTTTATGAAAAATGTTTGAATGCAAGAAAGAAATGCAAGTTTTTGCAAAATATTTACAAACGTTTACAGATAGATTTTTGCAAAGTCTTATTTTTCAAACATTTTTTTCAAAATTTTTGTACTATATACATAATTTTTATACAAAAATATTTACAAAAGTTTTACACACAAGACCTTTTTATAATATTTGTACAAAAATATTTTTTATGAAAAATTATTTACAAACAAGTATGCTCAATAAAGAATGAAAGAAAAATTTTAAAATTTTGTGATTTTTAGGTATAAGGTTTTATCCATTTTATTTATTAACACACTCACATAGTACGAGTTATGGCTAAAGTATATATACAATATATACGACACCCCCCTATACTTAGCTCGAACGATGTCCTCATAGTGGTCAAAGAGCGATGAAAGGAAGACATAACTCGTGCTGAGTATTGGAAAGTTAAAAGAAGCATATACTATAATGATGAATAAAAGAATGCAATGAATAGAAATAGGTAATCCCCCTATACTTAAGATCAAGTAATCCTAAGTATAGAAGTCTGTACACAAGGGGAAAACTGAGGGCTAGAATGTACAGGGTCTACCTCCCTTATACTTAGGGTAAAATATGCCTAAGTATAGGCAACAAAATAGAGGTAAAAAGAAACAAACAAATAATCACAAGTCTGGCACTCCCCTATACTTAGGGTAAAGTGCACCCTAAGTATAACATACTCAAAAGATGAAGATGGGGCGTTAGACCAAAGAATGTGTGATATGGACAACTAGATCTATACAGCTACGGGTAAGAAGTGATAATCAGGCATGAGATGCAAATGATGTGAGTCGAAGACCACATCTCATGCAAAGTGAATAGGGGAAATGTCAACGATCAGCGGATCATGATCTAGATAAGGCTTCAGTCGTTGACCGTTTACTCGAAAGGTGGATTCGGATGACATCTCGGATATATCAATGCTACCATTGTCATGCACCTTTCGGACTAAGTATGGTCCCTTCCACTTGCTCTGCAACTTCCCTGGAAATAATCTCAACATGGCATCGAATAACCATACTCATTGGTTTGGCTCAAACTACTTATGTCTGATATGAGAATCATGCCATATCTTCACACTCTCCTTGTATTTGTAGGCTACTCGAAAAGGATGTATATCTAAGCTCCTCCAGGGCTGCCAACTCTGCTTTCCTATGATCTCCTATACTCTTTGGATCGAATAATAACTCTGTGACTGCCCATAGTGACTTGTGCTTGATTTCCATAGGTAAATGGCATGGCTTGCCATAAACGAGATGAAAGGGAGATGCACCCAAAGGTGTCTTGAAGGACGTCCGATATGCCCATAAGATCGAGTCCAAAAGCTGTAACCAATCCTTTCGGTCTGGACGGACGACCTTCTGCAGAATAGTCTTGATGTCCTTGTTCGATACTTCAGCAAGACCATTGGTCTGAGTGTGATACGGAGTGTCAACTCGATGGTTTATGCTGAACTCGTTAGCAAGGGCCTTTACCTTGTCGTTAATAAAGTGAGTCCCTCTGTATGATATCAATACTCCCGGAACCCCGAATCGTGAAATGATATTCTTCCTCAAAAATCAGCAAATAGTCTTAGCATTTATGGTTCGGCGGAGATGGCCTCGACCCAACGACTCACATAATCCACAACCAATAGAATGTACTCAAATCCCTAACTCCTAGGGAATGGACCCATGAAATCGATGCCCCATGCATAAAAAACCTCACATAAGTGAATGGGTTGCATGGGCATCATATCATGTTGTCCACAGGTACCCATCCTCTAACAGTCAGTACACCTCTTCACGAATTCATCAGAATCCTTGAAGAAGGTAGGCCACCATAGGATGGATTGGAGCACTTTCTGTGTTGTCCTCCTCCCAGAATGATGTCCTCCTGCCTCAAGCTTGTGGTAGTATGTGAGGATGATGTGGTGCTCCTCCTGACGAATGCATTGATGCCGGACGCTATCCCCTCCTTCATGATGAAGTATGGGATCCTCCCAATGGTACGACTTGACCTTTGCAAGGAAAGTCTCAATTCACTGCATGGGCCAACCATGTGGTACTTTCTTGGCAACAAGATAGTTCACCATGTCGGCATACCATGGAAGCGAGGTGATAGCAAGGATCGCCTCATCTGGGAAGGTCTCTGTAATAGGTGCCATATGCTCTGATTCCTCAAGGTTATTTAATCAGAAGAGGTGATCCACCACCACATTCTTGACTCCAGGATTATCCTTAAACTCAATGTCAAACTTTTGGAGTAGAAGGGTCCATCTGGTCAATCTGTCTTTGGCATCCTTCTTTTCCATTAGGTACCGGATGGTGGTGTGATTTGTAAAAATCGTCACTCTGGATCCAAGAATATAAGATTTGAACTTATCTAAAGAAAAGACTACGGCTAGCATCTCCTTCTCTGTGAAAGTATAGTTCTGTTGGGCGGCATCCAAAGTACGGCTAGCGTAGTGAATGGCAAAAGGCAATCCATCTCTCCTCTATCCTAGCACTGCCCCTATGGCAAAATTAGAAGCATCTGTCATGATCTCCAATGGGAGAGACCAATCAGGTGGTTGAAGGACAGGAGCCTCAACAACTAATCCTTTGAGAGTCTCGAATGATGCTAGACACTTACCATCTATAATGAACTCGGTGTCTTTCGTCAGCAAATCAATAAGCAGCCAGGCAATACAACTGAAATCTTGAATGAATCATCGGTAGAAACCGACATGCCCCAGAAAAGACCGCAACTGCCACAAATTGGACGGTGGATTTAGTTTCCTGATGATATCCACCTTGGTCAGATTGAACTCCATGCCCCTGTTGGAGATGATATGGCCATGCACCATCCCCTGAGTCACCATAAAGTGGCTCTTCTCCCAGGATAAAACAAGATGGACCTCGATACAGTGCTGTAGTGCGCGGTCTAGGCAATTAAGACAGGCATCAAACCCTTCGCCGTAGACCAAGAAATCATCCATGAAGATATCTAAGCAGTCACCCACCATGTCTGAAAAGATGGACAACATGCACCTTTGGAATGTCGTCGGGGCATTGCATAGACCAAAGGGTATCATCTGAAAGCATATGTCCCAAACGGACAGGTTAATGTCATTTTGTCCTGGTCTTCAGGTGTTATGGTCACCTTATTATAGCCCGAGTACCCATCAAGAAAGCAATAGTGACTCTTCCCAGCTAGCCTCTCAATAATTTGATCAATAAATGGCAGCGGGAAATGATCATTCTTAGTGGCCTGATTCAATCATCTGTAGTCCTCACATACCCTCCATGAAGTGGGTACCCGGGTAGCTATCTCCTCTCCAAACTCACTCACAACTGTAGTAATGCCCATCTTCTTAGGCACCACATGTAATGGAATAACCCACTTGGAGTCGGAGATGGGGTAGATAAAAACAAATTCACTCACAACTGTAGTAATGCCCATCTTCTTAGGCACCACATGTAATGGAATAAGACACTTGGAGTTGGAGATGGGGTAGATAAAATCGATGCTCCACCAGTTTGATATCTCCTTCATAACTGCATCTTGAAGGTTCGGGTTCAGCCGTCACTGGAACTCACACAAGGGCTTAGCATCTTCTTTGAGATAAATATGGTGGGAGCACAGGGCCAACCTAATCCCTTGGAGATCAGATATACTCCATCCAATCACCTTGCAGTTCCTTTCAAGAACCTCCATCAAATGAGATTCTTTCTCTCTAGTCAAATCCGCTGAGATAATGATTGGGTACATCTCAGGCTCACCAGCAAGGAATATGTACTTCATCAACTGAGGAAAGGTCTTCAACTCTGGGCAACAGGGAGCTGGAAAATTTGGCTTATAAAAAGTATGAGTAAAAGTAACCAAATATGCATTGGAGAACTCTCGGTGTGCATGAAAATCTGGTGAAGACAGCCCTGTAAGTATCTCTATAATCTGCACTGGCTCAAACTCCACCCTAGCTGTCGGCTCTATGGAAATCAGACAAGGTAAATGCTCATCAAAATCATCCCAATCAATGTCTGCATCTGAGAGATCTGAATCAGAAGAACAAGAAATAAACTCTGCCTCGCTATCCTGCCCACAATCGTCGACCTCAAATGTGTCCTCTGCCAAGAGTGTGCTATACGAACTCTCGTCTGCCATAATCTATAAATCCTCTACATCTGTAGGTGTGACAAGGGCTCGTGCTATTGGATCTGACCATACGGCTACATCATCAGTGATCACAAAGTTGCACTCCTAGTGGACGTCTCGCTCTGCATCGCTAGACTGCTTGGAATAGGCTAGATCTTAGGTTTTGGTCTCGTCGATCGTCTCTATTTGTAAACTCTCACACTCGACACAAAAGTAACCTTCCCGCTATCATGATCGGACACTGCCTTGGTTGTGGCCAAGAATAGGCATCATAGTATGATGGGGATATTTGTCACAGACTCAGGGATCTCTATGTCCAATACAACAAAGTCCATGAGGAATTTCAGGCCTTGAATTGTGATGACCACGTACTTCAACAACCCCTTCAGCCTCTTGACAGTTCTATCAACAAACTAAAGGATTGTCATGCTCTATCGAAGAGGTCCAAACTGAATCGATCAAGTAAGGCTGCCGGAAGAAGGTTGATAGAAGAGACATTGTCTAATAAAGTCTGATTGAACCATTGCTCATGGATATGGCATCTGATATATGGGGCTCCTGCATCTGGCCTCGTGGTTGGTAATCGGTTCTGGATGATGAAGCATGTGGCATGAGTGAGCACATGGATCTCTGCATTGCGATTCCTTCTCTTCCTGCGGATGGTGGTCTTCTCTCTGAAATTCTTCTGAAAGAGAGGGATGTCCTCAAGTGCCTCATATAGAGTCAGTTGGATCTGGAATTTGTCGATTATCTGTTGGTTGAACTCTAGCTAGTGTCTTTTTTTATTTTCTATTTTATTCCCCTTCGCTAAGAGGAGTGCTTGAGGGAAGGGAATGGCTAGGCCCTTCTCAGATAGAGGTCTAGGAATAGGCTCATGTGTGGTTGGAGGAGTGGATACCAATGTCATCATGCAACACATATGGACTTGAAGTAGATGCAAGAACCTTTCCTTTATTCATATTTTTGTTCTTTTCTATTTTTCCATTTTTTGAGTTTTTTGGGACCTGTTCTGAGATACAATAGAAGGAAATACAACTAAAGTAGAAATGGTGTCATCAGCACCACCCAGGACGTCTGTTTTTGTGGCCTCAACCCCGTCTCAGGTCACGGGCTGATCCCAGTAGTAACAGCTCCACCCAGCCTTCTGCCAACTACTGCTAGGTGCAACACATGTAGGCAGAGTCGGTCTTGCCTGCCAGGGGCTGATCCGGCTAATAGACAACCATCTGAGTGTCCTGAGGTGGTGGTGGTTGGGATTACTGATGCTACGGCTGCCAACTACCGCTAGGTGCATCACATTTAGGCAGAGCCGATCTTGCCTGCCAGGGGTTGATCCGGCTAATAGACCACCATCTGAGTGTCCTGAGGTGGTGGTGGTTGGGAGTACTGATGCTACGGTAGGACCAGCTATGTCTGAATGTGATGCACCTTGTGGTAGTTGGCCAAAGGCTGGGAGGAACTGCCATTGCTAGGGTCATCACCTGACCTGAGACAGGGCTGATGAGTCGTCTGTGCCTCTTGGAGACACATGATCTGGGTCTTCAGGTCACTAAGCGTCTGTGCCAACTTATCTATCTGAGTGGGGCCTTGATACTGCTTCTTTTCTATAATCTCGATGCGGTCTAGCTTGTCGCTAATAATCCCCATGTCAGTTGTTGATGAGTCTGTTTGTGTTGATGCTACTGACGAAGTAGAAGGACCTATATCGACCCGTGCTATCCTCGGATAGGACAAGGCCTGTGGGAGGGGCTTCCCCTGTATGTAAACTTGAGTCTGGGACATCGCCGTATAGTTTCCTACCATCTCCTCGTAGATGGCCCAGAGTTGGTCCTCATCCTTGGCGAAATAGGACCCCCCACATGAGGCATTCACAAGACCCTGCAGCTCCAGTGTCAGGGCATAGAAGAAGCTCTGTACTAGGTTGGGCATGGAAATCTCGTGATGTGGACACCGGTCGATGAGCTCTCTAAATTGATCCCAAGCCTCGTGGAACTGCTCATTTAGGATCATGGTGAAATTGTTTATCATATCTCTAGATGCATTGGTTTGACCGAGGGGATAGTACTTGTTCATGTACTTGGTCCGGAGTTGCTCCCAGGTGGTGACGTTCCTTCCCAAATGTTTCAACGAGTAGGTTGCTCTGTCAATCAATGAGAAAGGGAAGGCGATCATCTTGATCATGTCCTCTTCCATGAATTCATGGTGGACAACACCGCAGATCATCTCAAACTCCTGGAGATGGAGGTGTGGCTCCTCGATAGCAAGATCATGGAACTTGGGCAGAAGCTGAATGGTCTGGGGGCAAAGTTCTAAATCGCCCAGAATCTCTGGGAGTAGAATTGATCGATGAGTGAGAGTTGCACTAGGGTTGTGCAACTGCCTCATCGTGTGTGGTGGTCTCTGCTCTTGTTGATCATCTAGTCATCCATCTCCTCCTCCAGCTGCTCCTCCAGCTGCGGGTATCTCTCCACCAACTGGTCTCTGCGGCTCTCCTCTGCCGGCTCTTATCTCTGCAAGCTCTCATCGCACCTATGCCATTTATGCTCCCTGGTCTCTGATCTGCCTCTGCATGGTCTCCAGGGAGGGTAGGAGTGTGTTGTTGATGGTGCCTTGATCAAGTATATACATGGAACCCTAAGGCTACGCATCGGTGTGTCCCTCACTGATGGCCATCTCTCGGGTCTCTACAAAGGCAAAAGACCCCAACTCATGTGCCGTCAAATGTACATAAATCTGTGTTGGCCTCTGCTCTGGCACCTTAGGACTGGTGGAAGAAGGGTGGTCGAGGGGAATAAGGTGGTAGCGAAATCAGGTTCGGAGAGCAATTCTGGGCTCTCCAAAACTGCCCTAGATGAGTAGAAAGGAGTGCTCGAGAGCGGTGCTGTCAAAGGTAGCCTAAGGGACCTCCTTCCCATCATCATGATGTAGGAATTTTGAAGATGAGATCTAGAATGCAAACATGATCAGAAATCAAACCCCCAATTCACCTACGCAACGCACTGTGAAAGCGCGGTCGTCAATCTTCTCAATTTTATTTAGTTGATCAATTAATCTATTAGAGTGATTAAGCGAGCTGTTTGGAACCCGATGCTCCAAGGAGACTGGCCCAATGCCACAGTTAGTTTTTCCCAACTAGTATGGGTGCGGACCGTTTACCGGCTACCCGATCTGCCCAATCTGCTAAGGATGTCCCGGAGAGATTACCGGCTCCTCGGTGAAATCCGCATTGGAGAACAACCAACTGTAAAATCAGTGGTCTAACATGAGTTCAGGTATGGCTCTAATCTAGTGCGCGGATCACTCTCTCGTTGTAGATAAACCAACCACTGAGGAGATGAATCTCCCCAAGACAAGAGATTTTATGATGAAGTGTTTTTTAGGGTCAAGTTTGCATTAGCAGTCTCAATTTTATTTGTTTTCACTTTTTAGGTATTTTTAAATAAAAACAATGCCTAACAAAATTTTCGATTTCCTTTGGTTATTTTGAGTCCAAAAACTAGGGGAGGAAGTCAAAAAAGTCGATGCACGATCAAACACTATGATGCATGCAGAGATAGAAATGTGTACCTGATTCCAGCACTCTGCATGTAGGGTGATCCGCGCATAAATTAATAGATAGAAAATAAACTAACTATATGATGTCCAATGAAATCGGCCTTAGACGAGCAATTTCTAGTGATTGTGAAGAACAAATAGCTAACTAATCAGAGAGAGGTCTGAGTCTGGTCTCGGAGGTCGATCAGTGTCCGCCACAACGGATTCTTGTTATTAGCTAGGTCTAATTACGATCTATAGGAAAAGGTAAGCAATTCGGTGTTGGGCGTTAGCTAATTACGTCACAATCACCAAAAATCCTAAGTCTAGGGGCTAAAACTTTGAGAATCAAATAGAAAGTAAGGTAATGAAACCAAAAACTGTGAAAAATCCAATGAGGTCCCACGATCACACCGGTGTCCAGTAAAACAACCCCGATAAGTCTATGTCCACACAAGTTAGTCCAAGTATAAATATTACAATAATAGTCTGCAGAAAAATAAACTACTCTAGTCTATCAGTTATAATTGTTTCCTCCTACTCTCCTGCTCCTACTCATGTACAGGTACTCCAACTGAAAGCCAAAGCATCCTTGGGCGGTCCTTCACACAAAAATCGAAACAGAAAAGATGTCAGACAACAATTATATAAAATAGAGACAACAAAAAGAAAAAGAACAAGAAAAAGAAGTATGACTACTAAGTCCCGCTCCCCAGCAACGGCACCATTCTGATGACCCACCAAGCAACTCGAGTTAAGTAAACAAATAATCAAGGGTTGTCACGACTCAAATCACCGAGTTTAGTCAATCAAGAAGAAGAAAACCACTCAATAAAATAAAATAATCAAGCATAGAGATCGCTATTTATTTTACCTAGTATAGCAACTAGCGTCGAACACAAGGAGCACGAGTAAACGTACGAAGTAGTCAAATCTTGGAAAAAGAAAACAAATTTTTGGTGGCTTTTACGTTTGCAAAAAAAAATAATTTTTAATAAGAAAACAAAATAAAGCTAATAAAAAATCAAGGCACACAACAATTTTTTGTATTTTTAATTAAGGTTAAAAATGCTCAAAAAATTACAATAAAATAATTTTGGTTCTTTAGTGTTCTAAAATGTTTTTTATAATTTTTTGGAGTTTTTCAAATGTTTATAGAATTTTGTAACAATCAAACAGTGAATAAAACTACAAACAGTGCACATTTAGGACTAAATTGCAAATTAAAATTACTTAAGATGCCCTAAAGTCCTAGGGAGTAATTTTATGAAAAACCATGAATAAAAACCTACAAACAAGAACTTAAATGATAATTCTTTGATTTTTATCAAATTTGTTATGATTTTTATAAGTTTTTAGTTCTTTTGCAATTTTTAGGGTTTTTATAGAAAATTTTTAAACAAAAATGCTACAGAAGGTAAAACACATAAAAACACATCAACATGAATTATGTAGTCTTTTTAAAGCAATTTTCAGATTTTTATGGATTTCCAAAAATAGAAAGAACACTTTTTAATGGTTTTTTTATTTTGCAAAAATAATAAATGTGGTGAAATTAATACAAAAAATTATCATAAATACTACATGTCACCAAGAGCAAAAATATTTTTAGGGGATTTTTGGGATTAATTTGTTATTTAATAAATTAAATAAGAGACAGGCAGTTTATAGGGACCTACATGCAATTAAAATAAAGTTTTGGGCCAAACAATAACACAAGCAGAAAATATACGGCCTCAAATGCAAAAAGTCCAAGGAAACATGCGTACGTCACGTGAACCAGGCTCACAAGGGCATAAATGCAAATATCAAAATTTTTCATTCATTCAATAACATTATAGAAGTTCAGGCTACTCTACGCAAAATAACCTAAATAGCACGTGTCAGGGCATGTGAGTTCACACAGGCTAGACTAAAATGCTAATCTCAAAAACTACGAGGTCTAAACATCAATTGTATGTATTACAAATTTTATTTACTAGACTAATGAGGAAAGCATAAAAGTATGAGGGTAAAAGAGAAATATACCCCTCTAGACACACACGCGGCACGCGTGGGAGTGGTCACTATCTTGTGGCTCTGATCATTCCCTACAGTCGATCTGACGTCTTTGATCCGGTCATCTACGTGTGTGTCAGATAGCTCCAGAGAATCTGATCCAACGGCTGAACGGTTGCTGTTAACAAATGGTCGTGATGGAATCTGGCACCAGCAAGGGCATCCAACGGCAAGTAGAGGATCTAGAAGAACAATCCCTGGATGAACTTCGATCGACAAATGGAGGTGATCCACTCCTTTGATCAAGTAACCCAAGGGTCCTGGAGTGTCGCGAGGGGCTCCGCTCCCGGTGGATGGCTCCTATGGAGTTGACGACGGTCGGATGGGGCTGGTTGTGAACTCCTCCTGGAGCTTCTCTGCCTGAGTAGCAAGGGCTCCAGAATGCTCCATGGTGCGCGAGTAGACATACAAAAGGAAGAGGGGGTTCAGGGCTACGCTCTGACCTAGATTATTGCTTCAAATGATTAGGGAAGCAGCGGTGAATGGATTTCGACCTCCAGCGAAGGCGTGAGAAGGAGATCTAAGCCTAATCTCGACCTGATGGTCGAGTCTCAGGGTGCTTGGTTTGTGTGGGAAGGTGTATAATGAGATATAGCGTACATCGGAGTGGATATATGTAGGGAATAGGGCTCCGACCAGTTGGTCAGAGCGGGTCGACATCGACGAAGACGAAATGAAAAGACGGATTGAAACGAGAGGTGTAGTGGATATAGGTTCTACCCAATGCTACTGGAATTTTCGGGAAGATCAGGCGGAGATGGAAAGTTGGGTCTTGGCCTCGACCATGTTGCGGAGGGCGGGGAGGCTATACACAGCGGAGATGTCCGGCCACGTCAAGCTATGAGTCTCCAGGTGATTCCCTAAGGGTCCAAAGATGGTGCTCCACTAGCTATCACTTCAACAAAGAGGGCTAAGGATGAAATGGGGTGCGAGGACGATCTGCGGTGCTAGTAGGCGGAAGAAAAGATTTTATAGGTAGCTCGGGGGTCCAGAAAAATCGGCATTGAGTGCAGAACTCTAAGGAGACTCGGATCCTAGGGATCCGCGAGGATCGCGGAGGTCCGAGATATCACGGGTCCAAGAATCGAGGAGAGTGGCGATCGGAGTCGGGCTGGGTAATTTAGAGAAAAGGCTCTCGCGAAGAGGTTTCGACCCGACCTGAGCTAGGGGCGTTGATTGGAGTCAACAAACCCTCCTGGACCAATCAGAAAATTCGAATTTACAAAATAATAGAAAATTCAATAAAAATAGCAAATAAAATTGAAATAAAAAGTGTATAAAGTAAAAAATGTTTATTATTTTTCAAACTATTTTTCAGTGATTTTTATTTTTTTATGAAAAATACATTAATGTATATACAATATATAGTGTTTTGTACAGGTATAATATACATATGTATTATGTACAAGTATTTTTATTTTATTATTTTTTCACAAATACCCATATTTTATATTTTATTTATTTACAACATATTTTTAGTAGTATAAGTTAATCTTTATTTTATTTTTACAAATTATTTACATATATAGAATAAATAGGGAATGTGACATATACAATGTGTTTTTCACAATGAATGGAGGATTTTTATTTTTCTTATTTTTATTTTATTTTATATTTAATTTTAGGAATATATACAAGGTTGTAAAATAATGAATTGATTTTATTTTGTCAAAAATAGGTATATACAAATATAAGTGAAATATATACAAAACAAAATGAGCCCTATCTCTCTCTACTTCTTTTATTTTGTGATCAGGTCAAGGCATGACCTTCTCTTGGGTTTCGGGTCACTCTGTATTTATTTTAAATACTTCATTTTTTTCTTTTCCTTTATTCTTTTATTTTTGCACAAAGATGCATGCTAAATATGCAACATTAACACATGCATGCAATTTGCTAAGTTATTCTATTTACAAATATTTACATAATGTTTTGCCAAGAAAAAGAGCTAAAATAAAAGAATAAAGAGTGAGAATCAAGGATTCATCACTCCTCATTAGAATTCCCATGGAAGCTAGGGAGAAGTGAAGGGAGATGTGGTTTCAGCTCAAACTGTCCATGGACCGGTGGTATTTGGATCCTCTCATTGATGCGGTCAGCCCCTAGTTTGTAAGTTTGCTTCAGATTGGGTTTGGGTCGGCCTCTCCTTGCTTCAACCTCACCTCCACGAGGTCCATCTACCGAGTTATTTCCATCACCATCACCATGGAGGTTACATCACCTCCTTCTTGGTTTCCTCCTCTTCCTTCTGACCTTCTCCTTAGGTCATTAACAATTCCTAAAAGGTGACCTGGGTGAGATCTTGATTGCTCAACTACTGATGTATGGCCAGAATGGAGGCCAGAAGCTGACTGTTAACCTCATTCTAGTTTGTACCCTGCTCTGTATTTTGCTCAGTATTGGGGAGCTGCCGTCCCTTTCAACTACCCGTGGGAGCTATCTCTGAAACTTTCTATGAAGGAACTCCAGATCGGGGTCAAGATCTGCAATGGGAAACATACCCCCATCAGTATGCATGCAGGCACCAGATGGAGAGAATAACTCAGAATTAGGGTCAATTTTGAATCTTATTAGGGATGGAGAGGTATATGGAGTAAAATCAATATCCAAAAGGGACAAAACACAAGAAGAGAGTTTTCCTGGTCTATGAGAGGAAGAAGAAGCGTGGAGTCCTAAGGACGGTCCGTAGAGTCCGAACCATGTGCCTGGTGATGAATCCATGATTCATTAGCATTCTATCTGCATTTTGTCTTAAAGCCCTTAACAAATACATGTAAATATACATTAATTTCCTTCTTTTATCAAAACCTCATTCATGAATAAGAATGCACTTTTATGCATCAAAATCATGTAAATAAATAAAAGAATAAAATAAAGAAAAGAAAAGATGGTAGATTGTAGATATGTATATATTTACAATATGACTTATATAATATAAATATAGTTGAAAGGTATATTTATAACCTAACACCCGAGACCTAGATAGCATGGATTGGTCGATGAACAAATACGTAGGGGGAGATAAGGAAATAAAACCACAAAAGGAATTAAATATACACTCCATACATTATTCATTGTTTATCCAATAATTATCAAATCTTCATTGATTTTTATTTCATATGTGCATATTTTTCACCAAACTCTTTTCCTAATTATTTCTAAAAATATATAGAAAAATATAAAAATAAGTTTAAAATATCATCTTGTATGTATGCCAAGAAATCTAACTTAATTATCAAATTCTCAAATTTCGAACATCATAACTTTCTCATATTAATTCAAAATTCACTCTACTCACCTTTAAAGTTCATAAATAATATTCTCTATTTAATGGAGGTCATTTCACTATAATCGGAGTCCATTTCCAAAAAGTTGGTTTTGGGACCTAATGATAATGGGGTTTATGTGCTATTTATTTTATCTAGAACACATCATTTATAATTTTTTTAATTTTATAATTTTTATTTATTTTCTTGATCTTGTATTTCAATCATGATATATTTCAAAATTTACTGACATTTATTCTTATTTTAATAAATCAAAAACACTAATTTATAGATAAATTTGAGCTACATAAGATATACCTTTATTTATTTATATAATTAAATTAATTTATTAAAATCCACAAAATTTACATGTACTTTATTTATTATCTTAATATTTAATAAAAAAATAAAAATGACAAATTATTTATTAAATTATTAAATTAAAAATAAATATATATTTTATAAGTATACAATATACTTATTTAGGAAATTAATTTATTAACAATTTCTAGTTTTTATACTTAATTAAAATTAAGTCATTTAATATTTATTATTTAATTTATACTCTATTTATACATCTAGCCAACTAGGTGCTGACACGTATCAGCACTTGGTCCTTCTTCCTCAAGATTAGGTCAATGACGTCTATTCCAATGACCCCTTTACTCCTACACACTTCCTCATTCACCCAAAATCCAATCCAAACCATCCAATCCCTAGATCTAACAACCATCTTCCATGCCTACCCTTGATCCTAACCTAATCCTTCACCATTTCACCTATAAATCGATCCTAAGTTGCTTAGTTGCAAGTAACTTCTCCTAAATTCCCAGTTCCCAGAACAATCTTGATGTCGACCCTACTGTTCCACCTCGCTCTGGTTATGATAGGGCCAGAGGTTAGCCCATGTGGAAGGAGGGAGTACGGAGCAAGGTTCAAAAGCCTCGCTTGGGTTTGCATCACCGCCCTCACGTACGTGGAGCTTCGGCATCACCGGTCGTCGAGCAAAGATTAGGAGGATCTTATATCCTTCAGCCACAAGTGAGTTCATTCATCATTTGATTTCTTCGATTCTTGTGTCTCTATTAGTCCAGTTAATCTCTCCTTTAGTGCTTTCTAATCACATTCTTAAATTCGAACATGAAGTCCTCCTTTGAATTGTTTCAAACCATTTCCATTTTGCATCCGAATATATGTTCCTGGAAACCATTTTATATCTACAAATTTCTTCATAGTTTGGCCAATTTCTTGTGAAATCGAGCATTAAAATTTAATTACATGGACTACTGATTAATTTGGAGCAGACTGCATCTTCATCAAAGCCATTTGAAGCGAGATAACCCAAGAGATTTTGAATTTCATCGCAACTCCAGACTGTGAATCCTAGGCTCTGGTCTTCATCATCTTTGACGCATCTCTCACAGCAGGGGAGCTCGAAGGGGAAGGTGTCCCCTTCTGGCCCTACAGGAGCAAGGTCATCATCGCCATCGTCATCAGCCTTCGCCGAATATGGTGTTCAATCCAAATCGCATCGCCGCTCTTTACATTTGGGGAAGAAAACGTTGAAGAACGGGTCGACAAACTAGAGGACCGGGTAGCCGACACATGTTCAGATCGCATTGTCAAGATCACGTGCCATCAGCTAATGCTAGTCGTCTGCATGAAACGGTGGACAAATTGCTTCATAAACTCCTCCTACTTTCCATATTGCAGACGCACATCCAGATGTTTCGTTATTTACATTTAGGTTCCCATGTAAGGACCTAAGTGTAAGTTTCTAGGAATTTTATCTTGCAAATAAGTTCTTAACCAGGCACCTATTTGAAAGATAGCCCTTAGCTTTTCATTGTATTTTTTCAATAATAGATATTGGACTACATTTCGAACCTTGGACATTATTCTAGCATCGTATTATTTTCTTACATTTTATTTCGAGCCGATTTTAGAGGATTTTATCACACAATTTTCGTGAGATTTAATTTTTCACTATTCCGTTCTGATTGATTTCGTGTGCTTTTTCAAGCCCGTCGCTCAAGCATTTATCTACTATATAGTACCACCTATATACTATATTTTTTTCACCTACTATATCATAGATAAATTTGTTTTAAAAATTTATCCCTTTGAAAACTAAATAAAAATTGGAAAAAATAAAATAAAATAAAATTTTCAAAATTAAAAATCGATTAAAAATTCTCCTTTCTTGCTTTCTTCTAGAAGAAATAAAAATCCCAAAAATATCTTTTTTCATCAAAAACCCAAGTCTAGATATTCTACCTCTTACCTGGTAAAATAAATAGTGTAGATAAAATAGGAGAGAAACTGTTTCACTTCTCTCTCTTATTTTACTGATTTTTGTTTGATTAACTAGGGTTTTGTTTTGAGCGATTTTCTACACCAATGACTTTCACTTTTATCGCTCGTAAAACCACCAATTATCAAAATGGCATCATTGCTGAGGAGACGTTAGCCATACTTCGATTTTAATTTTTTTTTATTTTTCTTTCTTCTTGTATCTCACGATTTTTCTCAAGTATTCTTACGAGTTTCACGGCTTTTCTCGAGTTTTCTCAAATTTCTTTCGAGTTGTTTTACGACTTTTACGGTTTTTTATGGTTTTCTTGATTTTTTGTAGATTTTTACAATTTGTTGTTTGTGATTGCTAACGATCTTTACAGGGACTGCAGGACTAGCCGGTTTCATAGGAAACCGACTCAGCTAGGAGCGTAGATATCATGTCCTTCTTTACGAGCCAGTTGGAGAGGCAGAGAGAGAAAGCAGCGGCAGATTTTTATTTTGTATCATTTTATGTTTTCTTTGAGAGAGGGCGCTTCCCTAGTGATGAATCCATGATTCATTAACATTCTTTCTGCATTTTGTCTTAAAACCCTAACAAATACATGTAAATATACTTTAATTTCCATCTTTTATCAAAACCTCATTCATGAATAAGAATGCACTGTTATGCATCAAAATCGTGTAAATAAATAAAGAATAAAAATAAATAAAAGAAAAGATGGTAGATTGTAGATATGTATATATATACAATATGACTTATATAATATAAATATAGTTGCAAGATATATTTATAACCTAACCCCCGAGACCAAGTCAGCATCGATTGGTCGATGAACAAATAAGTAGGGGAAGATAAGGAAAGAAAACCACAAAAAGAATTAAATATACACTCTATACATTATTCATTATTTATCCAAAAATTATCAAATCTTCATTGATTTTTAATTAATTCATATGTACATATTTTTCACCAAATTCTTTTCCTAATTATTCTAAATATATAGAGAAATACAAAAATAATTTAAAAATATTATCTTATATGTATGTTAAGAAATCGAACTTAATTATCAAATTCTCACTTTCCAAACATCATAACTTTCTCATATGAATTTAAAATTCACACTACTCACCTTTAAAGTTCATAATATTCTCTAATTAATGGAGGTGATTTCACTAAAATCGGAGTCCGTTTGCAAAAAGTTGTTTTTGGGACCTAATGATAACAGGGTTTCTGTGCTATTTATTTTATCTAGAACACATTATTTATAGTTTTATTAATTTTATAATTTTTAATTATTTTCACGATCTTGTATTTCAGTCATGATTTATTTCAGAATTTTCTGACATTTATTCTTATTTTAAATAAATCAAAACCATTATTTTATAGATAAATTTGAACTACATATGATATACATGTATTTATTTATATACTTAAATTAATTTATTAAAATCCACAAAAATTTGCATATACTTTATTTAATATCCTAATTTAATAAAATACAAAAATAATATGTTATTTATTAAATTATTAAATTAAAAATCAAATACATATTTCATAAGTATACTATATACATATTTATTAATACAATATTTCTTTTTCGTTAAATATTAATTATTTATCAAAATAAATTCTTATAATATTTAGGTAAAAATTATAACATTTTCTATTTTTATACTTAATTAAAATTACATCATTTAGTTTTTATTACTTAATTTATACTCTATTTATACATCTGACCAATCAAAATGCAAAAAAATGAAATCTCAAGAAAATCATGTGATAAAATCCTCGAAAATCAGCTTGAAATAAAATGTAAGAAAATAATACGATGCTAGAATAATGTCCAAGGTCCGAAATGTAGTCCAATATATATTGTTAGTGTATAAAAAATACAATGAAAGTCTAAAGGCTATGTTTCAAATAGGTGCCAAGTCAGGGACTTATTTGCAAGGAAAATTTTTTGGAAAGTTACTCTTAGGTCCCTGCACGGGGACCTAAATGCAAATACTGAAACATCTGGAGGAGTGTCTGCAATATGGAAAGTAGAAGGAGTTTATGAAACAATTTGCCCACCGTTTCGTGCAGACGACTAGGATTAGCTGATGGCGCGTGATCTTGACCACACGATCTGAACATGTGTCGACTACCTGCTCCTCCAGTTCCTTGGCCCATTCTTCAACATTTTCTTTCCCCAAATGTAAAGAGCGGCGATGTGATTTGGACTGAACATCGTCTCTAGCAAAGGCTAATGACGATGGCGATGATCACCTTACTCATATAGGGCCAGAAGGGGACACCTTCCCCTTCGAGCTCCCCTGCGGTGAGAGATGCATCGAAGATGATGTAGACCAGAGCCTAGGATTCACAGTCAAGATTAGCAATGAAATTCAGAATCTCTTGGGTTATCACGCTTAAAATGGATTTGATGAAGATGCAGTCTGCTCCAAATGTATCTGAAGTCCCTGTAATGAAATTTTAATGCTCGATTTCACAAGAAATCGACCAAACTATGAAAAAATTTGTAGGTCTAAAATGGTTTCCAGGAATATATATTCGGATGCAAAATGGAAATGGTTTGAAACAATTCAAAGGAGGATTTGATGTTTGAATTTAAGATTGTGATTAGAAAGCACTAATGGAGAGATTAACCGGACTAATAGAGACACAAGAATTGAAGAAATCAAACGATGAATGAACTCACTTGTGGATGGAGGATATAAGATCCTTCTAATATTTGCTCGACGACCGGTGATGCCGAAGCTCCATGCGCATGAGGGTGGTTATGCAAAGCCAAGCGAGGCTTCGGAACCTTGCTCCATATTCCCTCCTTCCATGCGGGCTAACCTCTTACCCGATCACAACCAGAGCGAGGTGGAACAGTAGGGTTGACGGCAAGGTTGTTCTGGGAACTGGGAATTTAGGAGAGGTTAGTTGCAACTAAGCAACTTAGGATCAATTTATAGGTGAAATGGCGAAGGATTAGGTTAGGATCAAGGGTAGGCGTGGAAGTGGTTGTTAGATCTAGGGATTGGATGGTTTTTATTGGATTTTGGGTGAATGAGGAAATGTATAGGAGAAGAGGGGTCATTAGAATAGAAGTCATTGACCTGATCTTGAGGAAGAAGGACCAGGTGTTGATACGTGTCTGCACCTGGTTGGCCAGATGTATAAATAGAGTATAAATTAAGTAATAAATATTAAATGACTTAATTTTAATTAAGTATAAAAAATTTCATTGTAGAGACTTCAGATACATTTGGATCAGACTGCATCTTCATCAAAGCCATTTTAAGAGAGATAACCCAAGAGATTCTGAATTTCATCGCAACTCCAGACTGTGAATCCTAGGCTCTGGTCTACATCGTCTTCGATGCATCTCTCACCGCAGGGGAGCTCGAAGAGGAAGGTGTCCCCTTCTGGCCTAACAAGAGCAAGGTGATCTTCGCCATCATCATCAGCCTTTGCTGGAGACGGTGTTCAGTCCAAATCGCGTCGCCGCTCTTTATATTTGGGGAAAGAAAATGTTGAAGAATGGACCTAGGAACTAGAGGAGCAGATAGTCGACACATGTTCAGATCGTGTGGTCAAGATCACACGCCATCAGCTAATCCTAGTCGTCTGCACAAAACAGTCGACAGATTGTTTCATAAACTCCTTCTACTTTCCATGTTGCAGACGCACCTCCAGATGTTTCATTATTTACATTTAGGTCCCCATGCAGGGACCTAAGAGTAACTTTCCAAAAATTTTACCTTGCAAATAAGTCCCTGACCAGGCACCTATTTGAAACAAAGCCTTTAGCTTTTCAATGTATTTTTTATACACTAACAATAGATATTGGACTACATTTCAGACCTTGGACATTATTCTAGCATCGTATTATTTTCTTACATTTATTTCGAGCTGGTTTTCGAGGATTTTATCACATGATTTTCTCGAGATTTAATTTTTTGCATTTTGATTCCGTTCTGACTTGTGTGCTTTTTCAAGCTCGTCACTCGAGCGTTTTATCTGCTATATTGTACCACCTATATACTCTATTTTTTCACCTTCTATATCATAGATAATTTTTTTTTGAAAAATCATCCCTTTGAAAACTAAATAAAAATTAGAAAAAAATAAAATAAAATTTTCAAAATTAAAAACTGATTAAAAAGATTTTATCTTTTTCTTGCTTTCTTCAAGAAGAAATAAAAATCACAAAAATATTTTTTCATCAAAAACCCTAGTCTAGTTATTCTGCCTCCTTATGTTCGACACAGTTCCACTTACCTGGTAAAATAAATAGTGTAGATAAAAAAGGAGAGAAGCTGATTCACTTCTCTCTCTCTTATTTTATTGATTTTTGTTTGACTAACTAGGGTTTTATTTTGAGCGATTTTCTACATCGATGACTTTCACTTTTATCGCTCGCAAAGCCACCAATTATCAAAATGTTGTTGTTGCTGGGGAGGCGTTAGCCATACTTCGATTTTATTTTTTTGTGATTTTTCTTTCTTCTTGTATCTCACGATTTTTCCAAAGTATTCTTATGATTTGTACAGCTTCTCACGAGTTTTCTCGATTTTCTTTCGAGTTGTTTTACGTCTTTTAATGATTTTTTACGGTTTTCTTTATTTCGTAGATTTTTACATTTTGTTGTTTGTGATTGCTAACGATCTTTACAGGGACTGCAGGACTAGCCAGTTTCTTAGGAAACCGACTCATCTAGGAGCGTAGATATCGGCTCCTTCTTTACGAGCCAGTTGGAGAGGCGGAGAGAGAAAGCAGCTGTAGATTTTTATTTTATATCATTTTATGTTTTCTTTGAGAGAGCGCACTTGCCCATTTTTCTGTTTTTTTGAGAGATAAAGGTGCACTTGTTCATCTTTACCTTTGTAGATAGGGGTCCACTAATTACATCCCGACTGTACCCGAAATTTAACTATTCTTCATGTTCTGTTTTGCCAGGTGACGTTGCACTTGAGGGACCTCACCGTAGTTTTTGATTTTCATCGATTTTCTTTATTTCACGTGATTTCGTGGATCCTAGGGTTGCATGCTTGCTTGACTAGACAATTAAAGTAGAACCTATCTCCCTAATCCACACTTAGCCTTAATTCATTGATTTGAAAAATCAGTTCATTCTTATGCGAGAATTGATGATTAGGACTCGATTTTCATCGCTTTTTCATGCATTAGCCTAGGTTTTTAATTTATGCGTGGATAACTTGCATGTAGACTATTGGCGTCAGGTATGATTCCTATCTCGGCATGCATCATCGTTTTTCGTCGCACTCCATGATTCTCCCTTTATCAGACACATTTTGAAAAACCAAAAAGAACCAACATCTCGTTAGATATTGTTGAAAATATCTGAAAAAAGTGAAAACAATAGAAATAACAAAATTTAAGAAAAACTTGACAAAAATAAAAAAAATACATGGACTCAAAAATTGTATTGGGAGAGCAATCCCCTCATTGTTTGCAGGTACTCTGTAGACAGCGCGAGGCACGTACACATAAGGAATAGAGCCCAAATCCCTAGACTTGTGCCCTAAGCACTTGCACTCACTCTCGGGTCATATTACTTGTTGCAAGTACTTGCCTCATACGTTAGCAAAAGTAGTCTTGTTTAGGTTGGTGTGCGTTGCCGGCTTAAACACAAACTACCCTAGGAGACTACATCTTTGAGCTTGATAAAATAACTGCTTTGTTAACTCTCTTTAAAATTGAAAAGATAAAAGACCGAACTTTTACGGTCATCATTGTGTGAAGTTGGTGAATTTGGGGTTGCATTGTGTTTGTATGCGAGGTGTGCGTTGTACTGCATCTTATATGCCTTCACACTCATGCTTTTGACTTGATATCGTATTGTCTTCTATATTCTCTTGACATCGAAGATGATGACTAGATGGATCTTACACTCAGACTCCATGAGCTTTTGATGATCTATCATCAATCGTATGTCTTCATAGACTCGGGATGACCCACTTCCCGAGTTGGTCCCATCTAGTCACGAGGAGAGTCAGACCCAGACTCCTTCGCTTCCCAGTCCTTCTGTTGAGGCAGACCCATGCCTCAAATTTTCGTCTATTTCTCATGCACATTTTTCACTAATTTCTTATGAGATTTTTCCTTCCAATAGGATTCGAAGATCATGGCTAGAGGGAAGGGACCAGTTGAGGACAGAGCTGTTGAGGAGAGACCGACTGAGGCGACATATAGATGAGAGACCCGATCCAGCTTCAGATATTACTGTGGGGATTCTAGACACATTGCAACTAATGAGTTTACATATCAGAGATCAGTGTAGAGTCCAGGATGAGCTTAGAGTTGAGATCATTGTGCTGAGAGGAGGAGCCGAGAACCCACCACCACTTGTCGTGTTTCCCTTTACTTTGAGAGATGAGTATGACCTAGGAGCTAGGATGCTACACCATTGGATTCGGTTACCATCGAATAAAGGGTTATACGAGCTGAGATTGTCCTTCATTTCTTTGCTTCACGAGTACTATGGGAATACTACAGAGGAGTTGTTTACCTTTTTGCAGCAGTTTGAGATGATTTGCAGTACGGCTAATTATCTAGGACTTACGCAGGAGGCTGTTCGCCTCAAGGCCTTCCCCTTCGCATTAGCAGATAAGGCGCTTTACTGGTTGAGTCACTTAGGGAGGGAGATTTCTACATGGGACGATCTGAAATCCACATTTCTATGTAAATATTTTCCTTCTTGATGGACGAACATGATGAGGAGCTAGATCTCTAATTTTACATAGTTACCGGATGAATCATTCCATGAGGCATGGGATAGATTCAAGGATTTGACCGAGAGATGCCCACATCATGAGATACCATTGAAGGTGCTAGTACAAAACTATTTTGGAGGAGTCCAGCCGGATGTCTAGGGCCTACTTAGCACCGCATGTGGTGGCATTTATCTGATTAGGGATGCCTAGTCAGTTTGGCCCATCTTTGAGGGGATTGCAGAGAATTCACACGTTGTTGATTCCACTCAGGCATTCTAGAAGGGCCCATAGCCACCACACTAGAAAGAGCATCAAAAGATGGCGCATGTTTCAGATTCTGAGTCACGATCTGAAATGGGATTTACTAGTGAGAAGCTTACATTAGTCGATGTTATTCAGAAGCAAGCTTAGGATTTACAGCCACTGCGAGAGTTGGAGAAACTCTCATCACTTCTTCAGCAGTTGAGCGATCTGATGAAGAAGGTGACCGAGCTGCGGCTTTAGTACCAGTAATCTTGTCCTTCTTCTGCTTCTCAGCTTGTTCAGAGATCTTTACCCGCTCCTCCCACCCGTCAGATACAGTTTGTTTGGAGCGAGCCGATACAACCTACTGAGCCTCTACAGATAGATTGACATGTTTATCCATCCAATGCAAACTCGAGTCAGATCACTAGCCCTAGAGATGTTAATGTTGATTCTCATGCCACTCTTGAGATCAATGGGACATGGTACGCTCATATTCAGCCTTCACCACAATTTGCTCTTCAGAGCATACACCAGCAGTAGCAGTATAGTCATCCGTAGTATGGACGTCCACATTTCTAGCACTGACAACATTACACGCTGTAGCTGTCTCACCGGCACGCATATCAGAGAAGTCACATCAGTTTCCAGTTACACATTCACAGCCATATCAGTACCAATAGCAGCAGACTTCCTTTACACCACAGAGATTGATGAATATGTGATTCATCACTCTAAAAGTTGAAAATAAACCTTTGTTCCCGAGTAATTAGTTGCATATTTCCACTTTTATTGCATAATTAGCATTCATGCATGCATAAATAATATATGCATTTTAGCATTCATATTTGCATTAAATAAGAAGCTCAATTCACTTGTAAAAATCACCTGTAAATACCATACTTTATACTAACTCCAAATCCAATAAAATTAACTCTATAGTGTATATATTACTAACACTAATTATGGAAAAATATCAAAAAATACTAACTTGTAAAATTGACCAATAAAACCCGAGTCCAAGTTTGAAGCTAAGAGCCTTAAAATGTGCATATCTCTCTCATACAAGTCTGATTTTGGTCTACTCACTTTTAAAGTAATATACATTCAAAGACCTTCAAAACAAGACCAATTTCATTAAAATCGGAGATCATATGCAAAACTTGGGTTTTGGGCCCCTATTGTATATTATACTTACTGACATTTTCACCCTTGTATTTCTACCTTTGTTTGACCTCATCTCCGTTTTTGATCAACATGAAACTTGTAGATCTCATTGAGATCTACAACTTTCATGTTTTGAGTTTTTTTTCCAAAATCAGCCTCCTTTTCCCTCTTATTTCACTTTTCTCCTTTGAATAATTTGATTGGGCCACGGGGCGCCTTCCCGTTGTGCCACGCGGCCCGTCCCTTGTGCACCACGTGCCCCCATCCTTGACCATCTGATCGCCTTCAGACACTTCCATCGCATCATCCCTTCTCGCATCAATTTTTCGTCGCCCGGTCAACACCCCAGACGCATCTTGGCCGTCTGCCAGCGCCACGCTCTCAGCTTGCCACATATTGCATCCACAGTCGCCTGATCATAGCCTAGATGCTTCTATCCCAGTCGTCCACTTCCACTTACATCTCAACCGTTCAATCAAGTTTAATTATTCCATCTCCTCCGTCCACTCTCGCTTCTATCTCAGCTCACCACGTGGCTCTACCCTCACCGCTTGATCTCACCATACCCGATCTAATCCTAGCCTCACTCGAGCACCCACCGCTCCACCGTTGGATCTCGCGATCCAACGGTAGAGGCGCCATCTTCCACCTCTGAACTTTCCTTGCCCACGTTCCCCACTCATCTTTCACCTTACCCCCTTCCTATTTTCGTGACCTCATCTCCCACCTTAACCATGATCCGACCAAGCCACCAGGGAGCCCCATCGTTCCTCATTCTCACTAGCATCACTTGCCCCACGATGTCCTACTATTTGCTCAATAATCATCCACTCAACCCACGTCTTCCATCATCGTACCCCTAAACTTCCTTCTATAAATACATAGTCGTCGCCTGCCTTGACCTCCATCTGCCTTTACACAAGAGAACCTCGAGCTCTAATCTCCTGATCTGTGACAGAGATCCAGCCGGTTATCGAGCGAAGACAGGAATTTCTCCGATGTGATCCACGGTGAGATTTCATCGTGCTGCAACTCCACCTTCGAGCTGCTCGAGCTCGGACAAATTGCCGGCCTTAGAGTGACGATCGGGGCTCCACCAAGAGCCTCTAATCCCAGGCAAACTCTGTCCATTTTCAGGTATAATTCTTCTTCTTCTTCTCTGGTTCTCCACTTCATTTTCTATGAGCTTTCCTGAATTAATTAGGCATCCCCGCTCAGTATCACCTCTATCAACCATTAATTGAGCTTCACCTCATATCTACCATCTTCACGCATCCCTCCACTCCTCTTCTCGACCTATCGAGACCTCAGATCACCCCCGACCACTGCTCCGCCCTTCACGACGGAGGAGCACATAGGTCATCCTCTTCTTCACCCCACAAGGCCTCCGCACCACCCCACTTCATCCACGAGATCAAATGCACCGTGCTTCGGCTATACACTAACGTGCAAGTACCTAGTTCGTCATTGGTCGGAGCTGTCGTCGGAGCCTCCTTGGCGAGCTCTAACTCCGGCGTTCAAGGGAACCCACGACACTCCAAGTACTCGAGCTGCTCCGCCATGCTTCAGCAAAGACAACTGGCCGATCAGAAGCGGATGAGGATCTTCTTCGAGCAAGTTAGAAGGAGATGGAGCTAGGAGATCTTCGCTGGAGTCCATCCAAGCCCGCCGCAGGAAGCGACAGTGAGGAGGAACCAGAAGAGCAGTTACCGTCCAATTTCCAAGATCGGATGGTTCACCAGGAGCCACGTCATCACATCCCCGTGCAGCAGCCACTGTTGGATCGGTTGTGATCAAACGGTTCACAATCGACCACGACACCTCCTCTGCAGTTCACAAGATCCACCCGATCTGTAAGATCCGACGGCCAGCAATCATCCACGTCGACACCTAAACCTCCTCTCCGAGCCTCTCCTGACCTCAGCTTCAGGTTCCAACGAAGCACTGGTGACAGCCACGTGTAGGCATGTTCTGAAGCAACCGCTGAACCAGCAGCTCATGTGACCTACACGTGCGGACGATGGGTAACTTGTAGTTGTGCCCCTGCAAGTTTTGGAAATTACGTTCGCGTCCCCTCCAGTCAGCATCACATGATGTGCACGTGACCCCTTGGGTCTTTTGCATCGAAGTCCTCATCAATTTAGGTAATTACACTTTAATCCTGTCAGCACATTTTCTTTATTCAATTTTTTTCCTGTATTGCATCCATACCCCTGTGTTTGCATGTTTATTTAAACATTCATTTAGCATTATTTCTTAATTCTAAAAATTGCATCTTGTAGAACATCTTAGATTTTATCATTATGAATACTTGTTATATTTTTGTGAGCTTCAAAGTATTTAATATAAATCTTTTAGTGGAAAATAGCATATTTTGCCCATTGTTTGCCTTTAATTGATTATTAAATCGATTGTTGCTCCAAAAATCACCAAAAATTTACAATAGGTCTAGTTATGTAGTTCTACATTGTGCCCAAAAATTGCATCATTTGCACGCATAAGGAGGCCTTAATAAATTAATTGGTGTTTGCTTAATTGATTTTTAGTAGGTCCTAAATTAATCATTTTTGAGGTCTAGTAATTTTCCTGGATTCATCTCACATAGAAGTATCTAGAATAGTTTTTATCTCTGAAAATGATTTAATTTGATATTTATTAAAATTAATTTTGCGAGAACCACCCTACATTCATATATAATTCATAGTTAATTCATATAGAGTCGAAAAATTCCAAAAATTTTGCAGTAGCTTAATTTCATTGCATTTAACATTTTGGCAAAGTTTCAAATTTTTGGACTTAATTTGATTACAATTTACTTTTTAACTTCCGAATTTGGTCTGAATTGCACTTGCATTTTAATTGCATAAAAAAACATAAAAAATATTCTCCTGAAAACATAACATATGAATCGACTTGGAATTAACCTAAGGAAAAAGTTGCCTCCCTGAGTTCGACCTTAGGCTTGCCCAAGTAAAATAAAAAAATTATCGCTTGCATTTAATTGACAAATTAATCAAAGTGGTTTTGATAAGTCTGATTTTACCAGACTACAATGACATCATTAAATTTAATCGTTAATCAGGTTGAATTAAGAAGGGTAATCTAGGGTTTTTCAAATGGCACGATTGTAGGGGAGGCACAGCTTAGGTTAATTTTTAGAAAATTTAGATCTTAGGTTTTCCATCCTCGGATAGTCTGATTCCCAGTTCTTCTTATGAATATTTTTCTGTTATTTCCAATATTTGTTTATTTTGTGGCGTCCTATCTTTGACCATCATTTATTTTTGTGCAAGGAACACGAGGCATCGAAGACGATTCGCCAGGCGAGCCAAAGACCTGCATCTATTTGAACTGAGTGGTTTTTGAGAGAACTTATAAAAAAAGTTTGCATTTCCAGTGGTTCTCGTTCGGGTTCTCGCGCATGTAAGTGAATAATAAAAAGAGTCTCCACATGTTGTGTGGTTACTTGACGTAGGATAGGACCTGCACTCACAGCTCTTAGAGCTTTCTTAGGACTGCTTTTGCTCGTAATATCTAGGATCACACTTCATCATTAAAAGACACACTTAGACCGCAGTACTTAGCCAAATTGAATTTGTTCTTCACTCGCTAATAGAACTGCTTGTCTATAAGCGGCTTTTCTCGCTTGCATTCATTTATATAAAATTTCAATTCTATTTTGCATCCCGCATGTAGAGCACGAGGATCATTGTAAGTCTTCTGAACTTGGCGTACATCATCATTTTATCGTTCATCGACTTTTCTCGACTCCTTCCCCCTTGGTTTTCTAACTTAAGATTAAAGGAAATTGGGACTGGACGATAGGCGTGCCTTGTGTGTTGGACTAATCAAGTGGTCATATAACTTAAAATTGGGACTGCTAAATAAATTGACCAAAAAATCAACATAAAATCGGAAATTATGTTTGCGGGAGAATAATCTCGACCTTGATTTCAGGCTGAGTGAGGGTACAGAGTGTGTATGGACACCCTAAGGCAGAGCCAAAATCCCCGCCTTCCATATCATGTACCCCGATCCTAGCAAATATCACAGGCTGAACTATTTGGGGTTTGACTGACCAGCGCCAAGTAGCCTCCGCCTACTCCGGTTGGTAGATAGGGGTGAAATTGCAGTGCACCGCGACAAGTTGCTAGTAACCCTTCGTAGCGAAGTTATAAGCCTTGTCAGCCTCTGTCTACTTCGGTAGGTAGATAGGGGCAGGTCCTTGAACTTCTCAGCTGGTGATAGGAGCGAAGAAAGGAAGGGCGTTGGTATCTTAGGCGACAGGTTAAACAGGGGAGACGCATCTGGCTTTAAGCCGACTTCCCTATAGGCTGCGTAATCCTTGCTATATCTCAGAAAAAATCACACTTAAAATCAACCAGATTAATTGGACCCAGCTTCGGGTCATTCACTGTGTTGAGTGTGAATTCAGGGTTTGTGATTCATTTGGTTTTAGGTAGCAGTCAAATCCTATCTTTACACACTTGTGCTCCTGATTCTTCTTTCTGCCATCAAAGATGACTGACTGGGGGGATGTTTACTGAAGATTCGCAAATCTCTCATTGAACCCCTCACGAATTTCGTCCTCATCGACCCAAGCGCAACTTGGGCCAACTCGAGCTTATGACCCTCTTGAGTTTGGGATCCCTCACTCTCAGGATGGTTACCCTCAAACCATTCCTTTTCTCTCCTCTCATCTCACCAAGGAAAACCTTCGCCTCGGTGTGAATGTCTTCATTAATACCTCCTCTAATCTAGACTACATTCTTTACCCAGGTGAAGAGGACAAGATTCCTAAGAAAAATCCAAACAAAGAGGAACACCGAGATGATCCTATGCACAAAGTCCTTGCCCGTTTAGCTCAAACTGAGCAGCAGAATGTAGATCTTATGGCTAGGATGGGACAGGTGATTGAGGCAGGTGGAATAGGTAGACCGATGGTAGATGCCTACAACCCAGCTGAGAATGAGATGCATAGTTGGCTCGTACCTTAGGTACCCCCAGAGGCATTTGAGCTGAAGCCCCATTTCCTTAGTCTGCTACCGAAGTTCAATGGAAATGCTACAGAAGAACCATATTATTTCTTGCGAGACTTCGAGTTGGTGTGTAACAACCTTAGCCATCCTAGAGTTGGACAAGATTACATCATGCTGAAGGCTACATCATTTGCCTTAGGAGATAAGGATGCCCATTGGCTGAAGAATCTCGGGGTTAGATGCACAAGCTGGAGGCAATTCAAAGATTTATTTTTGAAGAAGTTCTACCAACTCAGTAGGACTAACAAGATGAGGACGAAGATCGCTAGCTTTTCCCAGGGCCCCCATGAACCATTCCATGAAGCTTGGGATAGTTTCAATGACTTGACACAAAAATGCCCCTGCCATGGCATTACCAAGGTGATTTTAGTCCAGACATTGTTCTGTGGTATGACCCCAGAAACGCAGGGGTTAGTGAGTGCAGCCTGTGGAGGTAGCTATCTAAATAAGAACAAAGATGCCGTATGGAAGATCCTAAAGCAGATGGCGGAAACAGGCAGATCTCAAGCCAACAGGGCCTATCAGGTATCTCCCTTAAGCCTGTCTAATGAGACATCTAGGAAGACTGTAGAGGATCTGCCATATGACCTAATCCCCAGCATGGGGATAATAGCTGATAAGCTCACCATGATAGAATATATCCACAAGAGGGTCACTGACCTTGAGGCGCTTTCACGATTGCCGAAAAAAGTGGAGGAATTGATTGAGAAGGTAGCCAAGATACGACTACCTGCCCCCTCTGCACCACATGTACATGTACATCGAGTTCATCTTATATAAGAGCAGGTACAGGGGCCTCAGAGCAGCTGGGTTGAGGAGCAACAGTACACTCAGCAGAAGCAGCAGGCACCACCACAGGTGGAGTCAGTCTATGAGGAGCCTCCGCATGTGTTCGAGATCAACGGGTTGTGGTATAGCCATGACCCTGTCGACAGACAGTCGGGGATAGGGAACGGTCAGCCACACCGACCTTCCCTAGCTTCTCATGAAACTAGCTTCATCCCCGCACTGTGCTTTGTACAGTCTACGCCAGGACAAGGATACCAGCCTCAACAGCAACAACAGTAGTGCACATTTCACTCAGTCCAGCAGGGCCCTCCACCACCTTACACTGCATTATCCCACGCGCAACAACTTTTGTTTTGAGGGTACTCCCGGGAACAGAATCCGGTGGAGACGGGGTGGGGCATGTAGCTCAGAGGATTAGAGCACGTGGCTACGAACCACGGTGTCGGGGGTTCGAAAATCAAATCACTCATCCTCTAGTCATTAGCAGCAAGCCCCTCCCACTAGTGAATTGAAGTCCCTCACCTTGGCTATCCAGACTCTGACTGATAGGGTCCAGCAGATACATAACGATTACTTGGATATCAGAACAGATCTGAATCGTGTCTCACGCCACCAGGATCAGTAGATAGCACCAAAGACCCCAATTCCCGCCCAGGTTCAGGCCAACCCAAATAGCCTAAATAAGGGTCAGCACCAACCATGCAATCAGGTATACTATTTAGATTATTCTCTATCTGAACCCGAGATCCTTTCGTACGATAATGTTAGTCATATGTCCCTCAGGAGCGAAAGGACCGTGACCGTACCTGATTGGGTGCGGGTACATGAGGAAGATGCTACCAAGTCTCTACCTGAGGAGAACGTGGAGGCAAAGGAGCAGCATCACCACCACCATCACCAGCGGAATATGAGGATTTTCAGGTCCTCAAAGCACCATGGGAAGAAGAAGGAGAGGAGCACCAGCAATGAATCAAGCGAAACTGATGAGGAGCCGCACCTCCATCTGAGGAGGATGCATCAAAAGTCACGGTAGATGCATCACCTATTTCATTACATGAATTCCTTTTTCGTTCGAGTTAGTGTCAGGGTCGGAGTCAAAGTCCCAGTCCTGTACAGAACTCAGTTTCCCGTTTGAATGAGAATCTTTCAGTTTCATAATCTGAGTTATCATCAATAATCCCTTTTCCCCGTGCCCTTAAGGGTGGAAAGAAGAAAAAGACCAAAAAAATCCAAAAAGATGACCCTGAGATGGCAGAGTTCTGCAACAAATATATCAAGGTCACAATTCCCTTTGACAAGTATGTGGATATGACACCGACATTTCAGAAGTACCTTAAGGTGAGATGCACACCAACTAAGGTCAGCAGGAAAACCAGAAGTCGTGTTGAGAAGCACGTTTTTTCAGTAGCCACTACTTACGCCATCAAGAATGTGTTTCCAAGGAAGCGAAGGGACATGGGTGCCCATTATGTGGTGAGTCATGTCGATGACACTGCGTTTGCATGCACTCTCCTAGAAAATGGATCCTCAATTAACCTGATGCCCACAACCCTCTATGAGCGGCTAAATCTAGGACCTCTTAGGAAATCCATAGCCTTACTCCAATTCGCAGATAAATCAACCAAGAGGTCCAAAGGTGAATTGAGGAACATTACCATCAAAGTCGAGGGTCGGGATTACATGATGGACTTTATGGTCCTTGATATAAAGACCCCTAGAAATTGGAGAGATTCCCAGATCATTCTTGGAAGGCCCTTCCTTTGAAAAGCAGGGGCATTATTTGATTATAAGATCAGGAAAATTCAGTTCCAAACTCCAGGCGGAGATGAGGAACTCGAGATGAAGCAGACAAGGTGGCAGAGGTCGGATTCTGAATCAAGCACCGAGTATACTTTGTCAGAAGCAGATTGTGTTCATGTAGACACCGTTGGGCCATGGAGACAAAACCCAGATAGTACCAATGAGTTCCTCTCCATTGGAGAGAATCTTGTACATGAGATAGTTTATGAGATCCTTAGGAAAGAATACAGCACAAATCCTATAGAGAATGCATCCCCCTACATCTTCGATGACACAGAGGCCCAGCTGGGCCTATCAGTCCTCCCCTCTTTAGGACAATCGGAAGATGAGGATGATGAGTCAGACGTGGATTTCGCCAATTGCTTGGATACTTTTGACGATCCGACTCCAGAGCCAAATGAGTTGGTGGCAGTTACTTCAGAGACAGATCCAGCCACTACCAGCACAGAGCCAGAATTGATTGAGCCAGATTTCCTCGATGACCACACCTTACCTGAGCTCAAATCATTACCCACAACCCTTAAGTACGCCTTACTTATGGGACAAGAGAAGAAATTTCCGGTCATCATCAGTTCGCGATTGACCTAGGAGTAGGAATCTCGCTTGCTATAGATCCTGGAGAAAACCTGCATGGCAATAGGCTGGAGCATCTCTGGTCTCCACGGGATAAATCTCCTCTATGTTCGAACCATTTCTACCTTGAGAATGAAGCTAAGCCCTCTCATGAATTCCAATGCAGGTTGAATCCAAATTTACGAGAGGTCATGAAGAAGGAGATTGAGAAATGGTGTGACGCTAGTTTTATTTACCCCATCTCCGATTTCGAGTGGGTGGCACCTATCCATGTTGTCCCGAAAAAGTTGGGAATTAAGACAACCACCAATGAGGACAGCGAGGAGATCGTGATACGAGTACCCACATCGTGGCGTGTCTATGTGGATTACAGACTTTTCAATGTCGCGATGAAGAAGGATAATTTTCCCTTACCCTTTATTGATCAGATTTTAGATAGATTAGCAGGAAAGGAATTCTTTTGCTTCTTAGATGGGTTCTCAAGCTACAATCAAGTAGCTATTGGTCCTGAGGACCTGGAGAAAACCACATTCACATGCCCCTTTGGTACCTATGCTTTCAGGCGCATGCCCTTTGGGTTATGCAATGCTCTCGTTACATTTCAAAGGTGCATGATTGCAGTATTCATCGAGATGGTCGGTGAATTCCTGAAAGTCTTCATGGATGACTTCTTGATCTACGGTGATTCCTTCAATTCCTATCTTAGAAATCTGGACCGAGTCCTCAAAAGATATTGTGAGGTCAATCTGGTGCTCTCCCGGGAGAAAAGTCACTTCATGGTGATGGAGGGCATTGTGTTAGGGCATGTCATCTCCAAGAGAGGATTGGAGGCCTATCCTGCCAAGGTGGATGTGATTAGACGACTCCAGCCACCAACCAATGTTAAGCAGTTGCAGTCATTCCTCAGGCATGTTGGGTTTCATAGGAGATTTATCAAAGATTTTTTAAAGGTCATCCGACCGCTAACTGAGCTTTTAGGCAAAGACATGGAGTTTATTGTAGATCACAAATGTCTTGATGCCTTTAAGCAACTTCAAGGGATGATCATAGATGCCCTGATCCTACAAGCCCCAGATTGGTCTCTTCCTTTTGAGATCATGACGGACGCCTCATATTTTGTTGTTGGGGTCGTATTAGGACAGTGGCGGGATGGTATCCTTTTCGCTATACACTATGCAAGAAAAGTGCTTGACACCGCTTAGTGTAACTATACAGTTACCGAAAAGGAGATGCTTGCAGTAGTGTTCGCCTTGGATAAGTTCAGATCTCATCTCATTGGATCTAAGATGATTGTGTTTACAGATCATACAGGACTACGATACCTAATGGAAAAGAAGGACGTGAAGGCACGTCTTCTTAGGTGGATTTTACTCATCCAGGAGTTTGACTTGTACATTAGAGAAAAATCTAAAAAGAAGAACGAAGTAGCTGATCACCTCTCCCATCTCGAAAGTCTTGATACTTCTGATGATACACCTATTTGAGACTCCTTTCCAGATGAGTCGGTTTTTGTTATCGACTCACTCCCATGGTACACTAATATAGTGAACTATCTTGTCTCCAAGAAAGTTCTCGAAGATTGGCCCAAGAGCAACATAGACCAACTTAAGTCGGATGCAAGACATTACCATTGGGAGGATCCGATCCTTTTCTTTGAAGGACCGAATTGCGTCTGGAGGAGGTGTTTTGCTCAGGAGGAATATCAGAGTGTCCTAACTTTTATCCATAGTCTGGAGGCAGGAGGACACCACTCCACGAAGAGGACCGCATGGAAGATTTTATAATGTGTCTTATACCGGCTGAATCTATTTCATGATGCTCTTACCTTTGCAAAATCGTGCCTAGTATACCAGTGAATGGGAGGAACCGTTGGTTCCAAGGATGAGATGCCAATGCAACCTATCATCATTTTTGATGTCTTCGATGCATGGGGCATCGACTTCATGGGTCCATTCCCGGTTAGCCATGGTTTTGAATATATCCTTCTTACGGTGGATTATCTATCAAGGTGGGTGGATGCTATCCCGACCCGAGTCGTAGATAGCAGGACTGTCTATAAATTTATCAGAGATCATATCATCTGTAGGTTCGGGATCCCCAAAGTGTTGATATCTGATGAGGGTAGCCATTTTGTGAACAGAGACATGAAGAAACGCGTAATGGATTACGACATCGAACACCGTGTCGCTAGTCCTTACCACCCACAGACCAATGGCAAGGCAGAGGTGTTGAATAGGGAGGTTAAGACCATATTACAGAAGCTTGTCCTCCTAGACAGGAAGGACTGGTCTCAGGTCTTGGATCAGGACCTTTGGGCTTACAGGACATCTTACAAGACACCATTAGGAACCTCCCCATTCAGAATGGTATTTGGGATGTTGTGCCATTTGCCCGCATAATTAGTGCATAAATCTGAATGGGCAATCAAGAAGGTCAATTGGAACACACACCTAGGGTAGAAACAGAGAGAAATGGATCTGAATGAACATGAGGAGATCAAAACCCGAGCATATGACAACAGTTTGGTGTGCAAGGACAAAGTAAACCGCTGGCACGATAGATTTATCAGACAAAAGACCTTTATTTTTGGCCATAAGGTATGGTTGTTCAATGCGAGGCTGAAGGTTTTTCAAGGGAAACTTAAATCCAAGTGGACGGGTCCATTCATAGTCCATGTTGTGCATGACAGTGGATGTGTAGAGATCTCAAATCTTACAGATGGAGCACAGACATCCCTAGTTACTGGACAATTGTTGAAACACTTTGTCAAACCTAATGAACAGTTAGTCCGTGTTGAGGAGATTGTTTTCATGCGTGAGAGACAGACTTAGAAGACACACATAAAGCTGCACATGAGACCTTGCAACATTGAGCTCTCGCCATCAGCAGCATCGAAAAGATTCAGATCTTGATCCCTATATATATTCACCTCCTTCTTGTATATATTTTCTTTCGCTCCCTCCCTAGTGATTCGAATCACTCGCCCCGGCTCCATATCCTTTCATTTTATGGCTATACTTAGGATGAACAGATCCCAAGTATAGGGGGAGAGTGACCCGAGTCTATTCACCATTCGTTGTACATCCTCCAGATCTCATCGATTCTCACATCCACTTATGTCATATACTTAGGCTGACCAGAACCTAAGTATAGGGGGGATTGATTCCCATCATGTATATATACTCCTCCGTATCCCCTCTTAACCTCGCCCACCCCATTTTTGATCTTCTTCTATACTTAGGCTACCAGAGCCTAAGTATAGGGGGCGGAGTAACTTCTATACATTTTCTTATTTTAGCTCTCCTACGCTTAGCACGATCTATGTCTTTTTCCTCATTTTTCGTGCTCTAAGGACATAGCACACGCAAGTATAGGGGGTGTGTATATATTACATATATATACATTACCCATAGCTCATACTTTCACGTAATTTTGTATATATTATGCAATAATTACGGGGTGGGTAAAAACTTGTAAAAAAAATAAAATACATGTATACTTGTGTATTGTATAAACTTGTATAATTTGTATAATACTTGTAAAACTCTTGTAAATTTGTTGTAAAAGGGGAAGTATACCAAATTTTTGAAAAAAAATAAACAAAAAAATAAACGCTTCTTATTTACTCTTGCATAGCATCCTTGCATTAGAACAAATGTCTTGCATTTCATTCATCTCTACAGCATGTCATCAGCATCTCATCTGCATATCTAGCATATGCAATGTGAAAAGTAAGTGGATTCTGAACCAAGTCATGAATAAATGTCAAGGATGGATTTGATTTGACCTTAATCTACCTAATTTCAAAGGAACCTTATGGGAACTGGAGTTAAGATTTTTGATCTCCTCAACCTTACACACCACAGCAGCACACCCCTAGGTAGGAGAGAGTAGATAGTCAGGGTCACCACATTGAGTCTGAAATTTCCTCACATGCCCTGGCACTGAACCAGATCATGGATATGTTGAGCACACTCCAGACAGCACATAGGACAGAGATGGAGCGGGTTAACCATTGTCTGGATCAGTTAATTGTGCCCAAGACCACTCTCCCAGCCCAGCCTCAGATGAATCCGAACAACAAGAGGAGGCATTCATATCAAGTAGACAACACTATTGGTATGATCTCTTTTCCTCAATTTTTATCTAACTTCATTCGTCTTAGGAGCGGTAGATCACCACGAGCACTTGATTGAGAGGAGGAGAGGGCACATGATGAGAAGCGAGAGCCGATCCATGATGATATACATTTTGATGCTGAGGAGGAGGACCACCATGATGATGAGGACCAGCGTGATGTCCAGCTTGATGACCAGAGAGAGGGGAGCGATGTAGAGATAGTAGACATGGACATAGGTGAGTCAGACGATGATACCATTCCAGACCGTGCAAACACTCCTGATGTAGATTTTTCTTCCCTTGTTTTAGAGAGTTTGTACATAATTCTATGACTCTCAATGTACATGGTGATTCTGATGATTTGAATAAAGATGTTGAATTTATTGTTCTTGAGTTTGTTCCTTTTCCAGGTGCCTTCTATGGAAAAGGAAAGAAAAATACCAAAAAGAATGTTGTCACTCAAGAAACCGATCACTTATGAAAAGATCACATTTTTTAGATTCCACTTCACGATGCCTTGGATCATTTTCCTACAATCAAGAATCAGTTGAGGAATAGATGCACAACACGTTGGAAAAAGAGATCATGAGTT
Organism: Ottelia alismoides; assembly: GCA_037367405.1. Classification (NCBI taxonomy): domain Eukaryota; kingdom Viridiplantae; phylum Streptophyta; class Magnoliopsida; order Alismatales; family Hydrocharitaceae; genus Ottelia; species Ottelia alismoides. The sequence goes on along the minus strand of JAZKJV010004799.1, from coordinate 9,284 downwards.
GATAAACATGTATTGACCAAGGCAACTTCATGTGCTATTCATAATAAGGTACCTAAGAAGAAGAGAGATTCTGGAGCTCACTATGTCACATGCCAGATTGCAGATGCCACATTCCATCGTACTCTCTTAGATAATGGATCCTCAATTAATTTGATTCCATCTTCTTTGCGTGATAAGCTCAAGCTAGGTCCTCTTTACAAATCATGAGCGATACTTCAGTTTGTTGATTAATCTGTGAAGAGACCTATAGGCGTTCTGAGGAACATTATTGTGACCGTCCAGGGCTTGCAGTTTCCAGTGTACTTTACTATCCTAGATATGATGTGCCCTATGTAGTTACACCTTGATCTAATCATTCTCGGGAGACCCTTCTTGCAAACAGTGAGAGCACCCTTTGATTATGATGCTGGGAGAGTATCATTCCGTATATACAGTGGAGAGACACACATTGAGATGGTGCAAGGATGTAGCAGTCCAAGATCAGTACTGTCATTTACTTCAGAGGACACCATTCTCATAGAGGATTGTCAACACATAGATGAGACACAGACTCTTGATCTTGATAGTGTTTATTTTGATACCCATGATATCCTATACGAGGATGGGGTAGATGACATGGTACCTAGTTCTTCATATGATTGTTCACATACAGATACAGAGTTCACATCAGATCCAGATGAGCATTCGGTTGTAGTAGACATCTCAGTGCCGCAGATTGTGAGTACACATATTCCAGCATGATAGTCAGCTGATTATATTTCATAGATCATTCAGTCTATTCAGCGTAGAGGGTCGGATGGTGTGATGGATACACATTTAGACACCTTATGTAATCCGACTCCAGAGACACATATTTCAGTAGAGAGACATATGCCACGTACAGAGTTCACTTCATTTGTATAGGGGGGACCGAGTGATTTCATTGATTTCGTTTTCCTTTATTTCTTTTGTTCCTTCATTTGTATATTCTTGTTCCTCGGTCACCTTATTTTTGTCTTCCATTATTCTTATAATGACCGGATCATAAGTATAGGGGGTGGATTGACTTCTATTCTTTTATTCTTTTTAATCCACTTTTACTTAGCACGAGGTATGTCCTCTTTTTTCTCTTTTGACGCTATGAGGACATAGCACATGCTAAGTATAGGGGGTGTGTATATATTGTACATATACTTGCGTCCATAACTCGTAATTTTATGTAATTACTATATCTATAAAATCCATAAAAAAGTGGGTAAATCCATAAAAAGTGGGTAAGGGTAAATTTAAAATCCATTTATTTATTATTTATAAAATCCTTATTAATAAGTAAAATATGTCTAAAATCCTTATTTAAAATTCTTAATTTAAAATATGTATTTAATATTTTTAATTTTTATTTAAAATCATATTCATTAAAATATGTGTAAAACTCATTTAATCCTTATAAAATTCTTTGTATATAAAATTTGTAAAATACATTAGTTATTTAATCCAAATAAAATATGGGTAACTTATCTTGTAAAATTAATGTACATAAACTTGTTTATAAAAAATTGAAAATCCATAAAAAATGTAAAGGCCTAAAATTCATAAAAATTATAGAATCCTTAAAATCCAAAAAATTGAGCAAAATCCGTAAAATATAGTTCATAAAAAAATGGTTGCATATGCAGTAGCATTTTTCAGAATACGTTTGATTTCTAGAACTAAATATTGGGAATAGTCTAAAGGATGGAGCTTGATTATGGCCAACTTTCATTGTAAGGAGCCTAGTTAGGAAATGGAATTTACACTCTTCGGGTCACTCACTTCAATCTTTGGGTTCCATTAGACCATATTTGGGAAATCAACTTAAACTTTCCTAAATAGAATACTTGGTGTCATTTGTTTAACTCTTCATCAGTGAACCAATTTTGGATGCATGCACTTACCACTTAGCTCGATTTGCATGGGGTTGTGAAGGGCATTCCATTTTAGCGGTGCATTTTCATCCTTGACTATTGGTGCAGATGTCTAAAGACGGGAGTTGTGGGGTTGAAATAATGCTTCAGATGAGGGAAGGATCTGCTGGCACAATTTTTCCAAAACCTCAAAAATGGACGGAATAAAAAGTTGCTATATCTGTTGAGGAACAAAAAGATTGATGCAGTGCAAGCAACATTACAAAGATAATTCAAAGAAGAAGCCACCAAATACAAATATGACCCCGATGGTCCAAGCTTCCACCAAAAAGCTTGCACATGTAAGTGGAGACTTAGCTACACTGGCTGGGCTTCACAAGGAGATGCGTCTACAATGGTCACATGCCAGTTCTCTTCTCATTCTTCTACTTTCTCTCTCTATTCGATTGTGGACACAGCATGACCTGACCTTAGAAGGGAATATCTAGATGAGGGCCCAATGGGAATGTATTATTGGGATGGGTAGTTCCTTCGCTTCTTTAAGTAGGAAGAGCTAAAACAATTCACACACAGTACAAATTGAATTCAAGGTTGATAGAGTTAGTGACATGGATAAGTGGATATGCGTTGGTTGTTGAGGTGAACCTAAATAAGGATTTGTGGAACTTGAGGACTGTTGAGATTAAATTCCTAATCCTAGTTATGGCTCCGACAAAATGCTTGTTTTAGGCCTGACCGAGCTCTGTTCTTTGTCTGTTCTCATGAATTGGTTTGGGAAAACAAATTCATTCTAACTTTCTTTCTTTTTCCCTTATTTTTCACCTGAGAATCACCCTGAATTATTGGAGATGTTGAACTCGGGAAATCGATGTGGGTGTCGATGGAGCGCGACCAAACCATCCTAGGTCAATAGCTTAAAGGGAAGATAACATCGATTTGGATGAAGGATACACTGATGAATAGGAAGAAGGATCACAAGATGAGAAAATGTCAAGAGGAAGTAAGAAAATAAGAATGGCAAAAATGTGCAAGTGTGTGGTACTTTGATATTTAGACCTAATGTATAAATCAAACAAACACCAAGCAAAAATGGGTTCACCAACTCAACACATATGAAGCCGTAAGAGTTCGACTATTTTTATCTTTTCAATTCTAGAGTTGCGATTTAGGCAAAAATTGTCATGAGTCCTTATCGGCTAGCCCTAAAGGAGAGCATTTACTGCCAGGAAAGTGTCCACGCACTTGTTCCACCTCCTTTGTATCATGTGAACTACACTTTTTGAGGTCCTCAATACCGATCTTGTGGGGCTGCTCATCTAAAGAAAAGAGACGGGAAGTCGATAGGCAAAACCACTACTTCCCAAGCAAGAAAGGTACTTGGATGCAAGACAATGAGACAGACACCCCCGAGAGGGCATGGCCAATGCTCAATACTTCGGATCAAGTCGTATGCTCGATATAAGGTGAGAGCATAATCACCGACAAGACCCTACTCATCCATGTATGATAGAAGCGCCAATACTTTACCACACCCAAGTGATAGTTTAGGCAGCCACAGATCGGGTTTTGGGCTCGATTCTTTAAGGGTCATTCCTCGCTCTATCTGGAGTGTACCTGAATATAATGAGGTCTTTATTAACGCCAAGTATTGATGTCCATTACGATTTTAATTAGGTTAAAGCTCAATTGGCAGTCTCCTTATTTTAATTTTTTATTTTTCAAAATTTTTGAGTATTTTTAATACAAAGTGCCTAATATTTTTTTGATTTCCTTTTTGCCCTAGGTGCTTAAAATCAGAGGGAGAAAGCGACAAAGCGATGCAAGGCAAATCGAGGATGGAAATTTCAACCTTGATTCTAAATGATGAATGTTGAGATAGAATTACTTACAGCGCTTCCTAGCTCTCTCCATGCGGGATGCAAGGCAGGAATTTATAAACCTAATCTACATGGATTATATGCAAACGAAGAAATTGTCGGAATTGTTATTAAACGTGACGAACCAAATGCTAATTACTCATAAATAGAATCCAAATGTCCGATCTTGGAGACTCTTCAATTCCCGCCACAACAGGTCCTACAAGCGTTGTATAGAGTCTCTTGTGGCGCTCTGTTCCAACTCTAGGCTTAACAATTAAATTTTTATAAATCCAAATGTAGAGAACTATACTAAATGCTTCTATTGGGTGTTTGGACATATTTTGCCGAGAAAGCAATCCTAAAATGATAAGAGCTCAGTCCAAAAACAAATGATAAATAAAGCACAAAACGTGAAAAATACAGAAAATAAAGGTGATGAAGACGCAAAAAACATGGTGAGCCCCCCAGTGTACAAACACCTGGTAAAATAGGACTGAGTGTCCAAAGTTCAGTCCACCTGTATTATTACAAATTTTTAGTGCAAATAGAAAAATCACTCTCTCACAAAAAATAAAAAAGAAGAAGTGGCTATGTTAATGATCCTCTCTCTCCCTCCTGCTATCTCCTCTTGGTCAACAAAAAGAATGACCAAGCTCCTCGTAGCTTGGGTGCTCCAACCACCTAAGCAGTCACCTTCACCTTGAGGTCCTTGCAAGAAAAATAGAAAAGAAATTAATAGCACAATTAATCAATTATATCAAATAAATAAGGAAAAATAAAAGAAGCAAAATAATGACGGAAAAACACCCAAAATATATCCAACACATTACTCTCCGACAACGGTGCCATTTGACGACTAGGGTTTTGTGATGGTCTAATGTATCCTACAAAATACAAGAACTACATTGTCGCTGAGGTGACTACTCACGAAACCCAGATGTCAATCAACAATTAACCCATAAAAGAGGAAGCAATGCTAAGCAGAGATGTGGAGTTAAAATCTATTATAACACTACAAAATATATATATAGCGCAAGTACGTAGAGTGTCGAACACAAGGAGCAATGGGAATAGACAACAAAAAATAGCAAAAAGAGACTAATTGTTTTGGTTGTTTTATAATTATTTTTTAATTTTTAGTGGGCTTTTAATTATAGATTTTTTATTGGATTTTTTATATTTTTTATGCTTTTTTTAGTTTATATTTTTTGTTTTCTTTTTATATTTATGATTTTTAATTTTCTCTTTATTTTTAATTAGATATAAGATAAGTATAAATAATATCTAGATACAATATAGATAATATAGGAAAAAACTATACAAAATAAAGATAAAATCAGAAAAAAATACCCAAAGGTATAGACCTTTTTATATTTCTAAACGGTATTAAAAATATTTTTGGGATTTTCAAAAATACTATTTATAAAATAAGTAAATATAGATATAAGTATAAAATATAGAATAGTATATGTACAAATATACCTATAAATACTCGAAATGCACAAAATAAATCCTTTTTGTCTTTTTTACATTTTCTTCTATTTTTGTGATTTTTATCTTAATTTTTGCTATATTTTTATGTATTTTTAATTGAATAAAAATAGTAAAACAATGACTTAAGTTAATAGGTTGAATTGTTTTGGATTTCAAAAATAGCTAAAAGGCTCTAAAATTTACAAACTAATTATAATATATAGGAATTGTAATAATTAAAATATAGAGCCAGAAAATGTTATTTTTGGATTTTTGAATGATTTTTTATAATTTTAATAGGGTTAGGAAGGGTTTGCTATTTTTTGGTTTTTTTCAATTTTTTTATAATTTTTACAAGATAAAATAATAAGTAACCCATGATTTTTTGAATTTTTCAAAACATTTTTTTATTTTTATGGGTTTTTCAATGCAAATAGTGAATAAATGTCATGTTTTAGGATTTTTAAATATGGGAAAATATTTTAATTTTCCATGAGAAAATATATATTATTTGTTAATATACCATGCACTTAAAATAAATTTCCTATAATTTATAGATGCAAAATGATATTTTTAATGCACGAAATAAAGGAAATAAAAATATAATACTATCAGGGACTAAAACGTAAATAAAACTAACTAAAATGCAATTCATAACACAATTTCAAAGTTCAAGGGCCTCTGTGTAATTTTCACACAAATAATTGATTCATTCCATGCTGGTAGGGGTATAAGTACAATTTATAGAACATGCCAGGGCATACATGCAATTTTCCCAAAAAGTTTTGAACTAAGTTACAAAATTATTGGACTAAACAGTAACATAAAAGTATCGAGGGGTCCTTGCAAAAAGCCAACCACCTCACATGTATGGGTACGTGAGGTGACGTGGTGAAGGACTTGAGTACAAATACAGAAAGTCCAAAGGTCTACTTGTAAAATAACCATAAACTTTTACACTATAGGCAATAGTTTATGGAATAAAAATAAAATACAAAAAGCAAGGGGAAGAGTTTGCAAAATACCCCCTAAAGGCACGGACAGACGGTTGGATGCATTCCACTTATACTTGTGTCACACGTGGCACAGTCAATGATGCTTTGACTTTGGATGGCCCAGATTAGATCTAGGTGGCTGGATCAATGGTCAAATGTTCTCGGATCTGATGGGTGTTGCTAAGCCTAGAGGGGATGCTCGATCAGACGATGGAGGATCTCGAAGGAAGAATAGGGAAGAACGCTTGAGGAGGCGAGATTCGATTCATTCTCCCAAGCGACTCTGGCATTCTTGGGGTGACAAAAAGGTTCAGAAGCTTCTTGGAGACGTCCTAGAGTTATTGGAGGTGTCAGATGGGTCCTAGAACCGTTGGAGAGGTTCCTGGAGGACAAAGAAGCTTCTGTGATCTACGTGCTTCAAATTCAGACAAAACTCTACCCATAAGAGATCTTAGGGTCTCCAGAACCTACAATGAAGCTCATCATGCACAAAAGGAGGTTTTGGGGGTCCAGATATGGTGACATGGAACGGGCAAGGTGTGGAGATGCTTTTCGATGAGGTAATGGAGGAGGAGAGTAGATTCCTCGATCTGAGCAAGATCGGGGGGTATGAGATGTTGAAGAAGTGAATGGGAATAAAGTGGAGGTGGTCTAATGGTCGAGGAATGGTGGAATCATGGTGGAACAGTCGTCGGAACTCAGCTCTAGCAAACTATGAATTCTGGATTTAACGCAGAATAAAACTAAACCGAATTAAATAAAAGCCTAAACTACACTAATTTAAATCCTAGGAATTAAAAAATGCAAAGAAGATGCTCATCTGACCTAGAATGGTTGGGAGCAGAAGCTCGTGATGTAGGTGGCCGGAGGAGCTAGATCAACTTGATTCGCCGCCTCTCCTTCTCGCTGAAACCTCAGTGAGAGTCCTACTTTCATCGGGAATCTCAAGCAAGATTAGATTTAGGGTTTCAAAGGGAAAAGAGGGATCAAATTTGAAGGGAGGCGATGTAGGTGCATATATAGGGGGTCAATGGATGAGGCAGTATGCTCGATTTAGTGATCCTCCAATTGAAGTAACAATACGACATGAAAGTGTGTATATCGAGGCACAAAATTACTGAAGGAACCATGCCCAAAAAGTTAATGGAGAAGCAGGGATAAATCAAGGAAGTTTGGTAAATGGTTTAACAGCGGCTAAACCAAGGAGACCAGGGTGTTGACCTTGGTCAACCCGCCTTGGCTCTAGATTTGGCCATGTCGCCCACTAAATAGATCAAAAATAGAAATAATTCAAAAATAAATATTAAATGATTTTATTATTTTTCTTAAAACATGAAAAGTTTTTGTTATTTTGTGTAGTATTTTAATCTGATCTTTATTTTTTGGGGTTTTTTGTTGTATGTTTATTTTTACAGGTATAAATATAGGTATAATGACCTAAGTATTGAGCATTTTATTTTTGTTTTCTATTTTATATTTTATTATTTTATCTACATGATTTATATATTTTTAATTTATTTGGATATACATAAATATATTTTTGTTGTATTTTTTAATTAATATTTATACTTAAATAAATAGGTGTATTTATTATATAGGTATATGTATATGTAATTCATCTAGGTCTTTGGGTATACTAATTTATTTTATAGCATTTTTTTATTTTTTTTTATTTTTATTCTAATAATGAAAATGTATTCCATATATTATTTACAAAATTATAAAAATATGAAATAGTGAAACATATAAAGACTAAATAAATTGATTATTTTATTAAGATATAATGTACAATAGGGGCCCAAAATCTAACTTATGCATCTTAACTCCAAATTGAATAAAACCACCTTCATTAAATAGCTAACAAAATTATATACAATTAAAGGTGATTTTATGAATTTTAAGTTCATATGGAGAAGATGCAGGTCTCTGAAGTTTGGATTTTGTCTTTTTATTTTGAGTCTAGAAGGCACATTGTGCATTATTATTATGTGAAATAAATTTTGTATATTTATATGTATTTTTATATACAACATTCGTACACAATGTTTGTTGATTTAATGTACAAATAATAAATAATAAAATAGGTCTCAAAATAGACTTATTGATGAATTGGAAATTAGGGTTTCCTTGGTTTATTTGCCCTTATCTCCCCTTACTCTATTCCTTATCGACCAAGTCACCATGATGCCTAGGTCTCGGGATTTAGGGTCATTCAATACATATGGTATTTCATTAATTTTCCTTTTCTTTTCTTTATTATTTTATTTTGGCTTTAAATACAATATTTTATACAATATTTACACTGCAATTAAATAAATGTTATTTTTCGTAAAAATAATGATATATACAAACATTTAATTAGGGTTTAAAGGTCAAAATGAAAGAATAAAGGTGATGAAATGGAGATTTATAAGAAGAGAACTCAAAATAAGTTTAATGAGGAATTTTGATCAAGCATGATCGATAGGTAAAATGAACATGATCGATAAGTAATGATCGATCAATTCATGAAAACTTGAACTTACAATTTGGAAACTTTCAGGTGAAGTTTTCTCGAGGTTACAAATTTGCAAAATAGTTCACATAAAAAACTACATTATTTTTGTGTAAGTACAGTCAACAAGTTGATATTTTGCTTGGCTTAATGGCGGCGATTTTTTGTAGTCGTGTCGAGCTGAGATCCACACTTGCAGTAATTGCAAATACAAAGAATATGTGAGCGACACGATATAATCTTGTGTATTTGTGTGTGTGTGTGTGTGTCATCTTTAAATCAAAGAGAAACAAAGAACTAAAAGTGAAGTCTCCTGAGAAGGGAACACACGATGGTGCACCTTGATGTTTTAGCTCAAGGCTCCAATTGATGATGATTGCTTTAATGAGAAGCTTCAAACTGTGAAGTTCTGAAGGTAGATCTAAGATACAGGAGGATATGGTTTCATGATCCCAAACCCCATTTTCCCTTTCCTTCTTGTTGCTACACATGGGTACTCAGTTGTTAGATACTCGACCTTCAACGAAGAAGGGACAAACTCTTGTGTCTCCCACTGAGTGAGGTGACACCTTAAATACTA